>CM064565.1:8994770-9539770 GCA_032716605.1 Paralithodes platypus | reverse complement strand
CAGTCATGACAGAACCGAAATATTATCTACTGACTTTAGTGCACAGCGAAGGTTTTGGTTCTAATGTTATGACTCCTGACTTGTCAATGAGTTCATTTGGCTTAAATAATAATTATAAATTATTCCAAATATAAAAATATAATAGGCCTACACTTGAATAAGTCAATTCTACATATAATTTAGTCCACAACACTATTTACGATAAATATAAGCTAGGTTAAGTATGGATTAATGTTACAGTTCTGTAGTTCGAAATTCATTGTATTGATTGATTGATTGACTATATTTATTAAGAGTTACATACGCCCTGATAGGGACAGAAAGTCGGCATATTTGTTAAAAACACCCCAATACAGCATGATCACTCCCACAGGGATAACCCATGGGATAACCTACACAAGTTTAGCTAAGTTATTTCCATCAGGGTCCCTGTTGTGAGGTAAGAATGAGAAGTCTACAAGGGAGTCGAACAAACTACAGTAGAAAGTGAGACTCCACCACATTGTAGACCCCCTGTACCATCTCAATGAAAGATCTAATAATAAATATCCTAGTAATAACCTACCAAGACAAATACCGTGCAACAATTAATTACTTAAAATATAGTAGTAGGCTATACAAAATCAGTTATTTCTACATGCAGAGAATATTATTTGGTGGCCTATTACATGTTGCAAAGAATATTTATGGCCTATTACATGTTGCGAAGAACATTTTATGGCCTATTAGCCTACATGTTGCGAAGTATATTTTGTGGCCTATTAGATGTTGCGAAGTATATTTATGGCCTATTACATGTTGCGAAGTATATTTTGTGGCCTATTACATGTTGCGAAGTATATTTTGTGGCCTATTACATGTTGCGAAGTATATTTATGGCCTATTACATGTTGCGAAGTATATTTATGGCCTATTACATGTTGCAAAGTATATTTTGTGGCCTATTACATATTGCGAAGTATATTCTATGGCCTATTACATGTTGCGAGGTATATTTTGTGGCCTAGTACTTGTTGCAAAATATATTTATGGCCTATTACATGTTGCGAAGTATATTTTGTGGCCTATTACATGTTGCGAAGTATATTTTGTGGCCAATTACATGTTGCAAAGTATATTTTGTGGCCTATTACCAGCTGCGAAGAATATTTTTTGGCCTATTACATGTTCCGAATAATATTTGTTGGCCTAACACATGCCGTGAAGAATATTTGGTGGCTTAACATATGCTGTTAACAGTATTTGGGAGTTAGGCCACCTAGAGTTATTAACGGCATGTGTTAGGCCACCAAACGTTATTCGCATCATGGGTTAGGCCACTATATATTCTTCACAGCATGTGTTAGGCCACCATATATTATTTATGGCATATATTAGGCCACCATATATTATTCGCGGCATGTGTTAGGCTACCAAATATTCTTTGCAGCATGTAAAAGGCCATAAATATTCTTCGCGGCATATAATAGGCCAAAAAAAATTATGCGCAGCATGTAATAGGCCATAAATATACTTCGCGGAATATGATAGGCCAAAAAATATTATGCTCAGCATGTAATAGGCCACAATATATTCTTCGCAACATGTAATAGGCCACAAAATATACTTTGCAACATGTAATAGGCCATAAAATGTTCTTCACAACATGCAATAGGCCACAACATATATTTCGCAACATGTAATAGGCCACAAAATATACATCGCAACATGTAATAGGCCACAAAATATACTTCGCAACTTTTAATACGCCACAAAATATACTTCGCAACATGTAATAGGCCTATTACATGTTGCAAAGAATATTTATGGCCAATTACATGCTGCAATGATTATTTTGTGGCCTATTACATGCCGCGAAGAATATTTATGGCCTATTACATGTTGCAAAGAATATTTTATGGCCTATTACATGTTGCGAAGAATATTTATGGCCTATTACATGCTGCAAAGAATATTTTATGACCTATTACATGTTGCGAAGAACATTTTATGGCCTATTACATGTTGCGAAGTATATTTTGGGGCCTAATACATGCTGCGAAGAATATGTTTTGGCCTATTACATGTTGCGAATATAATTTGTTGGCCAAATACATGCCGTGAAGAATATTTGGTGGCCTAACACATGCCGTTAACAGTATTTGGGAGTTAGGCCACCTAGGGTTACTAACGGCATGTGTTAGGCCACCAAAAGTTATTCGCAGCATGGGTTAGGCGAATACATATTCTTCACAGCATGTGTTAGGCCACCATATATTATTTATGGCATATATTAGGCCACCATATATTATTTGCGGCATGTGTTAGGCTACCAAATATTCTTTGCAGCATGTAATAGGCCATAAATATTCTTTGTGGCATATAATAGGTCAAAAAAAATTATGCGCAACATGTAATAGGCCACAAAATATTCTTCGCAACATGTAATAAGCCACAAAATATACTTTGCAACATGTACTAGGCCATAAATATTCTTCGCAACATGTAATAGGCCATAAAATATTCTTTGCAACATGTAATAGGCCATAAATATTCTTCGCAACATGTAATAGGCCTATTACATGTTGCGAAGTATATTTTGTGGCATATTAAAAGTTGTGACGTATATGTTATGGCCTATTACATGTTGCGAAGTATATTTTGTGGCATATTAAAAGTGGAAGTATGTGTATGTGTATATGGGAAGTATGTGGAAGACGAGAAATCTCGGAGTGAAAGTAAAAAGTGCACTGTATCAAGGAATTGTTGTGCCAACAGTGATGTATGGGGCTGAGACATGGGCTCTGAAGAAAAAGGAGAAAAGAGGGCTGGATGTGATGGAGATGAGCTGCTTGAGGAGTATGTGTGGAGTTACTCGTAGAGACAGATTGAGGAATGAAGAGATACGTAGGAGAGTGGGGCAGCAAGAACATTTGTCAGCCAGAGTGGACAGAAGGGTGCTGAGCTGGTATGGTCATGTCGAACGAATGGGAGATGAAAGGCTTACAAAGAGAATATGTGAGTCAGGTACAAGGGGAGATAGAAGGGCAGGAAGACCCCCATTGAGATGGAGAGACTGTGTAAGAAAGGCTTTGGATGTTAGAGGAATGACTATAGATCAGACAGGGGAAGTGGTGGTCGACAGGAGTGAATGGAGAATGCTTGTGAATAGTTGAGTGAACACGTGGTCATTTGGAGTAAGGGGTCGGGCGCAAGTTGGACTAGATAATAGTCCATCAGGCGCCTGGCCCGGGGAGACGATTAATATGAAGGGTGTGCCTGGAAGTGTGGTGGGAGGGCTTGTGGCTTTGGCTCCGCTGCATGTCTGCCTGCCGAGATCGGAACCTCTCCGGGTGGTCAGGGGCCGGGGGAGTGCTGGAGCGACCTTGGTAACCCTGGTCTCTGGGTCTTCTTCTGGGTGACCTGGATGTGTGAGAGTTTGTGTTTTTTATCTGTGTTTATTTTTTGTTTTATGTTGTTTTTGTGTTTTCCCTGTTCTTGCTCTGTCTTGAGTCGGCTACCCCCAAAATGGGGATTGGGCCTGAGCATATAGATAGATAGATAGATATTAAAAGTTGCGAAGTATATCTTGTGGCCTATTACATGTTGCGAAGTATATTTTGTGGCCTATTACATGTTGCGAAATATATTTTGTGGCCTATTACATGTTGCGAAGAACATTTTATGGCCTATTACATGTTGCGAAGTATATTTTGTGGCCTATTACATGATGCAAAGAATATTTTGTGGCCTATTACATGCTGCGCATAATATTTTTTGGCCTATCATATGCCGCGAAGAATAATTATGGCCTATTACATGCTGCGCATAATTTTGTTTGGCCTATTATATGCCACGAAGAATATTTATGGCCTATTACATGCTGCAAAGAATATTTGGTAGCTTAACACATGCTGCGAATAATATATGGTTGCCTAATATATGCCATAAATAATATATGGTGGCCTAACACATGCTGTGAAGAATATATAGTGGCCTAACCCATGCTGCGAATAACGTTTGGTGGCCTAACACATGCCGTTAATAACTCTAGGTGGCCTAACTCCCAAATGTAGGTAGTAGGGGTAGGCAGCCCCGCCCAGGGAAGTACTACCGCCAAGGTTTCGGGAGACTCAGGGAATAGCCTGAATTCCATTTTCTCTCCCAGGCCTTGGTAGCTGGATACATATCTTTCTGCCTCACACATCAGGGGTATCAGGAAAACCCTCTTTATATAACATACACATCCAACTTCACGACATTGCCCTACATCGCTATCCTCTATCCATAAAATACTACTCTTCCCACTACATATCATACATGTAACACCATACACTTACCTTATAAATATGGCAGTACAATTGTTAAGAGCAAACCTGGTGGTCCCTCGGATATGGTTATTGACACTCGGTCGTCATCATGCGACTGTGTCAAGAGCATTGCAACGTCCCAAAGCTGCTTGTCAGTACAGCTATTTCTTTAGTAATATAAGGGGACTTCACTCTAACATAAATTCTGTACACCAATTTCTTCAAGCAGAATCCCCTACTCTCCTTTTTTTGACAGAGACTCAAGTAACATCCACATCTGACACATCTAGATTTAATTTTCCAGGTTATCAACTGCTCCAAAATTTCAGACCTAAAGGTGGTGTATGTTGCTTCGCAAAATCTGAAATTGCCCTGGAGGAGGTTACTAGTTTCAATTGTCCTATTTTGATTATTCTATATACAAATTATTTCTGCTGGTAAATTTAAATACATATGTTGCATCTACCGTTCCCCAAATACTCCTCCAGAGCAAAGTCTTTTTGATTCTCTGTCCTCACAATTCAGTGTCCTCAACTTAAATGCTTCTTCTGAAATCACTGTGTTGGGTGATTTTAATGTCCATAATGTTGAATGGCTCACTCATTCAGCCAGGACTGATGATGCTGGTCTTGAATGTGAGCTATTTGCAGACTCATTTAATCTCATTCAACTAGTCAACCAACCCACCCGTGTACCAGATAATCCTAATCATAATTCCCACCTACTGGACTTATTTTTAACAACCAATTCAGAAAATTATGATGTTACAGTGAGGTCCCCACTTGGATCTTCTGATCACTGTCTGATACAGGCCACCTGTCTATCACCTACCACACCTTCCCACTCTGAACCTGTTTTGGTGACTAAATGGCATTACGATAGGGCAGACTGGGAGGGTCTTCAAGTTTTCTTTATTGATATTCCCTGGACCTCTTTCTTTTCTAATGATGCACACTCCACCTTGAGCCACATACAAGATTTTGTAAAAATTGGAATGGA
Source organism: Paralithodes platypus (assembly GCA_032716605.1). Lineage (NCBI taxonomy): Eukaryota > Metazoa > Arthropoda > Malacostraca > Decapoda > Lithodidae > Paralithodes > Paralithodes platypus. The sequence goes on along the minus strand of CM064565.1, from coordinate 9,534,482 downwards.
AACTTTTATTCCTCATCAAAAGTACAGTAAAAGATCTAATTCACCTAAATGGTTTGACCATAATTGTGCTAGAGTAACTGAACAAAAAGCAATAGCCTACAATGCATACACAAGATCAAAAACACATGAAGCCTTTAATTACTTTAGAAACATCAGAAATCATGCCAAAACTGTATTAAACCTAACTAAATCAAACTTTCTCCATAAGCAGGCAAATAAACTTCTAAATAATCCAAATGATAACAAAATATTTTGGTCTACTCTTAACTCATTCAAATCCAACTTCACTACTGCTTCATCCATTCCACCATTAAAATCTCCGACTGGCAATCTTGTAAGTGACCCACGAGGTAAAGCTAACCTTCTTGCAGATATTTTCTCCACCAACTCAACCTTAGATGAAATAAATCAAGATGTCCCTGTACTTAATTTTAATTCACCTGAAATTCCCTCACTTAAGATCCACACCAGACATGTCAAAACTATTTTGCAGAATCTCTCAGTAGATAAGGCTCCTGGTCCAGATGAAATTCCTCCAATAGTACTTAAGAATTGCTCCTTGGTGCTCGCTCCTGTATTGGCAAAATTTTTCCGTCTGTGTACTCATACCTCATGCTTCCCAGTACCCTGGAAAGAAGCAAACATCCATCCAGTTCCTAAAAAAGGTGCCTCTTCAGATCCATCAAACTACAGACCAATAGCTATAACTTCCACTCTTGGCAAAGTTTTTGAAATTATATTAAATAATCACATAATTAAGCATCTGGAGAATAATAAATTAATCAGTGATAGGCAATATGGTTTTAGACGATGTCGATCAACTGCAGACATTCTTTGCCTTCTTACGCATCAAATCAACCAAGCTACAGACCAACATGGTGAAACACATACAATAGCACTGGATATATCAAAGGCATTTGATAGAGTCTGGCATCAATCCTTATTGTCGAAGATGTCACACTACGGCCTTGCATCATTAGTTCCACTAATTTCTTCTTATCTTCATAACAGAAAAATACGTGTAATGGTAGATGGCCTTTATTCTCAATTTCACTCAATAAATGCTGGTGTTCCCCAGGGATCAGTTTTGGCCCCAACTCTGTTCCTCATTCATATCAATGATCTCATATCTACCACTCATAATCCAATACATTCCTACGCAGATGACTCAACACTCCACAGTTCCTTCACATTTACCAATTCTTTCACCCAACCCGATCTTATAAATTCAAAAATAAACACTGCAATTTCTCTGAACCAGGACCTTTCTAGAATTAATGAATGGGGACAAGAGAATCTAGTTTCCTTTAATGCACAGAAAACCAAGTACATTCAATTTTCTAACCGACAGAATCTCACTGACTCCCATATATTTTTTAATGATGTAAATATTCCCACTTCCCCTAGTATTGACATTCTCGGTGTAACATTAACTACTAACTTGAGCTGGACACATTATGTTAGAAGCATTGCTAAGAATGCCTCTAAAAAACTGGGACTCCTGTACAGAGTTCGAGAATTCTTCACTGACGAGCAGTTGGCCGTAATATATAAAAGTCATGTGCGCTCTCAGATGGATTACTGTTCACCTCTGTGGGGTGGAAGTGGAGTGGTTGCATTGAGGCAGTTGGACAAAATTCAAAATAAAGCTATTAGATTAATCAATAACCCTGCAATCACACAGGACCTTCCTACATTAGCCATACGAAGAAACGTTGCATCCCTTGCATTATTCTACAGATATTTTCACAGCAATTGTTCCGAGGAACTTGCTTCAATTGTGCCGCCTCTCCACATCTTTCCCCGTAGAACTAGGGCAGCTGAGAGCGCCCATGAATTTACACTTTCTCCACAATGCAGAACTTCTGCTTATCAGAATTCATTTATCCCTAGAGCTACTACTCTTTGGAATTCACTTCCCTCGAATTGCTTTCCACAAACTTACAATCAACAAATGTTTAAATCCAGTTGTTACAAACATTTTATGAATGGAGGATGCCTTTAGGCACATGGACCTTTTTGTTTTATCTGTGTTTTTCCTTCCTCCGTTCATTGTCTCTTAAAAAAAAAAAAAAAAAAAAAAAAAATACTGTTAACGGCATGTGTTAAGCCACCAAATAGTCTTCACGGCATGTGTTAGGCCAACAAATATTATTCGGAACATGTAATAGGCCAAAAAATATTCTTCGCAGCATGTACTAGGCCACAAAATATATTTTGCAACATGTAAGTGGTCACAAAATAGACTTCGCAACATGTAATAGGCCACAAAATATACTTCGCAAAATGTAATAGGCCATAAATATACTTCGCAACATGTAATAGGCCACAAAAAATACCTCGCAACATGTAATAGGCCATAGGATATACTTCGCAACATGTAATAGGCCACAAAATATACTTCGCAACATGTAATAGGCCATAAATATACTTCGCAACATGTAATAGGCCACAAAATATACTTCGCAACATGTAATAGGCCATAAATATACTTCGCAACATGTAATAGGCCACAAAATATAATTCGCAACATGTAATAGGCCACAAAATATACTTCGCAACATGTAATTGGCCATAAACATACTTCGCAACATTTAATAGGCCACAAAATATACTTCGCAACATGTAGGCTAATAGGCCATAAAATGTTCTTCGCAACATGTAATAGGCCACAAAATATACCTCGCAACATGTAATAGGCCATAGGATATACTTCGCAACATGTAATAGGCCACAAAATATACTTCGCAACATGTAATAGGCCATAAATATACTTCGCAACATCTAATAGGCCACAAAATATACTTTGCAACATGTAATAGGCCATAAATATACTTCGCAACATGTAATAGGCCACAAAATATACTTCGCAACATATAATAGGCCACAAAATATACTTCGCAACATGTAATTGGCCATAAACATACTTCACAACATCTAATAGGCCACAAAATATACTTCGCAACATGTAGGCTAATAGGCCATAACATTTTCTTCGCAACATGTAATAGGCCATAAAATATTCTTTGCAACATGTAATAGGCCACCAAATAATATTCTCTGCATGTAGAAATAACTGATTTTGTATAGCCTACTACTATATTTTAAGTAATTAATTGTTGCATGGTATTTGTCTTGGTAGGCTATTACTAGGATATTTATTATTAGATCTTTCATTGAGATGGTACAGGGGGTCTACAATGTGGTGGAGTCTCACTTTCTACTGTAGTTTGTTCGACTCCCTTGTAGACTTCTCATTCTTACCTCACAACAGGGGCCCTGATGGAAATAACTTAGCTAAAATTGTGTAGGTTATCCCATGGGATATCCCTGTGGGAGTGATCATGCTGTATTGGGGTGCTGTTAACAAATACGCCGACTTTCTGTCCCTATCTTTAACTCTTAATAAATATAGTCAATCAATCAATCAATACAATGAATTTCGAACTACAGAACTGTAACATTAATCCATACTTAACCTAGCTTATATTTATCGTAAATAGTGTTGTGGACTAAATTATATGTAGAATTGACTTATTCAAGTGTAGGCCTATTATATTTTTATATTTGGAATAATTTATAATTATTATTTAAGCCAAATGAACTCATTGACAAGTCAGGAGTCATAACATTAGAACCAAAACCTTCGCTGTGCACTAAAGTCAATAGATAATATTTCGGTTCTGTCATGACTGTTCATGCTTAACATATAGTGGAGAACTTTTTATCATATTTAAATAATATGTACTGGCATTGTCTATGGTTGTATTATATTGAAATAGTAATAGGTATCTATTATAATAGGACATATAGTATTAAGGCGAATACACTGAATGCCGAATGATCGCTATACTGGGACTAAACACTGTTGCCAGATACGCTTTAACTCTTACTATCGAAAAACATAATGGGATATATTTATTTGCATAATTTAAAGTACGGAGGGCATTATTATAAGAATTTCCTATTTCTTTGTAGTTATATTTTCATGACTTAGTGCTACAATGTTGTCATCCTAGGGTAAACTCGAGCTAGAGAGAGAGAGAGGAGTGACAGACAGACTGGCTCCTCCCCTTGTGGGTGACGTCACTGCCACTGCGGCCTCTGATTGGTCCTAATTTCCCCTATGATATATACTAGTCTCGACTTCGGAAATATGCCTCCCGGACTCAATGTCGCATTAACCTTTACCCACTTGTACTTGTTTATACCTCTCTTTGAATATTTAATTTATTATACATATTGTCATTTTCATGTATGCCTTATGCTATGAATTATTACCATTTAACTTTGATATTATGTTGTGACACCTTTAGTTATAAATGAATAGAGATATTTTCGACATATTTCAGTCACTAATTATAACATTGGACTTAGAGTTCTATAACTAAGATCAGGATGTGTTCTGTGCTCTGTACCCTAGCTTATTAAGAAATAAGACTTGTGTACCTGACTGGTGTATTCATTGTCTTTGACCATGTTTACTCCAGCTTTGATATTTAAGTTCTCCCATGTTCATTCCTTTCATTACTCTTATGCATAATTAAACTAGCCTTTATATTTTTAGTCACAATGTTGCTCTTCATTATGTAATTTTGGCTATATCTTAATTATAGGCCTGAAGATGAGAACAGTGATTCTCGAAACGTCGTACAAGATGGTGTTATTATTTATTCCTGCGTTGGTTCTTCTCTTTATTATCAAGTTACGCTTTTCAAGTAACCAATCTATTGCGGATATATATACTCTATATGTATATATATATATATAATATATATATATATATATATATATATATTAAAATGCCCCAGAACGAGAAGCCCACCACAGAAGCCATGAACGAACACCACACAGAAACACCAAAGGAAAGGTCCACAGAACGAAAGGACCAGCTGACCGAGCCAGCCATTTCAGACAGGCCCAAGCCCGCAGGGCTAAACAGCTCCAGGACACACCCATTTACCTTTTCTAAAACTGACCATTTTCCACACCTCACGTACACTAACCCCCTCGTGTCCTACACTCCTAACTACAAAGATGATGAACAGGAATATACATTCATATTAAAAACACCCATGCCTGTCCCGACGTTGAGCCAATGCCAACACATCAGACAGCCATAATTATATCTATGTATGTTCTTGCATCCGAGAAGTAGATGTTATATATCTTAGAAGTTAAAACACCCACGCTGTCCCTAGACCTCGTATATCATTTTCCATGACGAGTATAGATATATGTAACCCGTGTCCAGTCGCCCCTTGCATTGTTCCTCTAGTAACTAAGTCTATAATATTAACTGCCACCAGCATTGATACGACATAGCGGCACTGTCCTTGCTACAAAGATGATGAATAGGAATATACATTCATATTAAAAACATGCCCTGTCCCGACGTTGAGCCAATGCCAACACATCAGACAGCCATAAATATATCTATGTATGTTCTTACATCCGAGAAGTAGATGTTATATATCTTAGAAGTTTCAAACACCCACGCTTGTCCCTAGACCTCTTATATCATTTTCCATGACGAGTATAGATATATGTAACCCGTGCTCAGTCGCCCCTTGCATTGCTCCTCTAGTATCTAAGTATTAATATTAACATTCCCTAACATCTTGTCTTGCCAGACTAAGCTTCTGAAGACCCATCGCCCCATAAATCTATGTATGCAATCCTTAGGTTAAGTATTTTTATTTTATCCGCCATTGTGTTCACCTTTTTCCATTTACTTTCCACAATTGTCATACGTCTTCCCCTTGCCTCCTTCGTATCCACAGCCCACACTACGCCAATTTATTTCGTGTCTTACACCACTTACCCCAACCAGAGATTGTATAAGATAACCTGGTTACCAGTATCTGTCATAAGTACCCCGAAACAATAACTAAGTACCCCTACGAACTGCCGCTGTGGTTGGTATTTTATATTTAATAGAAAACGCAGTTCCCAGGGCCAACTAATAGTATCCATAACCCTCTGACTGATCACATAACTCTATCTTTTCCAGACTCATATACCACCCCATAGTTGTATTCCCCGGTAGCATTTGGCTAACGTATTCTACTGCCTTTTCAAACTTCCATATCAATTGTAGCCTAATGCCACCCCCATGCCCAGGGACCTTAGGGGCAAAATTTCCCTGTAGCCCTTGAACTCTTCCCCCCCCCTCTCATTAAGACACCCACGCTTCTCGACTCTTGTCCGACCTAGCCTCTCTCTCATACCTCTTGAAGATCCTTGAATTGTCCGTTACTAACGCTCTCCAACCTTTTATATATATACTCCTATCCAGCCTACCTTCACTTAGTAGGCCAGAACAACATTAGAACTTTACTAGCCCCTTGCATGCCATCTATTCTCTTACAACACATTCACAATCCTGCACCCAATGGTCGTCGGTGCGAGGCTAGCCGCCCCGCCAGTAACTAACTTCTATTGCCATACTTCCAGATAAATGTGGCAGAGTTAGCAACCCAGTCTCCACCATATCCAGCAAACCCTACAATTAACAACCAGCCGAGTAAAACCAGCTAGCTAAGGCACCTTCGGTTTTGGTATTAAAGACACTCACATCTGTCTCATACACAGAGGGTTATTACAAACACTGGTGATATGGCAAGCCCCTAGCCACAGCCGCCGGACGACTATATCAGAGAGAGGGCGCCCAGCTCCCCCTTTTTGCCCACCCGAGGAGGGAGACCCCCACCCCCGCGGAGGTATACCTGGCCCCTGTTTTGACTTTCGAGTCATTGCCAGGTAGCACAGGAATTCTTCCTATCAATGAACTAACCATGAATGACTAACACCTTTACTAACCTCTATTAACTCAAAATAAACCATTTACCTTTCTTGCATGCTCTGATCACTAAATTAGCACCTCAGCTATACCATAGAATGAAGATTGAACAATCTAGAGAGACGCTCCTATCACAGCTGTCCCCATCCTCCTCGCAAAGTAGATCCAGTCTCTCTCCCCTAAATACGTCCAGTATAGCCAAAATAGTACCTCTTACTAAGGCTCAGTTATATGAAAATATAAAGGCTTCCTATCGCCCTGTGCCACAACAGTAAATACCATCTTACCTAGTCCCCATATCTATTGAGAGCTCAATTAAGTCCATAAGACTCGAGATCCCTACTGTCTACAGGGTCCAGAACCGAGCCTATAAATCTAACTCCCGCCCCCAGTCAAATCAGTTGAAAGCTAGACACCAACCAGGGGTCACTACCCTGCAGTTAATTTCTAGCTCTGCCCTTGTGTTGTTCCGGAGTGAGATCCCAGAACCGGCAGACTCCGTGGCAGATTTGGATAGAAGGACCTGCCCACGTATTGAAGAACTTCACACATATGGCCCCCCTGGACGGCCGCGGAACCAGTCGTTAGCCCCCAACATCATGGACGCAAGATAACCAGGACCAGACCCATCAGATACTACCCAAGATTCCCTTTAGCAGTACTACATATTACTGTGCTGTTTTAGATTCACTAATTAATATTTCTACGAAGTGGCTAAGACCTGGCCCAGTGTAATTCATACTTAACCATTCCATTTGGGACGTACTAAGCGATCAGTGCTCTTTAATTAACAGGCGACCTTGACTCTCGTAATTACTTTATTCAGATATTAAAACTCTAGTGATATCTAACGTTCGCCCACTGATTTGCGTTCTATGTATTTCTGAGACAAGGATATAAAACTTAGATCAGTACCCCCTGAGGTTACTAGAATTCCCGTGCTCTAAAAATATGTGTGTCTAATCTAGTCTGTGAACTACTACTTGTGCACCAGAGCTACCAGTAATAAATCTAACAGTGAATATGAATCTATAAGTAACATTGATGGTCTTCGGTATATAAACCTGTGAAATCAAAGCCAGTGATCAGAAGATTAATACCTGAACGTTGGAAGTGGGAGACTAGGCTCCATCCAGATCCACTTATGCTAGTGTTGTTCAATTCTATTATATTGTCTTACACAAGTATTCTGCAGTGGTATATCAATAAACGTGATCATGTAACTTGCTACCATGTGTTTCTTTGTGTTCTCTATTCCTCATATCTTGTATTGTGCATGCAGCCTTATATACCCAGTCAATTTAGAACTCACATTACCCAAGTTAAACCTGTAGAAAAACAGGGCATAACATTGGCGGCAGCGGTGGTTCTTGATTCGGATAAAAGGTTGCATTACACTGCAAGTTTGGAACAGTAGAAGCATGGCAACATCGCGAAATCTTCAGCCACTCGCACACATTCCCAAGTATGATGTAAACACATATGATATCACCAGTTACTTAGACATAAAAAAGCCAGTGTACGATGTGGTACTTCATAATGACCGCGAAAAAATCGCCATGGCAATTTTGCATATTGTACAGTTGGGAGAAGCCGTTTCCCAACTTGTTGATAAGCCTACCTTTAAAGAATTTATTCACCAAATGGTGACACAGAATACGCCAGAGAGTACCTGGAACCAGTTTCGATCCTTCGTGATCCGGACTTTAGATCCACTTTTGGGTTCCCCCGTCGCCCCCAAAATAATAAAAGTCGACGAGATCAAGTATGAAGGGGATATAAATGTGACCCTCATACAACTCTACAGATACGTGAGGACCACGTATAGCTATGAAGAATACGACCAACAAAATGAACTCTTATTCACCGCATTGTTAAACATCCTCCCACCCCACATCACCGCCCATCTCGACCCGTATGGCTTATTCGAAGAACATATGCTCTCCATCAGAGAAGAATGCCTACGCAGTTCGATGAATCCCCTATCCAACCTTTTAGCCCCTATCCAAGACTCCGTGCACCCGTCCAAAATGACTTCCGGTGAAAGTCCAACCCCAGTGAACTCTTCCCCCACCAACCCTCCGCAGCCCCCCCAACAAGCCCCGTATTCTAGCTATGCCTACCTATGTAGGCCTACCACAACATATTTTCCCCATGACCCCAGAAATGTTCAGCTATCCCCCCACCAACAAAATTTCCCTTGTGACAGTTTTCCGTCGGTAGCTTGTGACAATTTTCAGTCAGTAGCTCCCTTCCACCCCCACACAATTCACACCCAGCATTTCATTGGTGGCAGCTAGGGAACGTGACCAGGTAGCTACGTGGAGCACCCGTCACGCGAACCCTATACCAACAATATTGAGATTGCTGAGGTAATACAGCTACGATACCTTACGACCTTAAAATAGGCTAGGGACTAGCCCAGTTAAAGAAGGATGTAATGTAATGCCCTCGAAAATGTCCCGCACCCACAATAATACTAACCCGAGTTGACGTCAGGTATAGCGTAAAATACACTCACGACCACAACTCTCTACACAATTCAACCCCTCCCCAGCACCAACCTCTTCCGCAACAACAACCCCGACTCGACCTGCCCGTTTCATCTTTAAAACCCCCCTATCACTACCCCCGACCGAAACCACTTAGACCCCCCCTCCAAAACTGGCCCCGGGACAGCTCGCCCCCAGACCCACATTCCTAACGACAAGAACTAACGGTATATCCACCCCGCCCTTCCAAAGTGAAAGTGAACCACCACCCCCTATTACCAGACCGTCACCCAGACTAACGGCGACCCTAAATACCCCCCCCCCCCCTTATGATGATGAGGATATTATTGTACTAAATTGTTTCGAATGTTTTCAATTCCTAAGCGATTGGGCATGATTCAATAAATGTACATGTTTTCCATATACTGTATATAGTATTGTTTTTCCCTTAGTCATAATACTTTTCTTGTTTATCTACACTTTTCTGACTATCTTTTAAATTTGCTTTATACATTGTTAAACACTTTACCTCTTCTTAATTTCTTGTGTTCTTAATTATCTGCCCTTTCTTAAATTTACATGTTTTCCATATACTGTATATACTATATTTTTTTTTTCCTTAGTCATACTACTTTTCTTGTTACCTACACTTTTCTGACTATCTTTTAAATTTGCTTTATACATTGTTAAACACTTTACCTCTTCTTAATTTCCTGTGTTCTTAAGTATCTGTCCTTTCTTAAATTTACATGTTTTCCATATACTGTATATATTATTTTTTTCCCTTAGTCATACTACTTTTCTTGTTAACCTACATTTTTCTGACTATGCTTCTTTTTACTTCACCCTTGAGGCTCGAGGACGAGCCTATAATGAAGGAGAGGGAAGTAAAATGCCCCAGAACGAGAAGCCCACCACAGAAGCCATGAACGAACACCACACAGAAACACCAAAGGAAAGGTCCACAGAACGAAAGGACCAGCTGACCGAGCCAGCCATTTCAGACAGGCCCAAGCCCGCAGGGCTAAACAGCTCCAGGACACACCCATTTACCTTTTCTAAAACTGACCATTTTCCACACCTCACGTACACTAACCCCCTCGTGTCCTACACTCCTAACTACAAAGATGATAAACAGGAATATACATTCATATTAAAAACACCCATGCCTGTCCCGACGTTGAGCCAATGCCAACACATCAGACAGCCATAATTATATCTATGTATGTTCTTGCATCCGAGAAGTAGATGTTATATATCTTAGAAGTTAAAACACCCACGCTGTCCCTAGACCTCGTATATCATTTTCCATGACGAGTATAGATATATGTAACCCGTGTCCAGTCGCCCCTTGCATTGTTCCTCTAGTAACTAAGTCTATAATATTAACTGCCACCAGCATTGATACGACATAGCGGCACTGTCCTTGCTACAAAGATGATGAATAGGAATATACATTCATATTAAAAACATGGCCTGTCCCGACGTTGAGCCAATGCCAACACATCAGACAGCCATAAATATATCTATGTATGTTCTTACATCCGAGAAGTAGATGTTATATATCTTAGAAGTTCAAACACCCACGCTTGTCCCTAGACCTCTTATATCATTTTCCATGACGAGTATAGATATATGTAACCCGTGCTCAGTCGCCCCTTGCATTGCTCCTCTAGTAACTAAGTATTAATATTAACATTCCCTAACATCTTGTCTTGCCAGACTAAGCTTCTGAAGACCCATCGCCCCATAAATCTATGTATGCAATCCTTAGGTTAAGTATTTTTATCCGCCATTGTGTTCACCTTTTTCCATTTACTTTCCACAATTGTCATACGTCTTCCCCTTGCCTCCTTCGTATCCACAGCCAATTTATTTCGTGTCTTACACCTCTTACCCCAACCAGAGATTGTATAAGATAACCTGGTTACCAGTATCTGTCATAAGTACCCCGAAACAATAACTAAGTACCCCTACGAACTGCCGCTGTGGTTGGTATTTTATATTTAATAGAAAACGCAGTTCCCAGGGCCAACTAATAGTATCCATAACCCTCTGACTGATCACATAACTCTATCTTTTCCAGACTCATATACCACCCCATAGTTGCATTCCCCGGTAGCATTTGGCTAACGTATTCTACTGCCTTTTCAAACTTCCATATCAATTGTAGCCTAATGCCACCCCCACGCCCAGGGACCTTAGGGGCAAAATTTCCCTGTAGCCCTTGAACTTCCCCCCCCCTCTCATTAAGACACCCGCGCTTCTCGACTCTTGTCCGACCTAGCCTCTCTCTCATACCTCTTGAAGATCCTTGAATTGTCCGTTACTAACGCTCTCCAACCTTTTATATATATACTCCTATCCAGCCTACCTTCACTTAGTAGGCCAGAACAACATTAGAACTTTACTAGCCCCTTGCATGCCATCTATTCTCTTACAACACATTCACAACCCTGCACCCAATGGTCGTCGGTGCGAGGCTAGCCGCCCCGCCAGTAACTAACTTCTATTGCCATACTTCCAGATAAATGTGGCAGAGTTAGCAACCCAGTCTCCACCATATCCAGCAAACCCTACAATTAACAACCAGCCGAGTAAAACCAGCTAGCTAAGGCACCTTCGGTTTTGGTATTAAAGACACTCACATCTGTCTCATACACAGAGGGTTATTACAAACACTGGTGATATGGCAAGCCCCTAGCCACAGCCGCCGGACGACTATATCAGAGAGAGGGCGCCCAGCTCCCCCTTTTTGCCCACCCGAGGAGGGAGACCCCCACCCCCGCGGAGGTATACCTGGCCCCTGTTTTGACTTTCGAGTCATTGCCAGGTAGCACAGGAATTCTTCCTATCAATGAACTAACCATGAATGACTAACACCTTTACTAACCTCTATTAACTCACAATAAACCATTTACCTTTCTTGCATGCTCTGATCACTAAATTAGCACCTCAGCTATACCATAGAATGAAGATTGAACAATCTAGAGAGACGCTCCTATCACAGCTGTCCCCATCCTCCTCGCAAAGTAGATCCAGTCTCTCTCCCCTAAATACGTCCAGTATAGCCAAAATAGTACCTCTTACTAAGGCTCAGTTATATGAAAATATAAAGGCTTCCTATCGCCCTGTGCCACAACAGTAAATACCATCTTACCTAGTCCCCATATCTATTGAGAGCTCAATTAAGTCCATAAGACTCGAGATCCCTACTGTCTACAGGGTCCAGAACCGAGCCTATAAATCTAACTCCCGCCCCCAGTCAAATCAGTTGAAAGCTAGACACCAACCAGGGGTCACTACCCTGCAGTTAATTTCTAGCTCTGCCCTTGTGTTGTTCCGGAGTGAGATCCCAGAACCGGCAGACTCCGTGGCAGATTTGGATAGAAGGACCTGCCCACGTATTGAAGAACTTCACACATATGGCCCCCCTGGACGGCCGCGGAACCAGTCGTTAGCCCCCAACATCATGGACGCAAGATAACCAGGACCAGACCCATCAGATACTACCCAAGATTCCCTTTAGCAGTACTACATATTACTGTGCTGTTTTAGATTCACTAATTAATATTTCTACGAAGTGGCTAAGACCTGGCCCAGTGTAATTCATACTTAACCATTCCATTTGGGACGTACTAAGCGATCAGTGCTCTTTAATTAACAGGCGACCTTGACTCTCGTAATTACTTTATTCAGATATTAAAACTCTAGTGATATCTAACGTTCGCCCACTGATTTGCGTTCTATGTATTTCTGAGACAAGGATATAAAACTTAGATCAGTACCCCCTGAGGTTACTAGAATTCCCGTGCTCTAAAAATACGTGTGTCTAATCTAGTCTGTGAACTACTACTTGTGCACCAGAGCTACCAGTAATAAATCTAACAGTGAATATGAATCTATAAGTAACATTGATGGTCTTCGGTATATAAACCTGTGAAATCAAAGCCAGTGATCAGAAGATTAATACCTGAACGTTGGAAGTGGGAGACTAGGCTCCATCCAGATCCACTTATGCTAGTGTTGTTCAATTCTATTATATTGTCTTACACAAGTATTCTGCAGTGGTATATCAATAAACGTGATCATGTAACTTGCTACCATGTGTTTCTTTGTGTTCTCTATTCCTTATATCTTGTATTGTGCATGCAGCCTTATATACCCAGTCAATTTAGAACTCACATTACCCAAGTTAAACCTGTAGAAAAACAGGGCATAATATATATATATATATATATATATATATATATATATATATATATATATATATATATATATATATATATATATGTTTCTAGTCTCTCAGTGGGGATCGAACCATCGACCATCAGGATGATAGCCGACGCTTTAATCAATTACACCACGGCAGTCTAAAAGACACTCAGCCTTCTATTCTATTTATGTTAGGGAGAAGAGAAACCCACTAGGCGAATATATTTCAATTCAAACCTAGTTGTAGGATCCATATTTCCAGAATACCATACACGATTAAAGCGTCGGCTATCATCCTGATGGTCGATGGTTCGATCCCCACTGAGAGACTAGAAACATTTAGTGGCTCACGTGTATTTGTGATATATTCTCAATATTTGTAACTCTCATGCTTTGTGGGTTAGAATTAAATGAAATAAATTTCTACCCGATTTGCGTCGGGACACTCAAAAATCTGTGTATGGTATTCTGGAAATATGGATCCTACAACTAGGTTTGAATTGAAATATATTCGCCTAGTGGGTTTCCCTTCTCCCTAACATAAATAGGATAGAAGGCTGAGTGTCTTTTAGACTGCCGTGGTGTAATTGATTAAAGCGTCGGCTATCATCCTGATGGTCGATGGTTCGATCCCCACTGAGAGACTAGAAACATTTAGTGGCTCACGTGTATTTGTGATATATTCTCAATATTTGTAACTCTCATGCTTTGTGGGTTAGAATTAAATTAAATCAATTTCTACCCGAGTTGCGTCGGGACACTCAAAAATCTGTGTATGGTATTCTGGAAATATGGATCCTACAACTAGGTTTGAATTGAAATATATTCGCCTATTGGGTTTCCCTTCTCCCTAACATAAATAGGATAGAAGGCTGAGTGTCTTTTAGACTGCCGTGGTGTAATTGATTAAAGCGTCGGCTATCATCCTGATGGTCGATGGTTCGATCCCCACTGAGAGACTAGAAACATTTAGTGGCTCACGTGTATTTGTGATATATTCTCAATATTTGTAACTCTCATGCTTTGTGGGTTAGAATTAAATTAAATCAATTTCTACCCGAGTTGCGTCGGGACACTCAAAAATCTGTGTATGGTATTCTGGAAATATGGATCCTACAACTAGGTTTGAATTGAAATATATTCGCCTAGTGGGTTTCCCTTCTCCCTAACATAAATAGGATAGAAGGCTGAGTGTCTTTTAGACTGCCGTGGTGTAATTGATTAAAGCGTCGGTTATCATCCTGATGGTCGATGGTTCGATCCCCACTGAGAGACTAGAAACATTTAGTGGCTCACGTGTATTTGTGATATATTCTCAATATTTGTAACTCTCATGCTTTGTGGGTTAGAATTAAATGAAATCAATTTCTACCCGAGTTGCGTCGGGACACTCAAAAATCTGTGTATGGTATTCTGGAAATATGGATCCTACAACTAGGTTTGAATTGAAATATATTCGCCTAGTGGGTTTCCCTTCTCCCTAACATAAATAGGATAGAAGGCTGAATGTCTCTTAGACTGCCGTGGTGTAATTGATTAAAGCGTCGGCTATCATCCTGATGGTCGATGGTTCGATCCCCACTGAGAGACTAGAAAAATTTAGTGGCTCACGTGTATTTGTGATATATTCTCTATATATATATATATATATATATATATATATATATATATATATATATATATATATATATACCGGTATATATATATATATATATGTATATATATATTAGGTTTGATTCCCGGAGGGAAGTAAAGAAAAGCTAATATTTAGTAGGGCCCCGTAATCATTGACGATATGCCTATTAGTATAATAGTCTCCCATCAAACACCGCGGTCGCTAGTTTGAATCTACCGCGCGGGAGGACAAGAGTACTAACCTCATAAGTGCAACACGTATTATCTTATGGAATCATCTTTATGATTGGGTACTCACTACGAAAAAGCTTCGTAAAAAATAAAAAATAAAAATTAACTTAATAATTGCTATACTTGAGCTCTCCCATGCGTGGATTTCTTGCGTGTGGATTCGTGACGCTGGCCCTCTAAGCGGCTATACTTCCTTCACTGATATATCGAGATACAACTCAGAAATCAAGCGAATGGGAAGGGGATGGCAGGGAGGGCACTAATATCGTCAATGATTACGGGGCCCTACTAAATATTAGGTTTTCTTTACTTCCCTCCGGGAATCAAACCTATAATTTAATAGTGGCCCCTCCATCATTGACGATATCCCTGATATATATGACTGGAGAGGGACATTCGTGACAATATCAAAACCACCAACCTAAATACCATAGGTAACAGAGAATCCGTATAACATTTTAAGTTTTTTATTGCGTTCATACAATATATACAAAATATAAAAGGAGGTAAGCAGTGCGTTGCTTCGAAGAACAGCTGCTTGTACTTGACTGGACCTTCACTTGAGATCTATTGCATGTTTAGTGAGAACATTCTTGTACTCTAGAACCTTAATCCTTTGGATCATGTTCTGGCCTTAAAATTATTTGTACAATAAAATCTGTTTGTACATTCTGCTAATACTACATAGATACAACTATGATAGATTTCTTTAAATAAAAATAAAATTTGATTAAACTGTATAACCAGTTCTATTAATTTCGCAGCTCGTGATTTATCACAATCTCCGGCGGAAGGGTTCTAGTGGGTCTTAGGGCTATTTTGCACATACCCCCCCCCTTTTTTTTTCGCCTGGAGAATAAACTTAAAACAATTAGCACATGGACTACTAGACCCGTTGCCGTAATGCTACACAGGTCCGCTTTGGCTTGTCCAGAGCGACCGATAGGTATCGCGTAAGGAATGTGAGATTAGACGCCCACAACTGAGTGTCGGCTATGTCGTTAATGGAGAAATTTTGCATAAATCGGAGGGAGACGGCCCACTTTCTAACATCGTAGGCTCTGCCTACCACGCCGGGATTACTTTCCTTAATTACATCTACGAGTAAAGAAGCTAATTTGCTTCTCGTGACATGAGTACCTGTCTGGTTAACCCATAGGAAGCCTGGTTGTAGAGGTTGTGCAATCCTCATAAACTTAACTAAAGCTTGTACCGGGCATAAAATGTGATGCGTATGTCCACGTTTAAGTGCCGGGACTGAGAATTCTGAGAAAAAAAACCACACTGTTCGTTTTTTGGCAATAAATGTGGGAGACGGTGCGATCTGCACATGTTCGTGCAGTCTCCCAAACCAGAGACAATTTGGCTCGTTGCTCATCACCGCCAGCTCTGACACTCTGTTACCTGTCGCCAAAGCCATAAGGAACACAGCATTTTTTAATACTGACTCAAAATCTGGCGCATGGTTAAACTTGCGCGACTGAAGTAATGATAACGCTTTGTCTAGCGACCAGGTAGGCATGAGCTGACGTGGTGGTGGGCGTAGTTTGAAACATGCTCTCATCAACCCTTTCTCCTCCGCCTGTGGTATGAATAGACCAGTTAGGTCGAAAAAGGGGTTTCTAATGGCAGATAAGTGATTATTTAAAATAACAACTTAAGAAGCGCTTCTGTTCAAACAAATAATCTAAGTTTTTAAAAATTAAAGCCACTGAGGCATCAGATTGCGCTGTTTCTACTATCCAGGTAGTGAAAGTTTTCCAATGTGATTGATATTGTCTCCTAGTGGACAGAGTATATTGATTCAGAAATTTACTAGTGACACTTTGCCCATACCGAGTTAGCCATTTTGCATTGTAAATGTCCATAAGGCAAAAGTTAGCGAGGTCTGAAGGTTGCCAATTGTCTCCAAGTGGAAGGCAGAGACCGGGAGTGACACCGGGTTCCTGCACCACATTTGCAATTGGTGGTACCACACTTGAACCGGCCACATTGGCGCGATCATCGAGACTATGCACCGGTAACCCCATAGGTTGTGAACTACTTGACACATGAGTGAAGTGTCTGGAGGAGGAAAAAGATAGATTGAATTCCACCTGTTCCAGTCCTCTAGTAAAGCGTCTGGACCCCCGCCGGAGTTCTTGCCCGGCGGGTCAGATAGAGAGGTTGTCTGTGATTTCCCTCGGACGCAAAGAGATCCACTTGTGGACGGTATGGCTCTGCAATCATCTTGTCGAAGACGGTTTTCTTGAGAGCTCATTCTACTAGGGTGCTCTGTCTCCGAGACAAGGCGTCCGCCCAGATGTTCGCTATCCCCGGGAGGTAAGATGCGTGTAGATGAATGCTCAGTGATTCGGCCAGAGCAAAAATCTGTTCTGACAACCCCATCAACTCTCAAGACCTCGTCGACCCTTGCTTCTGAATGCAGTGAACTGCAGTCAAGTTGTCCATTCGAAATGCAATTGACTTCCCCTGTAGGGAAGAGCCGTGAGCTTGAAGGAAAAATAACGGGACTAGAAGCTCTTGTTTGTTGATGTGAAAAGTTTTGTCTTGGGACCAAAGACCTTGAGCTTGGTGACCTAGGCTGGATTGATAACCCCAGCCTATTACCCCTGAAGCGTCTGTGTCTACCAATACTGTAGGTGGAGGAGAAACCCATGTCATTATCGAGTACAATGTTTCGGTCTTTGCCCAGACCGACAGCAAGTTGTGAATTAACCGAGGAATCGGCCATAGTTTTCCCGCCGGCAATAGTGGGAAAAATTTGTTGCCTTCCATGATTAATCTCTTGACTTTCAACCGGCCCAACTTTACAGTTAATTGGATCCAGTTGAGTGAACCGACCAGGGACTCCCACGTTTTCCTCGTCGTATTCAGACTGTGGAGAAAAAGAAACAGTTTCCTGCGAAATCTGTTGCGATTGTCCACACTCTGAGTAAGAGTCAGATTGGCAGTGTTCCAAACCAGTCCTATCCACTGCATTTCTCTTGTGGGAACAAGGAGCGACTTTGCCAAGTTGACCTTGAATCCTAGAGTTTGTACATGATGTAATACTTGCTTGACATGAAAATGATATAACTCCTCTGACTCCGCCACTACTAGCCAGTCGTCTAGATACCACCACACCTTGATACCTTGGGCTAGCAAGGGCATGAGGGCCTGCCGGACTAATTTTGTAAAGATTCTTGGTGCCAGGTTCAAACTGAAAGGCATTTTCCGAAAGACGTAAGTCTCTTGCCTGATCCTCAAGGCGAGGAATTTTTGGAACCTTTTGTTTATGGGGACATGCCAATAGGCGTCTTTCAGGTCTAATGAGCACATCCAGCCTTGCGGCGAGAGTGACAGCCTGATTTAATTCACTGTAAGCATCCTGAAGGGTGAATTGTGAATATGTGTGTTCAGACGGGAGAGATCGACTACTGGTCGCATCTGCACACTGTCCCTCTTTGGCACTAGAAAGAGTCTGGAGGTGAAAACAGCGCAAGTTGGATCTACTTGGACAATGATTTGTTTGTTGAACATTTCCTGGACAAGTGACTCCACCTCTAAAGAAACATTGTTGAATTCTAGAGTTTGACATAAACGAGGTCGCTGGAGCCACTTCCACGATATGCCTTTGCTTATCACTGCCCTGGCCCATGACCGCTGCGGCCAAGCCCTGCGACATGCTCGGAACGACCCAGTTTCTGTACTGGGTCTGTCCGGTAGGACAACTCTCGAGTCCAACTCGCCTGTGGTAGGCCCTGGGAGAGAGAGAGTGTGACTGACTAGTTTTTTGGTGGTGGCGGCGGAGTGGGGTTAGATGGTTGGCTAGGTTTGGCATGCGTCTGTCCTTGAGTAGGCTTTTGGTATGACGTACCTCTATAGCCTGACTGTTTCCCTTGCCTAGGTCTGTGCTGAGTACCTCCCTGTTGCTGAGGAGGCCTTGGTTCTCGAAAGGACTATTTAGTTTGAGTAGGTTGGGGCTTCCCGCCGCTCTTAGGTTTCGAGTAAGGTTTCTTAAAGGTCTCTTTCTTTGGCAGGGAGGTACCCTGCTTCCACAAATCTACCAAATTGAAAACAATACTCCATGTTTCTGGGGGAAGAAGTGGTGCAGTAAATACCGGGGAAAGAGTTACTCGGTGGGCTATGTCCTCCGGCAACTTCTTTACCAAGTACACCCTCAGATCCTGTCTTGCTCTAACCACTCCATGATAGCTATTCTAATATCACCTAAGGATTGAATAGAATTTTGCAGAAGGAGCCTGCATGACAAGTTCGTGGCTTTCCTTACATGTTGGTCTGCTATGGCTGTTATAGTTCTCGTGAGTGACTGGGCAACCTGGCGACTGACAAGGTATTGAGAGAACAGTCTATACGCTTTATTGCGTAGCTTAAAGTCTCTGTCTAAGTGAGCCGGAGGGGGTGTGGCAAATGGTTCATGCAGGTCGTAAAGCGATAGCTTGGGAGCTGCCAGGAATTCAAATAACGCAGGTGACACTCCGCCTGCTTTGTTAACCGGTAAAGTTAACCATGAATGAACTTCCTGAGGTACCTGATGGGAGGATTTAGTGGTAAAAGTAGATACAAATACCTGCGCCTCTAGTTCCCAGTCAACCTACGGACCTACACCTACCTGCCCCACCTGCAAGACTGGAGTGTTTGTCTGATCTAGTACCGGAACTGTATCCATTTCCGGCGGAAGTGCATGTAGAGCTTTTATATCATTGACGCCGTCATTTCTTGACCAGTCCGCAAATAGTTTTGCAGATGAGGCCGGAGGTATCGCCGGGGAAGCCAAATACACAAAGAAATCAGCACCATAAACAGAGGGGATGGCCTTAATGGTAACATCTAATAACCTTCCTTGGACATCCTTAGCTCTTAGTTTTCTACTCTTGTTAACCTCAATGGTCCACTCACTAGGTACCAGTAGTTCCCCCGATACGGTAGCTTGTGCCAGGTGCGGTTTCTGAGGTATTGACTGAACCCATGAGCAATCCGGTCCATAGAGAAGAGGCATAGGGCCTTTCCTCTGTGGAGGCTTATCAAGAGGGGGAAGAGTAACGTCTGTAATGACACGGACGTTAGTGGTAGTCAAGGAGGCCGGCACTGTCGTGCTACTAGCCGTGGTCGTC
Source organism: Paralithodes platypus (assembly GCA_032716605.1). Taxonomy (NCBI): domain Eukaryota; kingdom Metazoa; phylum Arthropoda; class Malacostraca; order Decapoda; family Lithodidae; genus Paralithodes; species Paralithodes platypus. Next base: position 9,513,990 of record CM064565.1, on the reverse strand, counting down.
GCCGGAGTTACGTTAATCGAAGGCAAAGAGGAATGGGGATGTGAAACACCTGAGGGCTCTAACGGCCTTACCGTAGACTCAAGTGGGGGAACTACCGCTGTGCTAGTGGAAGGAGCTTGAGAAGGAGGTAGCTGATACTGTTGTATTACTCTGTGGAGAATATCATGTAGTTCCTCAGTAGTAACGCACTTACCGTGGAATCCTCGAGAGAACTGAGACCCACCTTCTGACTTTATTTCATTATTAATTGGCTGAGCTGAAGACAGTTCTATGTTTTCCGGCTCTTCTGGCAGTTCTATCACTTCAGGTGTTGGCGGCCGGGGAGTAGTCATTGAGGCCGCCGGCGGCCACACTAGATCAGGGACTGACGAGGGTATGATATCTACCTGTTCAATTTCCCTGTCCTGAACATAAACCTGTGAGGGTTCTGATTGCCTCCAGATCCCCCGGCTTTGTGCCGCGGGTGGCTAGGAGTCCTGTATCACCTGAGAGTTATCAAAAAATTGATGTGAGCAAGACGGAGAACCCATATATTGATCCGCTAACACTCTGTTAACCAGGGGACCTTTACGTGGCACATAACTTAACTTAGGAATGGCGAATGTAAACTCTTGTGGCTCACTCAAAGATTGTTCATCCCTGGGATTAGACTCCATCCCCTCCGCCCCTACCTCTGAGCCGCCCGATTGGACGTTAGACGTTAATGAGGTAGGAGTGGAGGAAGGTGGCCGCGACCCCGGCAAGGGCTGGGGAAGCGATTGTGAAATAACCGTACGGGCACTTAAAAGACTTGAAGTGGACGGCGTTGAAGAAGCAGAGCCCTCCTTCCGGCGTTTTGTCGATCTCGAAGACTCGACGGAAGAATGTTGGGACTGTTTCCTAGTACGGTCGGGGGGGGGGGGCTCGGCACTGTCACTTTCACTACTCGTTACTACCTGCTTGGAAAGTAATTTCTATTTAACTTTAGGATTGATTGACTTGGCCGGAGCTGGCTTAACTAAAGGAGATTTAATGACGAGGTGTTCCCAGAGCTCCTCGTCATCACAATGGAGAGCTTTATGAGCAATGTCTTTCGCATAAACGTTAAAAATTGACTTGATCTCCTTCAAGGCTGCTAAGCAAGACAAATCTCTCTTATCAAACACCGCCGCTCGTAACTCAGAACACACGGAACACCGTTTAGATACCCACAGTCCCCTTGAGCGATCAAGACACTTTACACATTTTATACATAAATTATGGGCAAAAACTGGTAAAAGAGAGCAGGTAGGTGTAGCGCAAAGGTCAAAGCGAGGCATGATGGAGCTAGGAACCCCCCCCTGCCGGAAGCGGCTAATCCTCTGCTGCCGGGATCGCTACAACTGAAGTGTTGAGACTGGAAATAGAAAATTTCCAGGAATCAATGCTCATAAGGATAACCTGAGAAGTGTTAACACATCCTACCTCAAGTCCGCCGGAAAATTAGTTTTAGCCACTGCTACTCTAACCTTCCACTGGACCTGGTAGAAAGACCCCGGGTCTTACTCTTATCATACATAATGAACTGCTTACCTGTGACAAAGTGTCACTGGCCCAATCGACCTTAAGCGTTTTACTATCATTGACTATTTGCACTAGATAGATAGTTAACTCGCTTCATGACTTGAGTCATGGTTAAGCTCACTTAACTGTTACGCCGGGCAAGAGAAGTTACTGCGTGAGGCTATCGGTCAGGGCGAGTTCACTCAGCGGGCCGAGTTGACTCCCTTAAGAATTTAGTATATTCCGCCGGAAGGTTCATGGTTCAGCACACCACGCCGGGACATTTGGTTGGTTTCTTATCGTCTGAGACGAGAAAACGCCGGCTCTGCTGAGAAAGCCGCCAGAAAAACGAACCAAAATATTCAGAGGTGAGGACTTATCTGGGAAAGTCCAACACCTCCAAAAAATCCACCAAATAAACGGGACGTCTCCCAAACCCCTTAAGCATGAAAGCACACATGCAAAATACAAATATATAGGGGAAATATTAGGCTTACACATATATAGAGCTTAATTTATAATTTATAAATAACCCCTAGCCTACATTGGAGACCCCTAATGAGGCTGACCATGATGTGACAATGAAACATCAAGGTGGCTGCAACCAGACGCTCCGAAGACCCAGCAGCAGCAGCACGAGGAGGCAGAGGCCCACGATAGGGGCCCACGCGCAGATATGGACTCCAGAAGATTCCACACCACGTGTGGCAACCCTTGAACTAGAGCATCTGCTAGAATAAACTATGCAACTTCCTCATAATGACTGCCTAAAGCATAAACTTGCGAAATGGTAGCCTCCTAAATAACTATCAGAAAGCTAAAGGCGCAAAACAAAACACACAATAACAAACATGGCGCGATGAGCCTGGGATACGTAGGCGCCTGTTACAATAGTACCCTAATTTACCAACCTCCTGCGGACGTACGGTACGTCCGCTAACTCTTCACCTTCAGGCAGGAGCCATTAAAGATCACTATCTCTTCCCCAACCACTCCTCCCTTACCCGCTACAATTTAAACAAACACACCTCCATAATTGACAAAGAAAATGATCCCAGATGACTCCCTATTCTTGAAGCTCACTATATTCAATCCTTAAACCCCAGCATAAACAACCAAACACTTGACTTACAAATATTACCGTCAGCCAAACGGCACTACCCTTCCACGGCCCCCGCCCCTCGTCCCCCTTCATCACCCCCTGCTGCCACGCATCCAGTAACGCAAGCTACTACCCTCAGGACGTCTAGCAGCCAATCAGCGATGACTTCGCCCGCCTCCCACCTCCCTTCAACATTTCCTGCTTCCACGCATCCAGGCACGCAAGTCTCCACTCTCGGGGCGTCTAACAGCCAATCACCGATGACTTCGCCCACCCCTAGCCAACCACAGGCAAGAAGCAGTGCGAAGCTCGCACACTGGCTACCCTCAACCAATGCGAGACAGTAGCCCCGCCCTCTCCTCGCTCCCCGATCCACACTTCTGTATATAGACCCGAAATTTTGAACATGTTAATCATTCTCTTGAAGATGCTAGTTGACTAGTGAAATGTCGAATCACCATGCATTTTGCCAACCTCCTCCAACTGCTGACTGAACCCCAACGAAAACTAATCAGAAATATTGAAACGCTGAATAATAAAATATTGAATGCTGATATTGCTACTTCTTTTAACCTTATATGCATTAAAGAAAATGTATTACCTGGTTTTACTAACATATATATATATATATATATTATATATATATAACACATATACTGTATATATATATATATTTATATATATATATATATATATATATATATATATATATATATATATATATATACTTATACTGTATATATATAAATATATACCGGTATATACTGTATATATGTATATATCCGTGGAAACGGATGTTGACGATGAAGGATAAGACAGTGATGGAACGAAAGTCATTGATTGATTATATATGTGTGGATGAACAAATGAAGAAATCTGTGATGGATGCTAGGGTGTATAGGGGTATTGGAGGGGGTCTGTCTGATAATTATGTAGTGGTATACGCTAAGGTTAGGATACAAAAGAAGTGGGTGAGGAGAGCTGGAGGGAGGCAAGAGGAGGGTGGAATGGTGAGGAGGGTGGAGAGGTTGAAGGAGGAGGAAGTCGGGGAGGAGTACAGGAGAGCAGTGGAAAGACGACTAGGTGGGTTCGACCTGGAAGTTATGGAGGAAGTGGAGGAGATGAGCAAGGTGTTTAAGGATGAGATCTGTGCAGCATGTGAGGAGGTGTGTGGAGTGAGGAGAAGAGGGAGGGGAGTGAAAGGTACAGCATGGTGGACAGAAGAGGTAAGAATAGCATTTGGAAGAAAAGAAGAAAGCATATAGAGAGTGGTTGGGTAGTAGAGGGAATGAAGATTTAGAGAGACAGAAACAAGCGGTACGTGGAGAGTAAGAGGGTGGTGAAGAGAGTAGTGAAGGTAAGTAAGAGAAGAGTAGATGAGGAATTTGGAAGGAATCTGAGTGTAAAATGGAGGGAGAGTAAGAAAGTGTTCTGGAAAGAAGTCAAGAAAGTTAGGGAAGGTAGCATGAGAAACAGTAAGGGTGTGAAAGATAAGAATGGGAGAATGCTAGCCGAGAAGCAAGAGAGAGTCGAAAGATGGAGGGAGTACTTTAGTGAGTTGCTAAATGTAAGGAATGAAGTGCCAGCAAACATAGCTGGATATGGTATGGGAGGGAGAAGAAGAGAAGTAGTGGAGGAGGAGGTGGGGATCAGGAGGTCAGAAGTGTAGGAAGCCATGAAAAGAGTGAAGTTGGGGAAAGCACCAGGAACAGATGGAGTGTGTGGGGAAATGTTGAGGTATGGTGGTGAGATAGTGATAGAATGCATATGGAAAATGTGCAAACTAGCATGGGAGAAGGGGAGTGCACCCGATGACTGGAAGACTGGCATAATAGTCCCTCTATATAAGGGCAAAGGGGAAAGAGGAGTGTGTGGTAACCACCGAGGAATATGTCTTCTAAGCATAGTAGGGAAGGTATACAGTAGGGTAGTGACTGAGAGAGTGAGAGTGAGAACGGAGAAATGGATAGGCGACGAGCAGGGAGGTTTTAGGAAGGGAAGAGGATGTGTAGATCAGATTTTTACCCTGAATTGTGTTGTGGAGAAGTATCTGGAGAAGAAACAAAAGGTGTATGTTGCCTTTATGGACTTGGAGAAGGCCTATGACAGAGTGGATAGAGAAGGTTTGTGGAAAGTACTTAGAATATACGGAGTAGAGGGCAAGTTACTGAAAGCAGTGAAGAACATGTATGAGGGTGCAAAGGCGGCAGTACGTGTGCAGAGTGAGTTCTTTGACCTGAATGTTGGTTTGAAACAGGGGTGTGTGATGTCCCCGTGGTTGTTTACTGTATATATGGATGGAGTCATGAAAGAAATACTATCAAGAGCAGTGGATGTTGGTGTATCGCTGAAAAGGGAGGGAATTGAGTGGAAGCTACCTATACTGCTGTTTGCGGATGATACAGTTCTGATGAGTGATAATGAATGGGAGTTGCAGGGTCTGGTAAATGAGTTTGGAACAGTGTGCGAAAAACGGAATTTGAAGGTAAATGCGGGGAAGAGCAAGGTTATGGTCTTTGAAAGTGGTGAAGTCACAGAGTGTGAGGTGAAGCTGAACGGTCAGGCTATGGAGATCATCAACTCTTTTAAGTATCTGGGCAGTGTGTTGAGTAAAGATGGGACTATGGATGAAGAAGTGCGGGAAAGGGTACAACAGGGCAAGTGGGTTGTAGGAACGCTAAAAGCAGTAACAAGAAATAGGGTGGTCAGTATGGAAGTGAATAAATCCTTGCCTGACAGTGTGGTAATCCCGACACTGACTTACGGAAGCGAAGCATGGACGTTGGTTGAGAGACTCAGACCAAGAGTGAGAGCAGTGGAAATAAATTACTTAAGGAGTGCGTGCGGAGTTACATGGAGGGATAGACAGACTAATGAGGAAGTAAGAAGGAGGTGTGGTGTGGAGGTAGATGTGCTGGAAAGTGTGAAAAGGAACAACTTGAGATGGTTCGGCCATATGGAACGTATGGAAAGCGAGAGAATGACTAAGAGGGTGTACGAGAGCGAGGTGGAGGGACAGAGAGGGAGATGTAGACCGAATTAGAGGTGGAAGGATGGAGTGAGGAAGTACATGAACGAAGGCGGTGCTGGTTGGGGGTAGGGGCGTCGACTGACTGGGGACAGAGGTGCATGGGGGCAGTTCGTTCGTGGCCACCCCTTCGGGGATCACGGCGTCAGGCAATAGATAGATAGATAGTTGTATTTTGTTTTCTATGTGAATGAGGGAGTCAAAAGGCATGACTGCCTGCAGCGAGTGCCTCCCCCAGATTTCAAAGAGTGACAAGGCTGACTTCAAGGGACGCTCGAGCTAAAATGCCTGGACACATGGAGTTTGAAGCAATTTAAGTCATAGGAAGCGTGAAAGACTGATTCTGGAAGAGAGTTCCAGAGCTCAGCAGTTGAATAGAAGAAAGTCTGAGAATAGCGTTTCACTCTTGGGTTGGAGAGTTGCACTGAGTAGGGGTGGGATTGTGTTGCAAGTTGGGTACTACGTACCCTACGTAGAGGAGGTGGTATACACTGGGAAAGCTCTGAGGAACACAAATTAGTGTAGTAGCAATAGAATAATGAAAGCTATGCATCATTGCAGCGAAGAGAGAGATATTGCAGAGAGTTGGTGAGTGGACGGGAGTTAATGATAAGAAAGGATTTCCTTTCTACTTTATCTAGGAGTGCGATGTGAGAGGATCCTCCCCACACATGTGAACAATACTCAATACAAGGATGCACTGTGCCCCTGTACAGAGCAAGAAGCTGCACAGGGGTAAAGAACCCCTTGAGGGGGTTGAGCACACCCAGCTTCTGGGAGGCTGCCTTAGCGAGACTGGTAATATGGTCTTTCCAAGTGAGAGCAGAAGAAAAAGAGACACCGAGAACATTGAGGGAAGAAGAAGGGTTGATTTTTGTATTGTTGAAGAATAAGGGATAGTCCTCTGGAGGTTCCTGACGGGTAGTAAGATGGATAAATTGAGTTTTGGAAGCATTAAATGCCACAAGGTTTACTCTACCCCAATTGGGAATAATAGCTAGATCAGAAGATAAGCATTTTATGGCTTCATTACGTTTACTTTTGAGGGACTGCCGGCTGGGGCGTCTGGAAAACTAATTGAGTGGTGTAAAGTAGACTCGTCTGCATATCAATGGATGGGACTGGATGTACAGTTGAGAAGATCATTTATGAAAATTAGAAAGAGAATAGGAGATAGGACAGAACCCTGAGGAACACCGGAGTTGATAGGAGGAGGAAATGAGCGATGGCCATCCATAACCGCAGCTTTGGAACTGCCAGAAAGGAAATTAGAGATAAAGGCACAAATGGAGGGATAGAAACCGAAGGAGAGTAGTTTAGATATTAGAGGTTTGTGCCAGAATCTATCGAAGGCCTTCGATATGTCTATTGCAATAGAAAAGGTCTCACCGAAGTCCCGAAAGGAGAATGACCAAGAGTTAGTAAGGTATGAAAGAAGATCAATAGTAGAGCGACCCCTAAGGAAGCCAGACTGGCGATCTGAGAGTAGATTATGAGAAGAGAAGTGCTTAAGAAATGTTGAAGTAAGAAGAGTTTCAAAAACTTTGGAGATGCAAGAAATAAGAACAATTGGACGATTGTTGGAGGATTGGGAGCGGACACACTTATTTGGGACAGGTTGAATGAGAGAAAACTTCTATCAAGAAGGGAAGACATTAGAGGAGAGACAGAGACAGAAGAGTTTGCCGAGACAGGGATTCAGCACAGAAGCACAGTATTTTAGTACAACAGGAGGGACACCATCTGGTCCGTACATCTCCTTAGTATCAAGCTCAGAGAGGGTAAAAAGTACAGCTTTAGAAGAGATTTGGATATTAGGCATAAGTAGGAGAGAGGGGGTAGCAGAGGGAAGAATAGCACCGGAATAGCACTGGCATCTGTTGATTATGATATTGTCTTTTGTTCTGAAACCCTTGTCTCTGGTTATAGAGATTATTCTGAACTTCTTATACCTAACTTCGGTAAACCAGTTCTTATTCGGCGTGATTCTATTCCTCGTGCTCGTGCAATGAGCTTGTATATTAGATCTGGGTATAATGCTCAGCACTTAACTAACCATATTTGTAAATGCCATGAGATGCAGTTAGTTAAAGTTTCCAGCAAGTATCATAATCATTACATTTTTAGCCTGTACAGAAATCCTGATGTTAACAATGACATATATGACTGCCTTTTAACAGCCATGGCTTCAATACAGTCTGTAGATGTCAAATCATCTTTTATTTTTGTTGGTGATGTCAATGCGCATCATCAAGAGTGGTTGAACTCGGTCTCTCCAACTAATAGAAATGGTCATGCTGCATTGGATTTTGCAAACTTATCTGGTTGTGAACAGCTAATCCAAGGACCTACTCATATGTCTGGAAATTGTCTTGATCTAGTACTAACAGACATTCCTGGCGTTGTAGAAACCTCCGTTCTTGTACCTGTTGGCACTTCCGACCACAATGCCATCATGTGTAAAATTAATCTTGATTTTTCTGTTCCTGATATTACTCTCTCACGTAAAGTCTACCTTAAATCCCGGGTTAACTGGGACAACGTTTGTAATGATGTTTGTAATATTGAGTGGAATCACATACTAAGATCTCATGACCCGGTTTCAGCTCTCAACAATTCCCTTCTTGGTATCCTTCGCAAAAGAATTCCATCAAAGACAATTAAGTCTCGTATCAGGGATAAAGCATGGTTTAATGATGACTGCAAGCGTGCATTTGATGACAAACAGGCTGCATATCGTCTATGGAGGCGTAATCAAACCCCCTTGCATTGGGAAAATTATGTTTTTAAAAGGGCAGCTGCGCAGAGATTTTATGATGGTGCTGAGAGGGATTATAACTCCCATCTTCAGGATGTTCTGGCAGGAGCTACACAGTCTCATAAATTGTGGTCCGCTTTGAAATCCTCTTTATTTGGAATAGATTCCTCCATGCCTCCTCTTTGTGATTCTGATGGCTCCATCTCTTTTTATCCATTATCGAAGGCCAATATTCTATCTAATATTTTTATTAATAAGCAGAGTAATCAGGAATTGTCTTTGCCATTGACATGTTTCCCTAGACCCAACCTCAATTCAATGGCATTCAAATCAGCTGAACTGAAAAGGTACTTGCTGGATCTTGATACCTATGGTGGCACAGACCCAGATGGGTTTTTCCCTCTCTATTTTAAAAAGGTTGCAGTGGTCTTGGCACCTAAATTGGCAGTGGTGTTTAGGTTGCTTTTGAAATCAGGTAGTTTTCCTCTTTGCTGGCGTAAGGCTATTATCACTCCTATTCCAAAGGGAAATACTGCCTCATCATCTCCTAATGACTATCGCCCTATCTCCATTACACCTATCCTATCTAAGCTCTATGAGAGGCTTTTGTCCAGACGCCTTTCCTCTTATTGTAATAGTCATAATTTGATACCAAACTCACAGTTTGGTTTTCGTAAGGGACTGGGTACATGTGATGCACTTCTGACACTCACCCATGACTTGCAATCTTCATTGGACCAGGGACAAGAGTCTCGCGTCGTGGCTATTGACTTTAGTTCTGCTTTTGATTTAGTCAACCATAAAGCACTTCTGTTTAAGTTACAGCTCATTGGTATTGGTGGCAATTTTTTAAGGATCTTTGAAGATTTTTTGACGAAAAGATCTGTCTGTGGTCATTGATGGGTGTCTATCCCCTTCTGTTTTTGTTTTTGTTTTTTTTTTTTCTATGTGATTGAGGGAGGCAAAAGGCATAACTGCCTATAGCGAGTGCCTCCCCCATAGTTGAAAGAGTGACAGGGCCAAAATCAAGGGACGTTCGAGCCAAAATGCCTGGACACACGGAGTTTGAAGCAATTTAAGTCATAGGAAGAGGGAAAGACTGATTCTGGGAGAGAGTTCCAGAGCTCAGCTGTTGAGTAGAAGAAAGTTTGAGAGTAACGTTTCACTCTTGGGTTGGAGAGTTGCACAGAGTAGGGGTGGGATTGAGTTGCAAGACGGGTACCACGTGCCCTACGTAAAGGAGGTGGTATGCACTGGGATAGCTCTGAGGAACACTGATTATTATAGTAGCGATAGAATAGCGAGAGAGATGCAACATTGCGGCGGAGAGAGAGAGATTGCAGAGAGTTGGTGAGTGGACGGGAGTTAATGATACGAAAGGCCTTCCTTTCAACTTTGTCTAGGAGAGCAGTGTGAGAGGAACCTCCCCACACATGTGAACAATACTCAATACAAGGGCGCACTATGCCCCTGTACAGAGCAAGAAGCTGTGCAGGGGAAAAGAACCCCCTAAGGCGGTTGAGCACACCCAGCTTCTGGGATGCTGCCTTAGCAAGACTGGTAATATGGTCCTTCCAAATGAGAGCAGAAGAAAAAGAGACACCAAGAATATTGAGAGAAGATGAAGGGTTGATTTTTGTATTGTTGAAGAATAAGGGATAGTCCGCTGGGAGATCCTGACGGTAGATAGATGGAGAAATTGGGTTTTGGAAGCATTAAAGTTAACAAGGTTTTCTCTGCCCCAATTGGAAATAGTATTTAGATCAGAATTTAAGAGTTCTATGGCTTCATTACGTTTGTCGTTGAGGGATTGCTGGCTGGGGCGTTCTGAAAAACTAATGGAGTAGTGCAAGGTTGAGTCGTCTGCGTATGAATGGATGGGAATTAAGGTACAGTTAAGGAGATCATTTATAAAAATTAGAAAGAGAATAGGAGATAGGACAGAGCCCTGAGGAACACCTGAGTTTATAGAGTGAGGAAGTGAACAATGGCCGTCCACAACCGCGGCTATGGAACGGCCGGAAAGGAAATTAAAGACAAAGGCACAGATGGAGGGATAGAAACCGAAGGAGGGTAGTTTAGAAATTAAAGATTTATGCCAGACTCTATCGAAGGCTTTCGATATGTCTAGTGCAATAGAAAAAGTCTCACCGAAGTCCCGAAAGGAGGATGACCAAGAGTTAGTAAGATATGAAAGAAGATCACCAGTAGAGCGACCCTTAAGGAAGCCATACTGGCGATCTGAGAGCAGATTATGAGAAGAGAAATGCTTAAGAAATTTGGAAGCAAGAATAGTTTCAAAAACTTTAGAAAGACAAGAGATAAGAGCAATTGGACGATAGTTGGAGGGTTGAGAGCGGTCACCCTTCTTTGGGACAGGTTGAATGTGAGCAAACTTCCAGCATGAAGGGAAGACGTTAGAGGATAGACAGAGACGAAAGAGTTTGCCTAGGCAGGGAGTCAGCACGGAAGCACAGTTTTTGAGAACAACAGGAGGAACACCGTCCGGACCGTACGCCTTATTAGTGTTAAGCCCAGAGAGGGTAGAAAGTACATCTTTAGAAGAGATTAGGATATTAGGCATAACTAAGAGAGAGGAGGGCGGAGAGGGAGGAATAGCACCTGTTGTTTCTGGTGTTCCACAAGGCAGTGTCCTTGGGCCTTTGCTTTTTATTATTTTTACTGCTGACCTGTGTTCCGAGCTTGAAAATAAACTAATCTCCTATGCTGATGATACAACTTTATATGCGTCAATTGCATCACCAATAGATGACACGTAAGACACGTAATTGCTACTGCTCTGAATAGGGATTTAGCCAAAATTACATCATGGTGTGAACTTTGGGGCATTAAACTTAATGCTAGTAAAACACACTCCATTATCATCAGCAGATCTCGTACCTTGGATCCTCCCCATCCTTATCTACAAGTTTCTGGCGAGCAAATTGAGAATGTGGATACTCTGCGTTTGTTAGGATTTACTCTTGATCCCAAACTTACTTTTGAAAAGCATATTCGTTCTTTCTCCTCTTCCATTTCCCAAAAAATTGGTCTGCTTCGCAAGGTTTATAAAACATTTGCTTGTGACGCCACAGTTATCAAGTCTTTTTATGCTTTTATTTTGCCACATTTCGAGTACTGCTCACCTGTCTGGTTGTCAGCAGCTGACTGCCATCTCAAGTTGCTTGACAGGTCGCTAAATTCCATCAGTTTTATTCTACCTAATTTGTCTCTTGATCTGTGTCATCGACGTAAAGTTTGTGCCCTTAGTATTTTATTTAAAGTTTTTAACAACCCTCAGCATCCCTTACATGGGGTTCTGCCTGGGCCCTATGTCCGGGCTCGTGCAACTAGATTCACAAGCAATCTTAATTATCTTGCCATGAGCCGTGTTAATTTTTCTACTACACAGTTTTCACGGTGTTTTGTGCCGGCCATGGTTGACTTGTGGAATAAGTTGCCAAATGAGCTAGTCAATTCAGCTAATATCTCCATTTTTAAGTCTAGAGTTAATGCTTTTTTGCAGCATTAATTCTAATTTTTAAATTTATTTTATTCTATTTTATTGTATTATATTTAAGCTTGATATCCTCCACTGCATAATATGTTGTCTGTGTTTAATACGTGTATATGTACAGTACAGTATACAGTGTATGTTTTTATTTTTTCCTAAGTTGCCATAGTCTCTCTCCAGTGCCTCCGGGTGTTTTGAGTGGATTGATCTTGATGGTGTTTCTGCACCCTGGTTGGAGACTTCGGCATCTCATATAATAATAAATAATAATAATCATTCAAGAGGGAGTTTTTAGCGAAAGTTTGGGTGAAGAGTTCAGCTTTGTCAGTGGAAGAAGTGACGGTGGTGCCGTCAGAGTGGAAAAGTGGAGGGAAAGACGAGTAAGAAAAATTGTTGGAGAGGATTTGGGCTAAATGCCTGAAAGCTTGGGAAGAGCTAGAATTTGATAGTTCAGTGCATTTATTATTGATCAAAGAGTGTTTGGCAAGTCGAAGAACAAATTTGGCTTGATTCCAGACAGAAACATAGGAAGAATGAGATTGTTCAGTTTGAGGGCGTTGATACCGTTTGAATGCTTCCTCCTTATTGCGGACAGCCGTAGAACAGGTGTAAGTAAACCAAGATTTGTTTGCATTAGTCTGAGAGATAGAAAATGGAATGCATGCCTCCATGCCCGATAAGATTACCTCGGTAATGCGTTCAGCACTCTCCGAGGGTCCCCGGCCACGGAAGCAAAAATCATTCCATGGAAAATCAAAGAAGTACTGCCGGAGAGCCTCTCAGTCGGCAGTGCCAAAGTGCCACAAGCGCCGCCGGCTGGACAGATCGGATGGCTGTAGGCCTACTGGAGAGATAGGACAGGTGACAGAGATAAGTTTACGGTCGGAGTAGCCCAAAGGAGAGAAAAGATCGACAGTATAAAAAGAAAGGTTAGAAGTTAGAAACAAGTCAAGAATGTTGAGCCCATCTCCGAGGCGATCCGGGATACGGGTGGATTGCTGAACCATCTGCTCTAGGTCATTTAGGATAGAAATGACGTAGGCTTGTTCACCAGGTTGGTCAGAATAATGAGAGGAGAGCCATTGGCGGTGGTGAACGTTGAACTCTCCTAAGATGGAGATTTCAGAGAAAGGAGAAATGGAAAGAATGTATTCCGTTTTAGAGTTTAGATAGTCAAAACATTTGGGAAAGTCGGTGGAGTTTGGGGAAAGATAGACAGCAGAGGAATATTTAGTATGAGAATGACAGGAAAATTTTAGCCATAAAGTTGAGAATTCAGAGGAGTCGAAATCGGGAACACAAAAACAAATTAGTTTGTTGTGCATGTATACACAATATCTGCCTTTGGCTTTGAAACTAGGATAGAGAAAGTAGGAGGATACAGAGAAGGGGCTGCTGGCAGTTGCTTCAGACACCTGAGTTTCAGTGAGGAAAGATCAGTTTTGTAAGAGGAGAGATGGTGTTCAATGAAGGGAAAATTAGAGGAAAGGCCGCGAATATTGCAAAAGTTGATAGTAAGAGTAACAGGTCGAGGTCCAGATAATTTTGAGGGATCGTCAGGAAAAGGTTGGGCGGGTGTTGGGGCATTTATGGACCCCCCCCCCCCCAGGGATTCCGAGGCCGGGCTATTGTTCATAATTTTTAGCCTGATGATGGAGAACATGTCACCGAAATGTTGCAATAAATAGAAACAAGATGAACGTGTTCTTCTATCACACCCTGGTGTTTTTCTTCATTATTCGCCTATGCATTACACAGACAAGATCAATGGCTAATATATATATATATATATATATATATATATATGGCACAAATCTCTGATTTCTAAACTACCCTCCTTAATTGGTTCCTATCCCTCTATATGTGCCTTTATCTCTAATATTTTTCTGGCCGTTCCATAGCTGCAGTTTTGGACGGCCATCATTCACTTGCTCAAACTATCAACTCCGATGTTCCTCAGGGTTCTGTCCTATCTCCAATTATCTTTACAATATTCATTAATGTTCTTCTCAACTGCACCTCCAGTTCTATCCATTCATATGCTGATGACTCTACCTTACACTATTCAACTAGTTTTCCAGAACCCCCAAGCTAGCAAGCACTAAAACAATCACGAGATGATGCCATAAAACACTTAACTTCTGACCTATCAACCATTTCCAATTGAGGCATAGAAAATCTTGTTGCTTTCAATGCTTCCAAAACCCAATTTCTCCATTTATCTACCCGTAAAGAACTCCCAGAGGACTATCAATTATACTTCAACAATACACAAATCAATCCATCATCTTCTCTCAGTATTCTAGGAGTCTCTTTTTCTCCTGATCTCACTTGGAAAGACCATATTACCACCCTTGCTAAAACGGCTTCCCAAAAGCTGTTTTTTTTTTTTTTTTTTTTTTAAAGAGACAATGAACGGAGGAAGGAAAAACACAGATAAAACAAAAAGGTCCATGTGCCTAAAGGCATCCTCCATTCATAAAATGTTTGTAACAACTGGATTTAAACTTTTGTAGATTGTAAGTTTGTGGAAAGCAATTCGAGGGAAGTGAATTTCAAAGAGTAGTAGTTCTAGGGATAAATGAATTTTGATAAGCAGAAGTTCTGCATTGTGGAGGAGAAAGTGTAAATTCATGGGTGCTCTCAGCTGCCCTAGTTCTACGGGGAAAGATGTGGAGAGGCGACACAATTGAAGCAAGTTCCTTGGAACAATTGCTGTGAAAATATCTGTAGAATAATGCAAGGGATGCAACGTTTCTTCGTATGGATAATGTAGGAAGGTCCTGTGTGATTGCAGGGTTATTGATTAATCAAATAGCTTTATTTTGAATTTTGTCAAACTGCCTCAATGCAACCACTCCACTTCCACTCCACAGAGGTGAACAGTAATCCATCTGAGAACGCACATGACTTTTATATATTACGGCCAACTGCTCGCCAGTGAAGAATTCTCGAACTCTGTACAGGAGTCCCAGTTTTTTAGAGGCATTCTTTGTAATGCTTCTAACTTAATGTGTCCAGCTCAAGTTAGTAGTTAATGTTACACCGAGAATGTCAGTACTAGGGGAAGTGGGAATATTTACATCATTAAAAAATATATGGGAGTCAGTGAGATTCTGTCGGTTAGAAAATTGAATGTACTTGGTTTTCTGTGCATTAAAGGAAACTAGATTTTTTTGTCCCCATTCATTAATTCTAGAAAGGTCCTGGTTCAGAGAAATTGCAGTGTTTATTTTTGAATTTATAAGATCGGGTTGGGTGAAATAATTGGTAAATGTGAAGGAACTGTGGAGTGTTGAGTCATCTGCGTAGGAATGTATTGGATTATGAGTGGTAGATATGAGATCATTGATATGAATGAGGAACAGAGATGGGGCCAAAACTGATCCCTGGGGAACACCAGCATTTATTGAGTTAAATTGAGAATAAAGGCCATCTACCATTACACATATTTTTCTGTTATGAAGATAAGACAAAATTAGGGGAACTAATGATGCAAGGCCGTAGTGTGACATCTTCGACAATAAGGATTGATGCCAGACTCTATCAAATGCCTCTGATATATCCAGTGCTATTGTATGTGTTTCACCATGTTGGTCTGTAGCTTGGTTGATTTGATGCGTAAGAAGGCAAAGAATGTCTGCAGTTGATCGACATCGTCTAAAACCATATTGCCTATCACTGATTAATTTATTATTCTCAAGATGCTTAATTATGTGATTATTTAATATAATTTCAAAGACTTTACCAAGAGTGGAAGTTATAGCTATTGGTCTGTAGTTTGATGGATCTGAAGAGGCACCTTTTTTAGGAACTGGATGGATGTTTGCTTCTTTCCAGGGTACCGGGAAGCATGAGGTATGAGTACACAGACGGACAATTTTTGCCAATAGAGGAGCGAGCAGCAAGGAGCAATTCTTAAGTACTATTGGAGGAATTTCATCTGGACCAGGAGCCTTATCTAATGAGAGGGTGTGCTCAACTGCCTCAGGGGGTTCTTTACCCCTGCACAGCTTCTTGCTCTGTACAGGGGCACAGTGCATCCATGTATTGAGTATTGTTCACATGTGTGAGGATGATCCTCTCACACAGCAATTCTCGACAAAGTAGAAAAGAAACACTTTCGTCTCATCAACTCACGTCCACTCACTGACTCTTTACAATCTCTCTCTCTTCGCCACAGTGTTGCATCTCTCTCGCTATTCTACCGCAATTACAATAAACAATGTTCCTCAGAGTTCTCTCAGTGTATACCACCTCCTCTACATAGAGTACATAGCACCCGTCTTGCAAGCCGCAAACAATCCCATCCCTACTCTGTGCAACTCTCCAATCAGAGAGTGAAACAATATTCCCAAACCATCTTCTATTCAAAAGCTGAGATCCATTTTCCCCTCATCCTATGAATTAAATTGCTTCAAACTCCGTGTCTCCAGACATTTTGGCTCGAACATTCAAAGATTTAGGCCCTGTCACTCTTTCAACTCGGGGGGGGGGGGGTGTCACTCGTCACGGGCAGTTCTGCCTTTTGTCTCCCTCATCCACATAGACAAAAATACCTACATATATATATACCGGGTATATATATATATATATATATATATATATATATATATATATATATATATATATATATATATATATATATATATATATATATATATATATATATATATATATATATATATATATATATATATATAATATATAGCTGGTTCTCACAAACACCTCCTCCTGCTGTCTACTTCACTACACTAAACGAGCACACCACACTTCTTTCTGTCACAAAAAAAAAAAAAAAAAAAAAAATATTCTCTCTACCAGCTGGGTGTGGCTCAATAGCTCCTCCATCCACATAGAAAAAAAAATTATATATATATATATATATAAATATATATATATATATATATATATATATATATATATATATATAATATAATAAAACAAACTACAAAACAAACACACAAATCTCACCTTCTTCATTAATGCTTGTTTATTGGGTAGGAACAGTATCATCCCGAACGCTGCCTTACTTATGATCTTGTTATGGAATCTGGCGAGGGTGTTTCTGTAAATCCGGGCAATCTTCTTGCCAAATGGTTCCTCTCCAGCTGGTTGGTAAGTCTCATGCATGAACCCTTTTGCGAACTCTGAAAGTAGGCCAGGTTACTATAATGAGGAAGGAGACGTATGGGCTACTTACTATTTTGAAGTATATGAAGAATGGATTAAAAGTCGATTAACAGGTCATATTAGTATTGTCACCTATAAATAAAGTTTAATATAAATAATTGCATGGACATATAAGTAGCAAAAATGCAAAAGCAAACTACTCAATAATTAACGTTCAAGTTGCGTGTCAATAATATACACAAAAAATACAATGTTCCAAAGTAGTTTTAAAAGCAAAACAAAATAATAATAATACAAACATAATAATAATAATAATAATAATAATAATAATAAGTAAAGGAGTAATCCCGTCCACCAATCAGGGGGCAGGATTTACCCAGTTAAAGGGACCAGATTTATCCGTCATCACATACCAGAAAAACAACATTGACACACCCCAGCTCTCCACCAATCACAGGCCTCCAATGACGCAACCGGATAAGCTGGCTACGAGGCCTTTCTCCTCCTCGTCAGTAAATTCGCTCCCAGTACCTTCACGTATATTTTATCCTGGTCGCAGATGACATAAGACCTTAGTGTTTCCATTGTACTCCCGTCAGCCACTAAAAAACATCTTGAATCATCTGCCAGGAGAATATATTGAAGATCGAATGGAGAAGAGAGGGAGAGAAGACGCCAGCAAGCATCGAGAAACTCTCGGCCGCGCGGCTCCACCAATCAGAGCTCGAGGGAGGGGTATATAAGGAGGTGGGCGGAGCCACAGAAGTAATTCACCCCTGGGCACTCAAACCCAAATACATATAAATAATAACCAAATAGAAGAAAAAAATAATGGAAGACTCCTTGGCCTAACAATTAGCACAAATGGCTACACCAAAAATGTAACAGAGAGGAAAAACCTAGCACAAATAGCCTTGAACAAACTATACCGCTTCTCAGCTCTTAACACCAAAATAAAAACACATCTAGTAAAAACACTCATACTACCAATCCTAGACTATCCCCCCGTACCTACACATACATTGAGTAAAATACAACTCAGAAAACTACAAATATTTTTTTTTTTTTTTTTTTTAAGAGACAATGAACGGAGGAAGGAAAAACACAGATAAAACAAAAAGGTCCATGTGCCTAAAGGCATCCTCCATTCATAAAATGTTTGTAACAACTGGATTTAAACATTTGTAGATTGTAAGTTTGTGGAAAGCAATTCGAGGGAAGTGAATTCCAAAGAGTAGTAGCTCTGGGGATAAATTAATTCTGATAAGCAGAAGTTCTGCATTGTGGAGGAGAAAGTGTAAATTCATGGGTGCTCTCAGCTGCCCTAGTTCTACGGGGAAAGATGTGGAGAGGCGGCACAATTGAAGCAAGTTCCTCGGAACAATTGCTGTGAAAATATCTGTAGAATAATGCAAGGGATGCAACGTTTCTTCGTATGGATAATGTAGGAAGGTCCTGTGTGATTGCAGGGTTATTGATTAATCTAATAGCTTTATTTTGAATTTTGTCCAACTGCCTCAATGCAACCACTCCACTTCCACCCCATAAATACAAAATAAAGCATTAAGATTTGCCACTAACCAACGTTACCCATATACGATGACAACTATCCAGATACACGAACACACAAACACTCTACCCCTTAACCCGTAAATGGCTGCAAAGCTCTTAAGAGGTTTTACTGGGCGATGGCGGTAAAGCTCTTAAGAGGGAGGCCTAAAAAAAACATTTGAACAGCCCCAGTAGCACTAAACAATTTGTTTTGTTTATTTTTTTTCCCCTATACCTCATATCACTCCTCCACATCCCCTCCTTCCTCCCTTTCCCCTCCCCCTTCAATTATCACCTATTTTCCCTGTTATTTCCAAATTAGTTGGTATATTTTTGTGCTAACATTAGCAAACTGTGTGGAGGATGTGCTTACGTGCCTAGTGGGTGTGTTACATGACCGAGTGTGTGTATGAGTAGGCTCAGTGTGGCTTGAGGCCTCGTGAAGGGAGGGGTTGCCTCAATTTTCGCCATAATTCATGAATGGGCTGGTCCATCTATATTCGCGATTTTGACCAGAAAATTATATTTTCACTTGTTTTATTGTTGTTACAGGTTACTATCTTCATAGTGAAGGTAAAATAGGCTCATATGAATAAGTAATAACGATATTTATCGTAAAATGACGATTATAGGCCTGAATGGAGCCAATATGCTCGCCCATGGGGAGCTAGTTCAATCCCCCCCCCCCCCCTCGCCGTTTTCGGGTTAATATACGCACACCTGGTTCAGATGAACTCCATCGTCCGAAAACAAATAGTCATCGTAGTAGAAATTGTCCCAGGTGTCGACGAATCCCACGTTCTCCTTCCTGCAGAGGTTTGCTAGACAACGATTTGTGCTGGTGGCTATGTTGTAAAATCGGCTCTCTACACCGAGCCGGGGGACGATTCCTGAGACGATGATCCTTGATGACTTCTCCTTAAACGACTTGATCAGCTGCTGGTACTTTGAAAGCAAATCTTCCGACCGGGTTCGCTGTACATCGTTGGATCCAACGTGGATGACGTACATTGTATTAGCAGGGGCCAGCTTTGATACTTCGTCAACTGCTGCAACTACGTCATCCACACCACCACCAAGGATACAAAAACGCTTCCTGGTCTTAGGTGCCCTGGCGCAAAACTCTGTGAGCTGACCACGTATCATCGAGTCTCCCACGAGCCGGACTTCTTCTATTTCCTCTTCGTCATCTGAGTCTGCGAGTATCTGGAAACGGTTTTGACACTCGGTAATCGGTATGTGTTTCCTGGTCTTGGGGCAAACGTTGTTCCTCACGACACGGAAGTTGTCTTGAGGGGGAAGAGAGTCACTATTTGAATCTTGAGTATCGGAAACATCAGCTGAAATGGCTACTGTAGGCGTTGAATTGTTGGCAGTTGACGTTGGGGCGTTGGTGGCTGCTGGAGTTGCGGTGACAATTGAAGTTTGTGGCACTCCAACGTTGAGTGTTACAAACTCTTGGAGTGATTCCAGCTTCATGGTGAGGACGTTGATCTTGTTGTAGGCTTCATCTAATTTCACTGTAAAATTATCTCATTGCTGGCAGAGCCGGCAGACTTGAAGATCGATAGTAGCAAACATGGACTCACCAAACCTACCGGCGCAGTTCGCACAAGCGCGAGGCATGGTGACAGTCACTTTCTTCAGATCACTTCACTCACTTAAAAAACAATTCACTCACTTTAAAACACTTCACTCACTTTAAAAACACTTCAATCACTTCAACCGAAAACAAATATGCTGAAATACGCAGAAATAGGTTATCAGGGGTGATAGCCTAACCGAAAACAAAAATGTTGAGATACGCAGAATTAGGCTTCCAGGGGCGATAGCCTAACCAAAAGGTTTTTTTTTAAATTGAAATACGCAATAATAGGCTACCAGCGTTGAATAGCCTAACCGAATATAATAAAATTGAAATTCGCAGAAATAGGCTACCAGGTGTGATAACCTAACCTTAAACAAATATATGTATAACAGAATATGTAACTAAATATACAATTCACCAAATAGAGATTATATAAAAATAAAGTGTGACTGCACACAAGGGGTTAATATACTGTGTCAACAGATGACCCTGGTGTCACTGTAGCCTAGTAAAGCAGTAGCCTACTCTTTTTAGATAAAAAAGTGTATCAGTCAAAGGTTATTACAAGATCGTGCAAGCAACAACTAAAATTACAGATATATATAGCTACAGTAGGATACTAAATACAATATCTACAAGAGTTAATACTAAAGTGCACTCGAGTCGTGATGCTGCAGATAGCTACAAGCTCGAGTTGTGTGTACCTGTGGTTGTCGATCTTTGCTGCTCTTTGCTGATTGGCTGAGACTAAAGCACATACGTATTCTGATCCTGAGTCTTCTCAAGCTCGAGACTGGCATTTAACTTCAAGTTTAGACAGAATTGTGTCCTTTCTACTTATCGTCTTAACCCTTTTAGTTCTATCCCACTCTTTGTTTATCTGTTTCTATCCTCCCTCTCTCTTTCCTCCTACTGATATTATACTGTATCTCTATCTCTTCTTATTTTGCAACTAACCTCTTTCAGAGGAATCCTTTCTATTCTTCTTCGCTTATCTAATTTATACCTCCCTCAGAGGAAACTTTCCTATCTTTTTCCTGTCCTCTGTCTTACTTGCCCTCCTTCATATCTTCTTTCCCTTTATTGTTTTTGCTATCCTATACCTACCCACTCCTGATTCTTATACTTTTTCATACTTTTTCTTTTAATCTCATGGACACCCTTAGAGATTATTGCACTTACTGCATATCTGTTAGCAATCTGCCAGTCCTAACTTCTTTTTTCTTCACCATCATCTGCTAATATCATCAGTTGCTCACCAAACGGATGAGTCATGGCAAGAGTTAAAATAAAGCACCCGTGGGCAAAGGATAGACTAAATAAGATCAAACTTGTGGAGATACTGTCGAAGCATGAAGTTTACGTTACTAGGATCATTACCCTGGATGATTCATACATATTCCTGACAACAAATGATGCCGAAACTGACAAAATCTTTGGACAACAATGCATAAGAAAACTAGAGAGTGACAACTTCACACCAATACTGCCACCAGAATTAAAGGCAAAACGCACAGTCCTGGTATTCCAAGTAGAGGATCTAATATATGAAAATAATGAGGAAGGGATAATAGCAGACATAATACAGCGAAATGCATGGGCCAGTGAAGGTATAGATAGCATCTACAAGTTTGAAAAGTCCAACACCATTAAGATTACCTTCAACCACACCACTGCTGCCTAAAGAGCACTACGAGATGGACTCCTCATGTATTATTTCAAAATAACACCAAATCAAATGCAAGGAGAAGAGTACATCCGGATCCTCACCTGTAACCGCTGCTATCAAATGGAAGAGCACACAACTAGCCAATGTAAAAAATACCAAAATTATAAAATATGCTCAGAATGCTCAGAAGAAGGACATACCTGGAGGGAGTGCCAAAGCAGAATTTAAAAATGCATCAACTGTCACGGCGACCACAGAACTTTGGCAATGAAATGTAAGAAGAGGAAGACAATAATAAGCAACAAACGTAAGGAGCATAAACATAAATCTGTATCACCTTCTGTAAGCTACAGCGATGCAACAAAGTCAACCGCTGCCAGGCATCCCAACCAGTTTACAACCCCTGCCCCTATGGTAAATCCTGCTACTAATGCCAGCATAATAACATGTATGATGCACGCACACTTTGTAAATAGTGTCAGCCCAGGCACATACAACAAAATAGTAAATTAACTTTTAGCTGCAAACAGCTGGCCCCAGGTTATCCTCCCTGACAACCCACCATCAAAGGAGATCCTTAACGTACTGCAAGGTACACCACCACAATCTTCACTCCAAATAACAGAAGATGAAGGTGCTGTGGGACCTGCCCACGAACTACAATCAGCAGCAGATACTTTACCAACAGCCAACATGGATACTGTGGATATCTTTAATCCTAATGAAATAAACCTAAGCATACTAGTCTCTGAAGAAAATATGGTAGTATCTCAGACTGCCAGTAATGAAGAAATCATTGAGAAAATCGAGAACAAACAAATCAAATGGACGTACACAAATTCCCACTATGACGAATCCCTTGTTTATAGCCTCATTATTGGCAATACCATACATCTCAGAGACTATCTAAAAAGAGTTCCGGGCTACCAATACAGAAAAGCTAGGGAAGGATTTGACCCAGTACGTTCTCCACCACCAAGAGAATGCAGGGATCCTAGGATCAGGAAACACTCAAGATAATGAAGATAATGACTTTACATACTACATTGAACATAATACAACACAATACTCTTCACTGGCCAACCAATAAAGTAACTCTCATCAACCTCTACTCCGAACTGAAACCAGACATCATCTTACTTAACAGCCATGGAGTTAAAGAGGGAGACGGAATTGCTCTAGATAATTACAGAGTGTATCTCAGAAATTCAACAGGGGAACTGCATGATGGGTGTGCCATTGCAGTCAGAAATGGCCTAAGCCATAGAATAGATGATGACTATATCACAGACTTCCTCAGAGTCGAAATTCAAACCACTACAGGTCCAATCAATATATCAACCACATATCTTCCCCCAAGGTGACCATACCCTGATATCCACAAACTACTATATAATAACAACCCAACATACATTATAGGAGACCTTAATGCCAAACACAGAGCACTTGGCGACACATACAATAATGCTGTCGGAAACAGCTTAAGTCACTTTAACAGACTAGGTAAAGCCATCCATGCTGGTCCTTTTTTCCCCACATTAATAAAACATAATAGTGCAACATCCACAGACATAATAATAACGAATAATAGAATACACCACAATATAACAGTGAAGCCAGGACCTCTAACATCCTCAGATCATCTACCTATCTTAATATGCATCTCAGCCATCCCCATTATCATACCAACCCCTCCCAAATTCATAATGCCATTAAAATCTCTGACTGGCAATCTTGTAAGTGACCCACGAGGTAAAGCTAACCTTCTTGCGGATATTTTCTCCACCAACTCAACCTTAGATGAAATAAATCAAGATGTCCCTGTACTTAATTTTAATTCGCCTGAAATTCCCTCACTTAAGATCCACACCAGACATGTCAAAACTATTTTGCAGAATCTCTCAGTAGATAAGGCTCCTGGTCCAGATGAAATTCCTCCAATAGTACTTAAGAATTGCTCCTTGGTGCTCGCTCCTGTATTGGCAAAATTTTTCCGTCTGTGTACTCATACCTCATGTTTCCCAGTACCCTGGAAAGAAGCAAACATCCATCCAGTTCCTAAAAAAGGTGCCTCTTCAGATCCATCAAACTACAGACCAATAGCTATAACTTCCACTCTTGGTAAAGTCTTTGAAATTATATTAAATAATCACATAATTAAGCATCTTGAGAATAATAAATTAATCAGTGATAGGCAATATGGTTTTAGACGATGTCGATCAACTGCAGACATGCTTTGCCTTCTTACGCATCAAATCAACCAAGCTACAGACCAACGTGGTGAAACACATACAATAGCACTGGATATATCAAAGGCATTTGATAGAGTCTGGCATCAATCCTTATTGTCGAAGATGTCACACTACGGCCTTGCATCATTAGTTCCACTAATTTCTTCTTATCTTCATAACAGAAAAATACGTGTAATGGTAGATGGCCTTTATTCTTAATTTCACTCAATAAATGCTGGTGTTCCCCAGGGATCAGTTTTGGCCCCAATTCTGTTCCTCATTCATATCAATGATCTCATATCTACCACTCATAATCCAATACATTCCTACGCAGATGACTCAACACTCCACAGTTCCTTCACATTTACCAATTCTTTCACCCAACCCGATCTTACAAATTCAAAAATAAACACTGCAATTTCTCTGAACCAGGACCTTTCTAGAATTGATGGATGGGGACAAAAGAATCTAGTTTCCTTTAATGCACAGAAAACCAAGTACATTCAATTTTCTAACCGACATAATCTCACTGACTCCCTTATATTTGTTAATGATGTAAATATTCCCACTTCCCCTAGTATTGACATTCTCGGTGTAACATTAACTACTATCTTGAGCTGGACACATTATGTTAGAAGCATTGCTAAGAATGCCTCTAAAAAACTGGGACTCCTGTACAGAGTTCGATAATTCTTCACTGACGAGCAGTTGGCCGTATATATATAAAAGTCATGTGCGTTCTCAGATGGATTACTGTTCACCTCTGTGGGGTGGAAGTGGAGTGGTTGCATTGAGGCAGTTGGACAAAATTCAAAATAAAGCTATTAGATTAATCAATAACCCTGCAATCACACAGGACCTTCCTACATTATCCATACGAAGAAACGTTGCATCCCTTGCATTATTCTACAGATATTTTCACAGCAATTGTTCCGAGGAACTTGCTTCAATTGTGCAGCCTCTCCACATCTTTCCCCGTAGAACTAGGGCAGCTGAGAGCGCCAATGAATTTACACTTTCTCCTCCACAATGCAGAACTTCTGCATATCAGAATTCATTTATCCCCAGAGCTACTACTCTTTGGAATTCACTTCCCTCGAATTACTTTCCACAAACTTACAATCTACACATGTTTAAATCCAGTTGTTACAAACATTTTATGAATGGAGGATGCCTTTAGGCACATGGACCTTTTTGTTTTATCTGTGTTTTTCCTTCCTCCGTTCATTGTCTCTTAAAAAAAAAAAAAAAAAAAAAAAAAAAAAAAAAAAAAAAAATGCATAGAGCCGACTGGGATAAGTTCCGGGAGTACTGTGACAACAACTTGGACAATATAGACCTACAAAACAAAACGACAAATAACATAAACAATGCTCTGGAGAAGTGGTATGAAACTATAACATCAGCAATGAATGCATCAATCCCAAAATCAACCAACAAGAAAATAGGAGTGAAACCACAAAATAACACTATCAAATCATGCAACACCAATATATAGATCTCTACACCCGAGCAACAAGGTACGGATGGGACAACAACTCATATAGAAGACTGAAACAATTACAAACAGAGTTAAGGGAAGAGTGTATAGCCCAGAGAACAATATCATGGAATAACGATTTGAGGAAACTCACTGAGAGCAGAAAGGATGCCAAGACTTTCTGGACCAAAATAAAGCAACTAAAAGGCAATATATCAGACACAACACCGCACTTGATTGACAATAATGGAGATAAAATTCACGACACTTTATCAAAGTTAAGGCTCTTCAAAGAAACGTGGGAACAATTTTTTCAGATCACAGACGAGGAAAATCAACAATTTGATAATGAAAATGAGAATTTAGTAAATACATATCTCGGCCAAAACCTACACCGACAATCTCCAGATGAACTTATTGATATTACCTCCCTCGATAATGACAATATACTGACAAGAACAATCACGGTGGACGAAGTAAAAAGAACATTAAGTCAAACAAAAAATAATGCTCCAGGTAGCAGCGGAATCAGCAAACAGGTACTGGATGAATGCTCTCCTCGCACACTCACCTACCTTACTCACATCTTCAATGCTAGTCTGGCCTCAGGATATTTTCCGGACAAGTTTAAAAAGGCTATAATAACGCTGATTCCTAAAGAAGGAAAGCCTGCAACAGACCCAAGGAATTACCGTCCAATTTCGCTCTTGGAAACCCCGGGCAAACTTTTTGAAAAGATAATTAACTAAAGACTACTATACCACGTCGAGACTAATAACTTACTAAAACCAAACCAGCATGGGTTCAGAGCCTCAAAGAGCACAACAACAGCTATCGCAATGGCTTATGAATACATTGCACAAAACATAGAAAAGAGAAACCAATGCACAGTAAAGTAATGAGGGGTATCGTGGGACTGAGTGACCCATATACGTATCAGAAGATCGGCGATGATACGGTGTTTCGGCACATAGTAAACAGAACTGGCTTCTTGTTTAAACATCGCCCACAAAGCATATTTAGTTTAATCTTGAGAGTGTTATTACCAGTATCAATGAGGGGACAAGGAGCCGTCAGGCACTAGCCCAGCCCTGCCCAGGCACCATAAACCTCCAGCAGTGACCACAAGGTGAGTGAGGTGACCGTTTATAGGGCAGGCAGTTTCACCCTTATGGTTCCCCACCATAGGCCTCATCTTCCATCTACCCCAAGGACCTGACCCTCGGTCCTTCAACTTCTCAAACAATTCTAACCTTTATGAAGTATTTGCTATAAGGTCCATTTTCATTTCCCTCTCTCTAACCATTTAGGAAATACTTGCTACAAGGTCCATTTTCATTTATCTCTCTCTCTCTCTCTCTCTCTCTCTCTCTCTCTCTCTCTCTCTCTCTCTCTCTCTCTCTCTCTCTCTCTCTCTCTCTCTCTCTCTCTCTCTCTCTCTCTCTCTTCTTTTTATCCTTAACATCTTTCCATCCACTTTCAATCACCGCACTTAACCGCCTCATTGCTATTATTTTTTTGGTTATCTATAATTTCAGATCGCTTTTTATCATTTTAGTTATTTGTTTTCCTCTAACATCTTTCATACCCAACCAGGCCAGCCCCCTCTCCAGCTCTCTCTCTCTCTCTCTCTCTCTCTCTCTCTCTCCTTTTTATCCTTAACATCTTTCCATCCACTTTCAATCACCGCACTTAACCGCCTCATTGCCATTAGGTTATCTATAACTTCAGATCGCTTTTTATCATTTTAGTTATTTGTTTTCCTCTAACATCTTTCATACCCAACCAGGCCAGCCCCCTCTCCAGCTCGCTTTCTTTCTCCCTCGCCCCCGCCCCTGCTCTCTCTCTCTCTCTCTCTCTCTCTCTCTCTCTCTCTCTCTTAACATTTTGTACAATTTAATAATTTTTCCATAACTGCTGCCCTAGATCCGGGTACCCACTCAGTTCCTGGCTCTCGCTCACTCTCTGGCTCTCTCCCTATCTTGATATTGACAGCATTATTAATATCCTAAGCATTCATTAATACTCAACATTAGGGTGGCGTCGCCAGT
The DNA here is from genome assembly GCA_032716605.1 of Paralithodes platypus. Lineage (NCBI taxonomy): Eukaryota > Metazoa > Arthropoda > Malacostraca > Decapoda > Lithodidae > Paralithodes > Paralithodes platypus. Next base: position 9,486,364 of record CM064565.1, on the reverse strand, counting down.
GTAAGTAATCATAGGATATAATTGGCGTGCTTCCTTTCAATCAGTTAGATCTTTTAGTTGTACCGGTGCCCAATGCCGAGGATTTATACATTTAACCACTTAGCTTTAGGAGAAGCAGGCCAATTGCCCATCAGAAAGGTTGACTATGATATGTGATGTTTTTTGTTTTGTTTTTGTTTTTTACATATCCCATCAGAAAGGTCGACTATGATAAGTGAATTGATATGCATCCAGCCAATTATACATTAATAACAACAGCAATAATCTAGATATGTGCCAGGAGAGATTTCCCGGGGTTTCTGAAACAAGGGAGACATGGTAGAGATGGAAGCACCACGGGAAGATCAGGAGGACGGCTTGGTAGAGGCAGAGGAACGGATAATCTTGGAAGACTATGGCCTAGCAGATACTAAGTGTCTTAAGTGCGGAACAACCAATGCAAGAAAGAATTCGCGAAAATGTTCCGGCTGTCTTAGATCTATTCATTTATCTTGTGCTAAGCTGACAAAGAAAACATCAGGAGAACAACCAAACTGGAAATGTCTCGCATGCCCAGGGCCCACTGCAGAGCCAACCGGGGCAACACCGGCAACACCGGTCGCCGACTTGACCCAACTGGTGACCAAATGGAAAGCGCGGATCCAGGTCCTTGCCCGGGTACCTAAAGGAGCCAGAATCCAAGTGGCGGAGGCCCTTACAACCATCATAAAGCAGGCCCTACAGCTCAAGACACCCCTCGCATGGGCACGGCTCCTGGGTTTCTCCTATGGGGCCCTCCGAAAACCACCCAGAACCAACATACAAGATCATCTTCAGGTTTCACTAGCCACCAGAGTGAAACGTCAAGTAGCACAGTATATGGATGGAAACAAACTGGTGGAACCCCCCGAACAGCAACCAAACAGGGCCCAGAAGCACCAGGAGAAGGAAGAGGAAGAGGCTGAACAGCTACGTAAGAGGGTCGCTGCGAAGCTGGCGGATAGTGACATCAAAGGGGCCGTCAGACTGTTGTCCTCTTCAGAAGGTTTTGCTGGTCAAGGCACCGAAGTTGTTGAAGCCCTACAAGAAAAGCACCCACCTACACCTAGGGACCTAAACCTCCCCCCTGCCCCAAATGACCAGATGCGCCAACCTTTAGTTGTCACGAAGGAGCAGGTGGTCGCCGCAGTGACTTCATTCCCAGCAGGCTCAGCCGCGGGCCCAAATGGTATCCGACCCGCCCACCTCAAAGGCCTCTTGGGTCAGGGATCAGGAGCTGCTGGGGAGGCACTCTTGGAAACCCTCACCAAATTCATCAACATGGTTTTAAGAGGGGAAGTACCCGACTGTGCCACACCCCTATTTTTTGGGGCATCACTCTGTGCACTGGCAAAAAAAGATGGCGGCGTGCGCCCAATAGCAGTAGGGAACACCTTCCGCCGCCTTGCCACAAAGGTGGGTTTGAAACCACTCTCGAATGGCCTAGGTCAACACTTAACACCTTACGAGCGGCCTATGCGGTTTATTTATGTGTACCGCACAGCGGGGTGTTTTTAGCCAAAATAGGGCTGTTTACGTGATCATTTTCATGCCTAAATAAGACCCAGAACGTAAAACAAGTACCTATCCCTGAAAGGGCATAAACAGAGCTTTCGAATGACACCATAACGATCCTTGTATGATGGATAGTTTTCTTGCAATAACCGTGCAACGCGAGTGCTAAAAGCAGGTAATTCGGTACTTTCAGTACATAATTGAGTATGTAGCGAGTGAGAGAGGGAGGAGGGAGCTGAGATTTGTGTCAGTAGGTTCGCCGCGGTGGTCTGGAGCAGTCATACGCTCGCTAGTCTCCTGCCACCACTTGTCTCTCTCTCTCAGCCACATTACGTGCTGAAATTGCCACTCGAGTTATGTCGAGCGCCGCCACATAGTCCAGCTTTATTTAACTCGACTTATGTTGCTCGCCGCTAAATAAGGGTTAAGACCAGTTCAACTAGGTTTCGGAACTCCAGGGGGGTGTGAAGCTGCTGTACACGCAACCCGCACCTACCTCAGCCAAGCCCAAGAAAAACGAGTGCTTCTAAAGATTGACATGCGGAACGCATTCAACTGCATTCGCAGGGATGTCTTCCTCCGTGCAGCTCAAGAACACATCCCCACTCTGTACCCCCTACTTTGGCAGGCTTATTCCAAACCTTCAATCCTGATTCTTGGCGAGACGGTAATCCCATCAGAGACCGGGTTACAGCAGGGAGATCCAGGTGGTCCTGCTCTTTTCTCAATAGGGGTGGATGCAGCAGCTAACAAAGTAAGGTCAGAGCTGAATGTATGGTACCTGGACGATGCAACCTTGGGTGGGTCAGTAGAGAACGTTCTAACCGACCTAAATAACATCATAACTGACCTCGGCCTGGCCGGGCTAGTGATAAATGACACCAAATGTGAACTTGTTCTCCTCAACCACACACACGTGAACAAGGAGAAGAGACTCAGGCCCTGTTCCGAAACATATTGCCAGATGTAAAGATCCATCAGGAGCACCAGCAAACCCTATTAGGTTCCCCACTAACTCTGGCAGCAATCCCACCAGCACTTCAAGTTAAAAAGGAGGAGCTTCAACGTCTCGTGAGTCGCCTGATACACATCGATGCCCACTCAGCTCTGGCCCTGCTCAAGAACTGTTTCTCCATCCCAAAACTCCAATACCTCCTGCGCACATCGATGACTTACACGAACAATGGCGGCTTCCAAGAATTAGACAGCATAATCCGAGAAGCAGTGACCAGCATCACCAACGTGGAATTTAAAGAACGGGCCTGGACACAAGCCACCCTTCCTGTCCGCCTCGGGGGCTTGGGCATACGGAGAGCCTCGGATATTGCCTCCCCAGCCTTTATCTCTTCCCTCATCGCGACCAACGACCTCGTATTGTCCATCCTTTATTCTAAACCCGGAATGACACTTAATGGGGACGTAACAGCAGCGATTAACACCTGGAAGGGAAGTACAGGAGTAGAGGAGGAGCCTCAGGGTACCTCCAGGAGCAAGCAGAAAGCGTGGGATACCATCTCGGCGAAGAAAACTCAAGAAAATCTCCTAACCAATGCAGACCAGGTTGCAAAAGCACGCCTCCAGGCAGCCGCCCGTTCGGAGAGTGGCTTGTGGTTACACGCCATCCCCATCCCACCTCTTGGAACTCACTTGGATGCTGAAGCGCTCTGGGTCGCCATCGCGCTCAGAGTGGGTGCGGCAGTTTGTCACCCACACACTTGCAAGTGTGATGGGAGGATGGATGCTCAAGGTCACCATGCCTTGTCATGTAATTACAACGCAGGCCGCCTGCCAAGACACTCTGCACTAAATGATGTCATAAAACGGGCCCTGCAGAGTGCTAACTGTGCATCAATCCTCGAACCACATGGACTTCACAGAGAAGACGGCAAATGGCCAGATGGGATGACCACTTTCTCTTACAAGAATGGCCGGTGCCTCGTGTGGGATGCCACATGTGTTGACACTTTCTCCACAACCAACGCCGCCAGAAACGCCGACGAAGCAGGTGAAGCCGCCCGGATAGCAGAAAATAAAAAGCGAGAAAAATATCAAGCCATCGCCAGAATTCATCAGTTCGAGCCCCTGGCATTCGAAACTTCAGGAGTCTTCGGCCCCACCACCCTTAAGATGGTGAATGAAATAGGCCGTAAAATCAGAGAAGTTTCAGGAGAACCCCGGGAAACCCTCTGGCTCAAGCAAAGACTAGGGATGGCTATCCTCCGGGGCAATGCCACCAGCGTCATGAGCTCAGTTCGACAGGACTGAGTCATGCCACTGCGTGAGGCCCCGGCAGGAGTGGTGTATCCGTAGTCTTTCCACAGTAGGGTAAAACAAAACATAAACCTTATTTGTATGTAACAGGTGTGATGCACATTAATAAAAGGGGATGTGTCGGATGGTTGAAAGCCACAGTTGCTCGCGCGTTTGGGGCTAGCAACACGTATTATGAAAAACATGCATCCTCCTTCATTCACTGTCCCCCCCCCCTTCACTCACTCAACCCCACAATTTGCCGGAGGATAACAGGTTTTTCACAATACGTAGACGGAGGTCTTTTTAAAAAAAAAAAAAATGCACAGTGGTCCTCCGAGATGTTAGCCTTTGACAAGGCCTTTGACAAGGTGTGGCATGGAGGACTGAAATATAAATTGCTCCATCTTGGTTTACCAACATGTTTAGAAAAACTGCTATGCAATTTCCTTACCAACCGATCAGCAAAAATTAAACTTAACAACAACTTAAGCGAAGAAATACCACTATTAAGTGGTGTACCACAAGGAAGCAATATCTCTCCCACTCTATACATAATATATACCAGTGACCTCCCAGACTCAAGATTAGGTAATATAGACATCATATACGCAGATGATGTAACACAAATAATAAAATATGAAGGTAAATCCAAGAGGATTATGGCAGCAAAAATAGAAGCCGAAATCAAGCGGATTAATGACTATGAAAAAAAGTGGAAAATAAAGACAAACCCAAATAAGTTTACAATAGTCTCAATTGATAAATTCAAGACAGAGGATATAGTGGTCAACGGTGAGGTACTAGAACAGAAGAAAGAGGGAAAAATCCTAGGGCAAACTATTAACACCAGAGGCATAGTTCCGCACATTGAAGACAGAGTACGGAGAGGGAAACAAGCACTTGGCGAGATCTGGAAATTCTATGACCTACCTTCCAATATTAAACTCTACCTGATAAAAACCTTAGTACTGCCTATAATTCAATACACACCTGTACCACTACATACAATAAGTAACACACAAATGTATGAACTTCAAAAAATTCAAAACAAATGCCTAAGATTCGCACACAACGAACAATATTCCTATAACCACAATACTGAAGAACTCCACAACCTATCTAAAATGTCACCTCTCAATATTACATTACATAATCGAGCCAGAAGAACGTGGGACAAACTAATACAAAACAACGAACCTCTATGTACCTACCTTCAAGAAAACCAAGGGAGACACATTCATGCCTGGTTCCCAAACTCACTATGGACAATAGACAGAGGGGAACCAGCGCCGAGGTATATCAAATGATAGGGAGCATTACTTTGTATATAACATTTATGATCAGCATATGATCTTTATGAACTTCCATTTCATGAAATCTCATATATCGACATTAACCTGCTCTTTCACTAAACAATTCCTACTCATGTTTTATTGTTGTATTGAAATTTTATTAATCTTAAGGCTTCCCTTTTATCCTTTGAATCTTTAGTACATTGATTTTAAAAATTAAATCAACTTTATAAACTTTCCTTTGTGTAATATCTCGTTACACTTTTATTGAACTTTTAGTAAGGTTTGACAATCTCATGACTTCCTCCATCCATTCAGGTCTTATCTGTTTTTACCCTGTAACATATTGTGCATCAGCAAAGTTGTGACATAGAGGTGAGGAGGTGGAGGGGACCGCTAGGTACCCCTCCACCCCCTCCCCTCCTTGGGCACCAAATTATTGAACTTTTAGCCAGGTTTGTCAATCTCATGACTTCCTTACGTTATTTCATGTCTTATTGGATTAACCAATGCCTTGTAACATATTGTGCTTCAGCAGAGTTATGACATAGAGGTGAGGAGGTGGAGGGGACCGTTAGGTACCCCTCCGCCCCCTCCCCTCCTTGGGCACCAAATTGGCAGCCTCCCTCCTCCCCCTTGCCTATTTACAATTAGAAGATAGAGAAATTTGAGCTATGGCTGGCAAAGATAGTTAAACATCTAAACACAAATTAAGAACTATAGCAATGCAGACCGCCTGCAAACTTTACACTCTTACTATATTTCCCTCACTTCACCCTCTTTATCTTCTACTAATAACCTTATTTCCCATAATCTTTACTATCCCAAACCTTGAACCTTGAACCTAACCCCTCTACAACGTACACTTTCTCCGTCATTAAATCTAAGTCCTCATGCAATTCCATCGGTAAGTAGGTAACCCCCGAAACACTCTGTAGATTAACATCCAGGAATTCAAGTTTTAACGAGTCATCATTATTCAATCTGTTAAATGCAGAGCTAGACATGAGGTTCACAGGAGAACCCGTGTCAAATAAAACAATTATAGCTGCATTATTTACATACGACTTCATAATTAACGAGTCAGATGAATGCATGAGCGCACTTATCATTAAAGTAGGGAATTTCGGAGTCTGTGTACATTTATCCTTTATGTTTGATTTGCTTGGGTTCGATCGGAAGCTTCCCCCGATCTTGAGTGACTCGCCCTCCAATCATCTGTATCGACCTTCACTTCCGGGCAAGTTCCAGTCCGGTGGTCATTTGTTTTACATCTACGACAGAAAGGCTGCTTACCTGCCGTATATTCATATAGCTCTTTGGCTTTGATGTTACAACGAGGTAGAATGTGACCCCGTATACCACAATAAAAACACATAACATCCCTGTTTTCACCATTGGCACCACTACCCATTATCGCCGGAACCTACGCGCCTTGGCCGCTGCCGCCATACACCTGCGGTCTCTGGCCGCCGCCCTGATACCGGGGTAACTGTTAATTCCATGTTTGAGTGCTGTAATTCTGTCTATTCTGACCTACCTGTGGGGGTTTCTGGTTTTTGGGAGGAGCACTAGCCTGGGAATTTCTATTAGGTTGGGAATTTCTAGGTTGATTCTGCTTAGGTACAGATTGAGCTGGGGAAACAGGTAAGGAAATCCTAACGGCAGCACACGAAAACTGAATTTGATCGGTGGTTATACCGCTAGTATCACAAGACTTCCGTAGTTCCTTTGTGAATTTATTTAGAGACATCGTAGGCGGAAATTCAATCTTCCTAGCGATCGGTTTCATGGTGTCTGGCAAGGCACTAACTAGCATAACATAACCTAACAGCTTACTCAGCTGCTCTAGTGTTATTTTACTATCCTAAAACCAGGTGTGGTGAGTTAGGTCATGCGACATGCAATTTGCGAAATGTGAACACTGCGCCAATATTGTGTCCACAGACTGAAATTTCGCAAACGCTCCCTTGGCTGAAGAGCCGAATTTCTCATGGAACTCTACCTTGAACTCGTCGTAAGTTTTTGCATTGATAAGATCATCGCACGCCAAAAGATATCCTGCTGGAGTATTTCCCTTGTCAATGTTCGAGCGAAAAATTTCAATTTTGGCCCTCTCCTGAGTATTACCTTTTGCGGCGATCTCCGTTTCTACGTCATCTAAAACTGAAAAGATATTTCTGTGTTCTTCAAAACCAGTGAAAGGCTTTGTTGCTTGTCCGTGCACTACACTTGAATGGAAAGCCTGGGGTTCAGATCCAGCCATATTGACTTGATTAATAGAAGGTTGTGGAACTAAGGTCGGTTTTGGGACTAAATAGGTTGGAGTGGTGTCGAGGAAGATCCCGCTTCTTAACATACCCTGATTAACATTTGCATATAGAGGTGCTCCCCCTGATGTACCAGGGTTTGCCGGACAATCAACTTCCGAATACGTATGTTCAGCACTATCGTCCCAAGAATCGTCCCCTCTATCTTCTTCTGTTAATTCAGACAATTCCTGGTCAACAGATTCGATAGCCGGATTTTTAGGCTTTTTCTTGAACAGCCTTTTTACTGACATAGGGAATTTCAATTTGACATAATATATAATAAACAAACTCTTCAATGATAAAAGATCATTATTTTCTATGAAACACCGCTTAACAATTCCCGGTCCTAATCACCGATAATACATCCTATTTTGCACAAACTATTAAAAAGACGGTGAAAAACTTTAAACTCACAATTGAATTATAGAATGAAATTTGACTTAAAGATTGGAATAATTGGAATTGAATTGATTGATTGATTTGAATCACTTAAGACCTCCAAGAACATGTTACCTCCTCAATGTGTCAGCAAGCATCTATGATATATCCTCACTCTCCTGCACTCCAAACCAGACTGAAGACAAGTGCCCGTGGGGTGACGGGAGCGGGGCAGTGGGAAACTCGGGTTGAGATAATTATGCCCTTGGGTTATGGCCAACAGAGGTGTAGCAAAGAACCCTCCCGGCTTGCTAGTGTCTCGTCCCCACAACCTCTTCCTCTCAAACTTGATCCTCCAAGGTACGACCAATCTTGCCACATGTAGGCCCTCCTTCCTTGAAGACTCCCTCTTGCAGGTAAAGTTGAGGAATCACAGGAATCCGCTGCTCATTCAGTGGGATTAACTCGATCACGCTCCAAACTTGTAGTGTAGACGGCGCTGTAGTGTGATAGCTGCCAGATTCGCCAGCCAAAGTGCTACAATCTCGCCAACCGTAATAAGTGAAATTATTTAATTTTCAGACTATCAGTGACTTGAATTAAATACTTAGTAGCGTTTGCGGTCAAATTATCGACTCGTGGGTGTTGCCTTTGTGAAAGGACCAACGCATAGCCACCATATGATGGTGTTTAAAGGATAGAATTACTTTGATTAAGAAACTCTCTGGAAATTGCCACCTTTCCGCACATACAGACATTAATTAATAAATCAGTGTATAATATAATAGTATCAGACCTTACATAAGCAATAAGGAAACTGAAACTTGAGAATAATTCACATTTGCTTTAATGAATAATACCTTAAGACTTATTCAGAAGTACTATAACGAATTCAATGTTTAAGTAGCAAATAATAATAATACAAGTATAAAAAGTCTGTTTCACAATCACGAACTGGCCTATGACCCCTTAATGTCAACAAGAGATGGGGGTCTTCTCTCTCTCGCTCTGCACCATAAACTCACCTTATATCACCTTGAGTTACCCCCTCTTAATGACGTCTACCATACATTATGGATTTTACATAACTCTTAACCAATACCTGTCAAGATTACATAACTGGGTGTGGTTTAAACTCTCTGGCACACCTTAGACACATGTTAAACACACCCCCATCACACCCTATACATGTCCCTCTCACGTGATAGAGGGTGGACGTGATTTGATGACATCAGTCATGCCACAGGCGATTCCCATGACCTCTTCTTCTGAGAGGTCAAATGCATAAAGTCCGGGTCCCTTTAGTCTATATCAGATGTATATAATACAAGAAAATACAATGATAATAATATAAGCTGTTATAATAGGAATATAAGTATGAAAGGTTAAAATACAAGTACTCCCTGTAAATAAGTAAGTAAGGAATAAAGTTGGTTAAATAAGCTTAAATGGGAGTATATAACAGATGTGTATTAATTGTGTAGTCTTAGGTAGTGCGGCTCTTTTGGTTGGAGGTCTCTGGGCTGGGTGATGGACTGCTATGCAGGCTTAGTTGTCGGCGTGCGTGGTGTTTGATTTGGTCAGAAGCTCTTGTGGTGGTTGTCCAGCGAGTCGATTTCCATCGTGGTTTGTTTTTGTTTCCCCTGATATTCCTGGTTTTCTGTGTGGCGTGGTGACAAAAGATGTTTCCCTGTGCCTGAATGATATGGGTTTCTCCTGTCAAGGTCCTGCAGATGTAGGTTTCCCTGGTTGAGGTCTTGTAGGTATCCTTTTCTGTGGTATTTTAATATATGAAGAATATATAAGATTAAAACCGGTTGTCATAAGACTATTAACTTCAGGATAAATCGACAAATAATTTAGAAACTGACACCCTTCTTAGTCTTGTTCACATTTTATTACGATAATTGGCGAATCTGGTGACATCTGGCAAGCTTGTCTACAGACTGAACACTCTTATTTGGATTGAATTTTGGTGGGAGGATATTACTGCAGGCTGGATTATACATCAATCTCGACCGTTGTTGAGCTCTGTTGGAGTCAAAATCATATTTTCTTGGGGAATCGGGCGAAGAGGCACCCATTGTTGATGTTGGGGGGGAATATCTATTTTTTGATTAGTTATGGCAGGGCTGATGATGATGGGAGTGACTACAGGAATTTTAATGGTGTTTGTTGGAGGCTGTTCTGGATTTATGGGTGTTTTGTTTTTAAATTTAGTTAATATTTCGTCTTCTTGGTAGTTGTTATGCCCTGTTTTTCTACAGGATTAACTTGGGTAATGTGAGTTCTAACTGACTGGGTATAGAAGGCTGCATTCACAAAACAAGGTATGAGGAATAGAGAACACAAAATAAACACACGGTAACAAGACACACGATCACGTTTATTTATATACACACTTCTGAATACTCGTACAAGACAAATGATAGAATTGAACAACACTAGCATAAGTGGATCTGGATGGAGCCTAGTCTCCCACTTCCAACGTTCAGGTATTAAACTTCTGATCACTGGCTTTATTCACAAGTTTATGTACTGGAGACCATCAATGTTACTTATAGATTCAAATTCACTGTTAGATTTATTACTGGTAGCTCTGGTGCAGAAGTAGTAGTTCACAGACTAGATTTGACACGTGTATTTTAGAGCACGGGAATTCTAGTAACCTCAGGGGGTACTGATCTAAGTTTTATATTCTTATATCAGAAACACATAGAACGCAAATCAGTGGGCGAACATTAGATATCACTAGGGTTTCACTTCTATGTAATAATATCTGGATATATGGGTAATTACGAGAGTTAATATCGCCTGTTAATTAATTAACACTGATACGCTTAGCACTTCCTAATGGAATGGTTATATATGAATTATACTGGGGCAAAGATATAGCCACTTCATAGAAATATTAATAAGTGAGTCTCTAAATAGCACTGTAACACTGTAGTACTGATAGAGTGAATCTTGGGTAGTATTTGATTGGTCTGGTCCTGGTTATCTTGCGTCCGTGATGTTGGGGCTAACGACTGGTTCCGCGGCCGTCCAGGTGGTCCATATGTAGGGAGTTCTCAAGACGGATCTCTTGGCGATCGTTGCTGGCTACACTCTTATATGCCCACTGGTTTATGAAGGTTATAAGGTGCACGTAGATTTCTTGTACGTGGACAGATCCTTCTATCTAAATCTGCCACAGAGTCTGCCGGCTCTGGAACTCAATTCTCAGCAACAAACAATGATAGAGCTCGAGGTCAACTCTGGTGACCAACCCTGGTTGGTGTCTATCTTTCAACTGATTTTACTGGGGGCTGGAGCTTGGTTTATAGGTTCGGTTTTGGACCCTGTAGGCCATAGGGATCTCGAGTTTTGATGGACTTATTTGAGCTCTCAATTGATACGGGAACTAGCTAAGGTGGTGATTACGCTTGTGGCACAATGCTATATGGAGCCTTCATAATGTGATATAACTGAGCCTTAGTAAGAGGTACTATTTTAGCTATACTGGAAGTATTTAGGGGAGAGAGACTGGATCTACTTTGCGAGGAGGATTGGGACAGCTGTGATAGGAGCGTCTCTCTTAGATTGCTCAGTCTTCATTCTATGGTATAGCTGAGGTGCTAATTTGGTTATCAGAGTATGCAAGAAAGGTTAATGGGTTATTGTGGGTTAATAGAGGTTAATAAAGGTGTTAGTCATACATGGTTAGTTCATTGATAGGAAGAATTCCTGTGCCAGCTGGCAATGACCCGGAAGTCAAAACAGGGGTCAGGTATACCTCCGCAGGGGTAGGGGTCTCCCTCCTCGGGTGGGTGAAAGTGGGTAGGTGCGCGTCCCCTCTCTGTGATGGTCGTCTGGGCGGCTGTGGCTGGGGGCTTGCCATATTACAAGTGTTTGTAATAACCATCTGTTTATGAGACAGATGTGGGTGTTCGTAATACCAAAACCGAAGGTGCCTTGACCAGCTGGTTCAATTGGTTGGGTTGTTAATTGCATGGTTTGTTGGATGTGCTGGAGACTGGGTTGCTAACTCTGCCACATTTATCTGGAAGTATGGCAATAGAAGTTAGTCACTGGCGAGGCGGCTAGCCTCGCACTGACGATCATTTGGTACAAGGTTGTGAATGGGTTGTGAGGGAATAGATGGCATGCAAAGGGTTAGTAAAGTTCTAATGGTGTTCCTTCCTACTGGGGGAAGGTAGGCTGGATAGGAGTATATATACAAAAGGTTTGAGAATGTTAGTAACGGAAAAGTTAAGGATATTCAGGGGGCATGGTGGAGAGGCTAGGTTAGGAGGGAGTGGAGGAGCGTGGGGGTTAACGAGAGGGAGAGGGTTAAGGGGGGTTACGTGGGAGTTTGACCCTAAGGTCTCTGGGCGTAGGGGTGGCATTAGACTACAGTTGGTATCGTAGCCTGGGGGTTAATGACAGGGAAGGTATGTTAGCCAAATGCTACCGGGGGATGAGCAATATGGGGTGGTATATGAGTCTGGAAATGATAGAATCATGTGGACTGTGGGGCTGTGGGGAAGAGGAGGTTAACTGTAGGTGTGTGCTTGACTGTGGATAAAAGTAGAGAAAAACATGGTGTATTATTACTCGTCAATACGATGGTTATGGACACTGTTAATCTGACACTATTTCTTGCTGACCTAGTTGTTCCTGGGAACTGCGTTTTCTATGACATATACACCAAAGAAAGCGGCAGTTCGTAGGGGTAGCTTCGGTATTGTTTCGTGGTGGAAATGCGTCGGAACAATGGTAAAAGAGGGTTGTGTATACAATCTCTGGTTGGGGTAAGAATTAGAGTTACTGCATGGTGGCTAACATCTTCAGTCATTTCTGTCTAGGTCTTACAGGAATAATGGTTATATATACACTGGTGTATATAGTATATCATAGTTTCTTATCAATTAGGACATGGGGTTTTAACATATTACTTCTCGGATGGAAGAACATACATAGATTTATGGGGGCGGTTGGTCTTCAGAAACTTAGTCTGGCAAGACAGGGGTTAACATATTACTTCTCAGATGGAAGAACATACATAGATTTATGGGGGCGGTTGGTCTTCAGAAACTTAGTCTGGCAAGACACGGTATTTTTAGGGGGTTAACATATTAATATCCTAACTTAGGGACAGGGCATGGGTGTATTAAATTAAGGTGTATTCATGTTCATCATCACGTAGGTAGAGTCCGGCGGGTAAGAGGTGTAGGACACGAGGGGTAGAGGTAGAGGGGTAGAGGTGGGGGAGTGTTGTGAATTGTAAAGGGGTGGCTTGAGGCTAGGCGCTGCGCCGCTCGTGACCTAGGATAGTGACCCTTAATGCGCGGGACATAGGGGTGGCCTTTCCCTACGATCGAACAGGTAGGCTGGTGTGTGCAGCGGGGCGTGAAGGATAAGCGGACAGGATGACCCAAAACAGGGTACCACTGAGCATAGGGTCACGAAGCAAAATAGAGTAGTGTGGATTGTGGATACGAAGGAGGTGATTGGAAGACGTATAACAATTGTGGAAAAGTAAATGGGAGAGATGAACACAATGGCGGATAAAAGATAATTAACCTAAGGATTGAATACATGCATGGATGACGACATTATAGCCGTCGTCCTAATAAGATGATGAAACCGGGTTAATAATAATAATAATAATAATATTTATTCAGTTAGCAATTTACAGAGTTGGTACCACATAGTTTGTTACAAATATGACATGTACCAGCCTTGCATAATTCCAACTAAGGATAGCCCAATAAGGCCGTTAGGCGTTGGTATGCACGTGGCACAATACGACACAAGGACAGTGCCGCTATGTCGTATCAATACTGGTGGCATACTCCGGTTAATATTATATATACACTTAGTTACTAGAAGAACAAGGCAAGGGGGGGCGACTGAGCACGGGGGTACATATATCTATACTCGTCATGGAAAGAGAGATACGAGGTAGCTTTCCTGCATCTCTCCTGATCATCGTCTGCAGATTGGTCATAGTGAGTTTATCCGAATTAACAGGCCTAAATCAATACAATAACTGGCATAGGGTTATCGGGTGTATAGAGTCGTGGTTAACCCGTGGAGCCCCGGCTAGTTTTGTAATGTTTGTTCACCAGAACCCGGCCGGTTTTCAAAAAATGGTTTTATTCCAGAAACAATAGCGAATGGGTTAGGAATGAAGGAAAAACCACGAAAAACCGCTCAAAAAGCTTAAAGAATGGTCCTACAGAGCCCCCGAAAACGTATTTTACAAGAGTAAAAAATTGAAGGCAATTACCCCAAAAAAACAGGTTATTGCGCGCTCACGCGCACTCACGTGGACTTTGAGAGTTTTCAACCATCGGCACGGTTGCGTGGGATACGTACACAGTTCCCATACAAATCTGAGCCCTCTTGAGTGGCTACACCTGAGGTTACGGTCGGCGCAATTAGGGTGACGCGCCAGACGCGTCTCTGGGGCTGTGCGTTACTTACATCGCCGACGCGTCAGGCGCGTCGCTGGGGCTGTACAGGTTAAAGGTTGGGAATATATAGTTAGTGGATAAAACAACGGGAGGTTAGAGACATAGAATTGCTAGAATTGGGGGGGACTATGATTGTTATATAACTAAATACCGGGCTGACGTAATCACGATCTGATTTGGTGTGAAATGGAAGCTAAGGTGTCTTAGATCGCCTCGAACCTACACAATGAAAGTATTATAGCCTGTATGGTGGTTACATAATTAAATACATACTTAGGTGGTGCATCAAGAATAGCAGTGAGTAAAGTATTGTAGTTTGTATATTAGAAGACTGTGATTGAGAGACGTATAATATGTGGAATGAATTGAGAGAGAGAGAGAGAGAGACCAAATCGGGAATGGAAAAGGGGGCTGGGATCTCGTTGGGGATGGGAGTTTCGCTCTCAGGATTTTCGTTCCTGTGGCTCGTTAGGGTTGGTAGTTTCGCTCTCAGGTTTTTCGTTCCTGTGGTATTTTAGTAGTGATGAGTGGCGTCTTGGATACTTTCTTCGAGGGGCGTTGTAGCGAGGCCACCGAGAGTACCAGGCCGCACGGATGGGACCTTTAAATTCTGTGACGTAGGCAAATGTAGGACTCATTTTCGCACTACCCTCACAGGTCAGTATACATTTGAGTGAGATATGGGGAAGATCGCACTGTGTTTCCAAATTATTTCCCCCCTTCTAAATACTTTATAAGTAGCCTATATTAAAACTATGTTTACCCATACTCGACAAGAAGGTAATTTTAAGGAATTTTGAAGAAATTAACTATGAAGAAGTAAAAACAGATGAGGAAATTAATTTTGGTTTATGTCATACGAATGTTGAAGTTTGTAAGGAGGATATATAGATAGATTGATAGATAGATATAGTTAAATATATAGATACTATAGATAGTTAAAAAGATAGATTGATAGATAGATATAGTTAACTATATAGATACTATAGATAGTTAAAAACAGAGTGAGAGTGAGTGCGTGTGTGTGTGTGTGTACTGTATGTGTGTTAGTATTGCGTGTGTGTGGTGAGGAGTGCGTGTGTGTGTGTGTGTGTGTGTGTCTGTTAGAGAAATTACAAATTATTGCATAACAGAACTGAAGATGGATTACATACTAACATTTCAAACAGACCATTTGGAAGCAAGATTTGGTCACAATCGGCAGTTAGCAGGAGGAAATTGCAATATTTCTGTACGCCAAATATATGAGTGTGAAAAGAAGATACGGATGATGTCAGTGTTAAAACTAAGTTTACCCATACTCGACAAGAAGGCCATGTTAAGGAATTTTGAAGACATAAATTATGAAGAAGTAAAAACAGATGAGGAAATTGATTTTGGTTTATGTCATACGAATGTTGAAGTTTGTAAGGAGGATATTGATAGGTGTAAAGACATCATCCCAGTGATAGTTTATTTAGCTGGCTATTGCTGTTACTCTGTGATAAAGAAAATGAAATGTAATGCATGTAAAGACATGATTACGTGTTCAGATAGTGGTGAAGACATCCCTGAAAATCTAAGTTACATTGCTGGAATTAGCAGAGGTTCTCTTATTTACCCAGATAGTGTGACAGCCAACATGGTCATGTATAACTATATTGTTATTAAAAAACTTGTTCAACTTCCTGCCTTTCGAAATGCTACTAGCTAAAGAAATATAGCAACACAGCACACAGTTACGGCCTTAGCAGATGTTGATCTCCTGTTCCCCAATGAAATGTGTGAAAATGGTCATAACACCGACAAAATAGAAAGTATGGTGGTATATGCTTCTACAAATGCAATATTAAATAGTTACTGTGCTAAAGAAAATATCATCCCAGCAGCTACCAGAGCTAATATGAATGTAGGCATGAAGAGAAAGCTTCAAACCCTAGACAAATAGACTATGTGTACTGTATTGTATAATTATTGTATTGTGTGTGTGTGTTTGTGAGTGTGTGTGTGTGATTGTGATTGTGAAGGTGAGTGTGTCTGCAGGTGTGGTTAAGTAAGGGAATTGGATTTAAAAAGTATAATCCCGGAACGGAGATTGGATTAGGCCTAGTACAAAGGTCATTCCTTTATATGTGTGTTTGTGTGTGTTACATTAATGATATGTTTATATTAATGTATAATTATAGTAATACATTTAGTTAGTTACTTATATGTATTTTTTCACGAATAATAGTGGATGTCGCTTATATTGGCTCTCCAGTAAGGCTCTCTTTATTGGCTGTGTATAAAATATAGTAATGTATAATAGCATTTTGTATTATATTTTCCAATAGGGAAAAAGTAATAGTGATATACTTGTAATACGTTTTCATCTTGTACAAATACTGTTTCAAGGTATGAGTGTAATTTGTAGTAAATACCAAAGTATGTTGTTATAATATCGGCATAATAATATATAATAATATAATTTTGCGTACACAGTAAAAGATAAATATAGTTTTATGTGTACTTTAATTTAAAACTAAACTGATAAAATATAAAAGGGAGAGTTATTATAGACTTGGGAGACGAGCGGTCCGTGAATGTCACACCACCTTGCTGACGTCACAGTATGGTCGACGCGGCATGGTACTCTCGGTGGCCTCGGTTGTAGTCTCCGAGGTAAGTTTGTGTCGAGCTCATGTTCATGTTGGGCTTGGTTGTTCAGGGAGCGTTGAGGTTGCTGACTTAGAAGTTGATAATATAATAATTTGATGGTGATTTGTGTTGATTAGGGTTTGTCTTCTGGGAACCATGTTGATTGTTGGTCATGTTCTTGTTGGCTTGTCTTTGAGATTGGCTGATTTTTGTGAGTTGAGGTCTTCCTATTTTTGATGGAAGAGGGTATGGGTACTTGACGTGTGCTTCGTTTTGTTTTGAACTTTGCTGTTGTGGTATTTTTTTTTTGTTTTGAACGTCAGTAGTCGTTGACCACAATCTAACTGATCTTGAAGTTGTTGTAGTAGATCTAAGCTCATGTAGCCATCGTAGTGTTGGCATTCTGAATAAAACACTACAAATGGGTGGTAACAGTTTGCGTGAGGTTGAGGGGTGGTGACATGTAGAGGTTTGGTCTCTCCTTTAATTTGAAGGGGGTGTCTCCAGCGCTGATCAAGTTGGTGGTGGTTGCTTGCAGTTGTCCCAATTTTGTCTTATGTTTGACATAAAAAGAAATGAATAAACATGAGCGAGCTGCTCCTGTATCTATTAATAACCACACTGGGATGTTCTGTATCTTTGGGAGATGGTAGGGGGGTGGCCTCTCAATGGTAGACTCCCTCGTCGAAGCCATGATGGGCGAGGGAAGTTTTAAAAATGGTGGGGGTCTTCTTCTATGTCCTCCAGGATTTCCTCTTCTTCTTCCATGACCTAGGCGATTTCTTCTGGGTCATAGTGTTCTTCTGTCTCTTCTTCTTCTGTGTTTGTTTCTTCATCGGTGGCTGAGATGAGCGGGGTCATATTTCGGGATTTGGCTGAATCCAGAATGTAGTGCATGGGGCATGTGGAGTTGCAGGCTTGGAAATCGTAGGGGTTGATGATTACTAGGGGTTGATCTCTACTCCTGTAATTAGTATTTGAGCGTGGTGTGAAACGTCCAGCTGGTTTGTTTGTTGGATATAATGTTCTCCTTGGCTGATTTTTTTTTTAATTTAGGCCGGAATGCTTGGGTTGGGCCAGAGTTGTAGTGAGGCTTCTGTGTTTGGGTCGATTTTATGATGGAAAGGATGTTGGTTTCTGGATTTATTATTCATTTGAGGGTGAGTGAGGAACCTCTTTATGGCTGCTAGGATGTTTGTCTTAGGGCGAGCTGCGAGGATTTTCCTAATTGTAATTATATCCTTTTGGAAACCAACAGGGTCATGCACAGTAAAGTGTTCTTGGATGCCAGGGGGCAACACTTGTACAAGGTGTATAAAAGTGTGTTGTTTTTGTTGTTCAACGGTAAGTGTGAGGAATGGAGCTTTCACTTGTTGGCTGACAGCGGCTAGAGTAAGGTCTAAGTCGCCTTCGTATTTTATCTCTTTAATTTGAGAATGGGCAATGAAAGGGCCCAATGATGGCTTGATAGCATCGATCGCAATGGACCTATATTCAGCCCAGGTAAGAGCTGGCGTTAGCTGGGTGGCAACGAGGGAAGCGGCTCTTCCCAAGTGCGTTAGCAGTACAGCTATTTTTTCGCAGTCTTCGGTGTATGCCAGATCAAGCACCGGTTTTACCATATCTAGGTAAGCTTCAATCTCGTATGTTTCGCCATCGTATTTGGGGATGGGAATGTGAGGGCGATTAACTGCCATATTTCTAATGTTATATACTCTCTACTGCTTCTAATTATTGTATTGCAATGATCTCTTCTTCCCGAATCAAGAACCACCGTCTGCCACCAATGTTATAGCGTGATTTTATATCAGTTTAGCTATTAGTTGAGGCAACTTCTTTCAAGACTGGAGATTTCAGAGTTCATACAATACACTCATATAAGCCAAGTAGAGGATACATATATAACACTGAGATAATATTTTAAGAACAGTTTATTTATCTTATGATCATAGTACATTATATCAAAGATTATATTGTTACAAAGTATGTAGGTAACTTTATACAAAACATAAAGATAACTCTTCTAGTACGATCAAGGATCTAGGAGGAGCTTGGCAGGCCTCGTTATATAATTACACAATCATATAGTTATGAAAATACTGAAGCCTTGAATACTATTTATGTGTTGATTAAATATTTGAATAAGATACTAAGTTAACACTTTATGGACGAGGTTATATTTTGAGTCAATACACTGGACTCTAACTTATTACTGTCACCTTGTGCACTGGTGAAAATTTAATTGTGGGGACTCTGACTTTGTATACACAGTTGGAATTTTGGCAGAGTCAATGTGGGACTCTAACCTCTTAATGTAACTTGGTGCACTGGTGAGAATTTGGCAGAGTCGATTTTAGGGACTCTAACTTATTATACCTCATCACTGGTATCAACGTCTTCTTCAATTTTCATATAGTAATTCCAGCAGTGGACACTTGGAATTAATAAGTTTTCAAGGGGGGGCAGCTTGTAGTCTTCTGAGTCTCCTTTGGGGCTGTCCAGGTTGGCCTGTCATATGAAGTAGTAAGTTACAGATGGATTAATGAATGTGGGGTCTTAAATGCGGCTCCGTAAATATATAAATATATTTGGGCACCTCATCGGACGAACGCGAGTATATAGAGCGTAAAGCTTAGGGATACTTGACTATGCTGACCTTTATATTAATCGTTGATGAAGTTCTGTTCAGGTACTCTTGAGTTAGGATCTTAAATATAGTGCCCAAGTTATGATGAGTTGGTACTATATCGGGCTAACGCAAGGAGACAATATGGCTATGGCCATTCTTGTCTTCTCGACTACCACTGATCTTTGTAAGAGGTTCAAAGAACTTGGGACGGTGTTTAAACCTTCTAGTTGTATAAGTCCAATAGTATGCTACAGACTAATACACCAATGACGTCTATTTGCAGAGTGCCAGTTACGGTATCTCGCAGGGCCCTGAACTACACAAGTGGCTTTGGAATGCCAACTTGCACTTGGTAGTCTTACTTGAGTGCAGTTTTAATAATAAAAGTTTGAAGTGTGGGTATGCCCTCGTACTTCAGCCTTCTATTACTAAAGATGCAGCCTATTAAAGACTAAATATTAGTGATAATATGCCAACTACTAATAACGATCCCTCAATAGGGAAAATACTCCTCAGACCTGTGGGACTCGGTATGCCGATGGTCACCAACTGAATGGGAGGGTAATTTTAGGACTTTGTACATTTTTATTTATTTTTATTTTTTTTCTATGTGAATGAGGGAGACAAAAGGCATAACTGCCTGCAGTGAGTGCCTCCCCCAGATTTCAAAGAGTGACAGGGCCGAAATCAAGGGACGTTCGAGCTAAAATGACTGGACACACGGAGTTTGAAGCAATTTAAGTCATAGGAAGAGGGAAAGACTGATTCTGGGAGAGAGTTCCAGAGCTCAGCAGTTGAATAGAAGAAAGTCTGATAATAGCGTTTCACTCTTGGGTTGGAGAGTTGCACAGAGTAGGGATGGGATTGTGTTGCAAGGCGGGTACTACGTACCCTACGTAGAGGAGGTAGTATACACTGGGAAAGCTCTGAGGAACACTGATTATTGTAGTAGCGATAGAATAGTGGGAGAGATGCAACATTGCGGCGAAGAGAAAGAGATTGCAGAGAATTGGTGCGTGAACGGGAGTTAATGATACGAAAAGCTTTCCTTTTTACTTTATCTAGGAGTGCGGTGTGAGAGGATCCTCCCCACACATGTGAACAATACTCCATACAAGGACGCACTGTGCCCCAGTACAGAGCAAGTAGCTGAGCAAGTAGCCTCAAGGGGTAAAGAACCCCTTGAGGCGGTTGAGCACACCCAGCTTCTGGGAGGCTGCCTTAGTGAGACTGGTAGTATGGTCTTTCCAAGTGAGAGCAGAAGAAAAAGAGACACCTAGAACATTGAGGGAAGATGAAGGGTTGATTTTTGTATTGTTGAAGAATAAGGGATAGTCCTCTGGAGGTTCCTGACGGGTAGTAAGGTGGATAAATTGAGTTTTGGAAGCATTAAATGTAACAAGGTTTTCTCTACCCCAATTGGAAATATTAGCTAGATCAGAAGATAAGCATTTTATGGTATACCAATGCTCACGAAACCCTGAAATTGCTTGCCCTGATCAGTTTTCTCCAGCATAGTTACGAGTTAGGCTGATATGTACAGGGATGGGTGTATGGGAGCATAAAGGTCACAAGTGCAGTCAGGGTTAATCTGGGGGATTAGGGAGGACCCTCTAGAAACTGGTATGCAAGGATTTTGACCCTTTGGTGTAGGAAGGGCGTAAGTGCTTACTCCTTTGATGGTTGTGGGAGTCCTTCTCATCTTGGCTGAACACTATTTTCCTTTTCTGTGTTTGTTGTGAACAGTAGGAGATTTTAATGTTCTTCCCTGGTGTACTAGGACATCCGGTAATAATAGCGGCAACTCGGCCTTGTCCGCTGGTGGCTAGAACTGGTGTACTATTATTTTCCTTTGTAATTTGAAGGACACTGGGTACAGTGTGTACACGTGTTGTTTCCTGGGTGCGTATTTCCTGGTTGATATTTCCTCCTTTTCTCCTGTCTTCTGACTTCTATTTTTCTCTTGTTCCGTTGTTGGTTTGGGGAATGTTAGGAATACGGGGCATGGTGAATATTGTTGTCGGTATGGCTTCTTTATGTTCTCCTTCCATTTGTTTTGTTTATGTTTCCCACAGATTAGTGCGCTTTTCTCGGTGTCCACCATCTTGCTGTCTTCCTTGGTGGTCGCCATTTTGCTGTCCTGTTGGTACACGTATTGTTTCCTTGTGCGTATATTTCTTGGTTGATCTTTCTTCCTTTGCTCCTGTCTTCTGGCTTCTCTTCTCCTCTTGTTCTAAGGTTTGTTGATGATTGTGGGGCACTTTGGGAATACGGGGCATGCTAGTTTTGTTGGGATGTAGGACTTGTTCTCCTTTCCTTTGTTTTTCTTCTGTTTACTCGTGGCTGGTACGCTTTCTTCGGTGTCCCCCATCTTGCTGTCTTCTTCGGTGGTCGCCATTTTGCTGTCTTGTTCTTCTTTCTTGTTGAGTTTCTCCTTCCTATTTTTCCTGTTGTTGTATGGGAGTATTTCCTTGTGGTTGTCTGGAAGTCTTCCTTGTTTTTTTTTGTTTTTTTTTGTTTTTTTAAGAGACAATGAACGGAGGAAGGAAAAACACAGATAAAACAAAAAGTTCCATGTGCCTAAAGGCATCCTCCATTCATAAAATGTTTGTAACAACTGGATTTAAACATTTGTAGATTGTAAGTTTGTGGAAAGCAATTCGAGGGAAGTGAATTCCAAAGAGTAGTAGCTCTGGGGATAAATGAATTCTGATAAGCAGAAGTTCTGCATTGTGGAGGAGAAAGTGTAAATTCATGGGCGCTCTCAGCTGCCCTAGTTCTACGGGGAAAGATGTGGAGAGGCGGCACAATTGAAGCAAGTTCCTCGGAACAATTGTTGTGAAAATATCTGTAGAATAATGCAAGGGATGCAACGTTTCTTCGTATGGATAATGTAGGAAGGTCCTGTGTGATTGCAGGGTTATTGATTAATCTAATAGCTTTATTTTAAATTTTGTCCAACTGCCTCAATGCAATCACTCCACTTCCACCCCACAGAGGTGAACAGTAATCCATCTGAGAACGCACATGACTTTTATATATTACGGCCAACTGCTCGTCAGTGAAGAATTCTCGAACTCTGTACAGGAGTCCCAGTTTTTTAGAGGCATTCTTAGCAATGCTTCTAACATAATGTGTCCAGCTCAAGTTAGTATTAATGTTACACCGAGAATGTCAATACTAGGGGAAGTGGGAATATTTACATCATTAAAAAATATATGGGAGTCAGTGAGATTCTGTCGGTTAGAAAATTGAATGTACTTGGTTTTCTGTGCATTAAAGGAAACTAGATTCTTTGGTGTGTGGAGGTCTTCTTTATTTTCGCTATTTCAAATTTCTAAACTACCCTCCTTGGGTTTCCATCTCTCTTTCTGTGCCTTTATCTTAAATATCCTTTCTAGCCGTTCCATCGCTCACTTCCTCAACCTATTAACTCCAGTAGGTTCAGGAGCAGTTCGTAGCGAGGTCGGTCCTTTGAGATCTGTGCCCCATGAATTGTGCTTTCCTCTCACATAATCATTACGCTATTTAGTGTGCAGCTGGGTCTGACTACATGATTGAATTGATTTCCAGTATTCGATAAATGGATATTTATCATAGTCATGTACTTAACCTTTAACCGTCTTGTTTTTGTAATGGTTAGATTGTTTAACCCCTCCAATCCCAGCGCCGTATATATATGTCAGTAGATAAGTAACTCCCCAGTCCCAGCGACGTATATATCCGTCAGTAATGTACTTTCCTTGGAACTTCCTGTACAAGGATGTACCAGTCACCACGACCTTTTGAGCACTGCTCCCATGTTGGCAACACTTCTCAGCTTATATGAGACCCACTGAAGGGTGACAGAGCCAGAGTTGCCTCATCTTTGGAGGTGGATAGGTGGTCTCTCCTGCCATGTTTGCCACATTGCTTGGGACTGCTGGCGACTTATATTACTGTATCCTATGGTACAGTACAGGTTAAGATCTGTATGTGGTAACCCAGGTTCGAATCCTGGGCTGGATCACATGCTTACATTAATTTAATTGGGAGGTGCTTGGTGCTAGGAGTGAAATTGATTCAGTCAATCAGTCAGTAGCCAGCCCGCACTCCCACAAGGGGCAGGGAGGATCAACAAGAGAGACAAGAAAGGAAAAAGTGGTGACAAGAGATGAACACATACAACAGTTCGCCCACAAAAGCAAGCACACAAGCATTCAGAAGCACCAATCACCATCCTCTCTCTCCACCCCCCTCCTGCTTATGTCTAATATCCAAATCTCTTCTAAAGATGCATTTTTTAACCTCTCTGGGCTTAATACTAGGAAGGCGTACGGTCCGGACGGTGTTCCTTCTGTTGTACTAAAAAACTGTGCTTCCGTGCTGATTCCCTGCCTAGGCAAACTCTTTCGTCTCTGTCTCTCCTCTAACGTCTTCCTTCTTGCTGAAAGCTTGCTCTCATTCAACCTGTCCCAAAGAAGGGTGACCGCTCTCAACCCTCCAACTATAGTCCAATTGCTCTCATCTCTTGTATCTCTTAAGTCTTTGAAACTATTCTTGTTTCCCAATTTCTTAAGCCTTTCTCTACTCATTATCTACTCTCAGATCGCCAGTATGGCTTCCTTAAGGGTCGCTCTACTGGTGATCTTCTTTCATACCTTAATAAATCTTGGTCATCCTCCTTTTGGGACTTCGATGATACCTTTTCTATTGCACTAGACATATCGAAGGCCTTCGATAGAGTCTGGCACAAATCTTTAATTTCTAAACTACCCTCATTCGTTTTCTATCCCTCCATCTGTGCCTTTATCTCTAATTTCCTTTCCGGCCGTTAAATAGCTGCGGTTGTAGACGGCCATCGCTCATTTCTTCATCCTATCAACTCCAGTGTTCCTCAGGGTTCTGTCCTATCTCCCATTCTGATTTTAATTTTCATAAATGATCTTCTCAACTGTACTCCAGTCCCATCCATTCATATGCAGACGACTCTACCTTACACTACTCAATTAGTATTCCTAAACGCCCCAGCCAGCAATCCCTCAAAAACAAACGTAATGAAGCCATGAAACTCTTATCTTCTGATTTAACTGCTATTTCCAATTGGGGTAGAGAAAACCTTGTTGCCTTTAATGCTTCCAAAACCCAATTTCTTCCTCTTACTACCCGTCTGGAACTACATCTCATACACCTTCAACAATACAAAAATCCATCCTTCATCTTCTCTCAATATTCTCAGTGTCTCTTTTTCTTCTGCTCTCTCTTGGAAGGGCCATATTACCAGTCTTGCCAAGGCAGCCTCCCAGAAGCTGGATGTGGTCAACCGCCTCAAGAGGTTCTTTACCCCTGCACAGCTTCTTGCTCTAAACAGGGGCACAGTGCGTCCTTGTATTGCGTATTGTTCACATGTGTGGGGAGGATCCTCTCACACCGCACTCCTAGACAAAGTAGAAAGGAAAGCCTTTCGTATCAAAAACTCCTGTCCGCTCATCAACTCTCTGTAATCTCTCTCTCTCCGCCTCTATGTTGCATCTCTCTCGCTATTCTATCGCTACTACAATAGTCAGAGTTCCCAAGCAGAGGGTTATCTCTGCTTGGTGCATAACTATCAGGTATCGTTCTCACAGGTATGTTCTTTCCTGGGGTCGGGGGAAGTGCCTGGGTGATGCAGACGACACGAGCGTAGCGTGGTGAGGAGTCGCTTGCGCCCTCTTGTCTTAGTGGCGTGGTAGCAGTGGTTGCTGGTGTGTACAGTGCCTCATGTCCTTGGTTTTCCTCCTTGCTGCTTTTCTTCCCTATCTCACTTCTCAATCATGGCTCCCAAATACATAAATTCTTCTACTAGTTCAAGCTATTCTCCATTAATCCTTACATTACACACAGTGTTTCCTTGTCTTTCTACTACCATTACTTTGTTTTTATTAACATTTACTTTCAGACCTTGTCTTTCACATACGTCCACAAATATTTTCACCATTTGGCACAGGTCATTCTCGCCCTCAACATATAACACTGCATCATCTGTATACAACACATTAGTGACAGTCATTCTGTTCCCATCACTCACCATCTCTACTCCCTCCCTTCTTGTTCTGTTCTTTAATTCTCTTATTAACCCATCCATGCAGATATTAAACAAACAAGGACAACATCACACATCCCCGTCTCACTCCGACCAGCACACTAAACCAGCCACTTAATGCGCCATTTATTCTTACACATGCTTCACTACCATCATAAAAACTCTTCACAGCATTCAACAAATTGTTTTTTACATCATATAACTCTAAAACTTTCCATAATCCTTCTCTATTAACTTTGTCATATGCTTTCTCAAGATCCATAAATAAATGCCATACATACCGTCTATATCTTTATCACATACCTTCTCTATCATCTGTCTCACTCCAAAAATCTAATCCACACATCCTCTTCCACTTCGAAATCCACCCAGTCCATCACTAATTTTTCCATCGGTATTTTAATTCACTCCCCCCATAAACCTTACCAACTACACTCAGCAGATTAATACCTCCGTAACACTTACATTAATTTTGTTCACCTCTACCTTTATATAACGGGACTATCATTCCTCTCTTCCAGTCCACTGGCACCACTCCATTTGTCCAAGCTTTTGAACATAATTTCCAAATCCAATCCATTGATACTTCACCTCCATTCCTTAACATTTCACACTGTATTTCATATACACCAGCAGTTATTCCAGTTTTCAACTTCTTTACTGCATTCACTAATTCTACCCTAGATATGTTCCCTCTTTCTACATGTCTCTCACGTGGCACATCTAACTGACCTCGACAACTGCTCTGTTTCCATTAACTCATTGGTCCTTCAAAATACTCCTTCCATCTCTTCCTGATTTGCTCTTCATCTGTAATCACATTTCTTCTTTCATCTTTCACATTTTCACATTTCTGACCACATTCTCTCATGCATTTACCAACTTCCCTCCAAAGTAATTTTTATTTTCTGCAAAGTTTTCATTATTTTTCTCTCCCAAATCCTCATTTACTTTGTTTCCTTTCCTGAACTAACCTCTTTACTTTGCTGTTGCTCTCCTTGTACTTCCTTTTACTTTCTCCACAGTTCTTATTCTGCATCCACACAAGCCAAGGAGTGCGAAAATAGGTTTGAATAGTGTTATGCCACGTTTCTAAGAAACGTGATATATTCTGAATGCTATTCCCGGACTGGGAATGTGCAGTTATCTTCAATTAAGGAGCTCTCGACTGGGCGAGGACTGACCTTGTTTCCCCAAATTACAACACAAATAACAGTCAATAGACATAAATCACAAGAGGAGATTACACAAGTTTTTATTCTTAACCTCAGAAGTGCGCATGGGGGTAATTAGACACCTCTGCCTGTGCGCATGTATTTGAGCTGTTTCCATCACTAAAATATTCATTTTACCATAAATAGCATTAATACTTATCCATATGCGCCTATTATAGGTTGATTATAAAGGTATTAACCTGTTACAACAATAAAACAAGTAAAAACAGCGTTTGGATGGTCAAAATCGGCGATGCAGGGCGGGAGTTACATAATGTATGGGTGAGGCAACCTCCTTTCCCGCCAACTTCCCCCAAGGCTGGAAAGACACTGTCGATCGATACTCTCTCTCTCTCTCTTGCACTCGCTTGCTAACAGTGATGACAATGCCCTGCTTGCAACTCGCTAATGTTAGCACGAAAATATACCTCAGAATAAGGGAATAACAGGGAAAATAGGTGATAACTGAAGGAGGGGAGGAAAGTGGGGAAGGAGGGGAGGTAGAGGAGTGATATTTTGCATGGCCCAGGGTCTTTTTTTTTTTTTTTTTTTTTTCGATGTTTAAAGTTGATTTTTTTTTCTCTGACTCTTAAGAGTCTTCCCGCAGTCCGCCGGGGGAACTCTTAAGAGTCTTCCGGCAGTTCCCGGGTTAATAACTAGGGAACATGGGCATCAAAATAGTATGTTGGTAATAGTCAATTTTGGCTTATAGGTTAGACAATAATTAAATAATATTACATGAAGACAATTGGTCTTAGCACAATAATATCATCACTGAAAGATAGCAGAGTATGCAACAAATTATAATAGCAATACGAACTGATTCAAGTATACACAATGAATAATAATTTGAATAACTGGCTCGAGATAAATGAAGGGCGCACTGATTTTATATAACAATATGATAATAAACACAGATAACAAGACTAAGTTTTTCGAGCAACAAAATTAGTTAAATTTCAAATGAACACAAATTATTACATACAGTCTGGATGAAGTGACTGAAAAGCATTTTTATTTTTGCGTTTAGATTTCACTAGTTTGATATGATCCCAAGTGATAGTAAACGTATAAACGCAGATCTGCACGAATATTCTTGGATGACGTGTAAGGTGCATGTATCAATTAATATAGTAACAATATATGTATAACACTTCTCCTGTGAGTCGCGGGAACCCGAACCCGAAGAAATATATAGACAGTATATGTTACCGGTGTAGGATATGTGTGTATTGTTTCCCAACAAACGGGACAATGGTTATCAAAGGATATGGAAACGGAAACTATGTTTCCGGAGAGGTTTACGTTAAATTAAATACGAGAA
Source organism: Paralithodes platypus (assembly GCA_032716605.1). NCBI lineage: Eukaryota > Metazoa > Arthropoda > Malacostraca > Decapoda > Lithodidae > Paralithodes > Paralithodes platypus. The sequence continues at coordinate 9,458,291 of CM064565.1, read as the reverse complement.
CTTGGCATATCTGTGTCTAAACCCTCACAATAATTACTGTTACCTCTACGAAACTGAGAGAGGCACTTAAGAAAGTCAGTTTAGATGAGGGCCAGGTAGAACGAGCTGAGACACTAGTTTGAAGTTAAGTTCCTGGACATCTGGGCACAACATAAGGTAAGGAGACAGGGCACGCGTCACTTTTGTCCCCCTCACGCTCCCGGGCTAGGTTCTGGGCCGAATAACTTCAATATTTTCTTTACTCGATCACTCTCTCCTCATCTTCTGGCTGGCTCTCGGACACTCACTCACGCTGTACCTTTGGGTTTTGTCTAACTTTTCCCTTACTTTAAGATCAACAAAAGTCTTTCCTGGAGTAAGAGACAAGCTAGACTTATTAGTAGGGGTACTTTGCAAACGATCGCAAACTGGCTTAACTTCATCTTTAGTACTAGACAAAGTAGGGCAAGAATGAGACTGTTCAGAAAGCTTGTGTGGGTCCTCACAACAAGTACTGTGTTGTAAGACAATTCCGGCCTTAGTGTTGGGGCGGATTCGTACTCAAAACACTGAGTTCATTAGGTGATATTACAGATCTTGGAGAATCGTAATAATTCCTGAACTTATGAGTTACGTCTGAATTGTTAAATAGAGCAATTGCTCGACCGGTACTCAAACCTAGTCGACTCAGTGTTCTTCGGCCTTCAGCGTTATAACTCGGTGACTCTAGACACCTAAATTGTCTATTACAACAAACCTCAGCGTTTGTAACTGTCCTTTCTACCCTAGAACTACTTGGAAAGGATTCAAAAATTGAATCTAAGCCAGCAGTCTGAATGCTTGCTGATGGGTTGGTCAGCATGAGTAGTGACTTGTTTTTCTGCGGTGTCCTGTGCACGGGCATCAAGGGCATGGTAGGCATCTCGTTTTTTCGTGAGGTTGTAGAACAAGGTGCACATGTTGCAAATTTACATTTCAGGTAGGTTGAGTAGTCATGCAGGCAGCGGAATTGGGTTGGTGTCTGAGAGTAGCGAGAATTGGCAAATATTTGAGGTAGAAGTGGGTTGCATTTTCCCGGAGTCTCGTAGATTATTTCTATTCCCGTGATTATGATGATTTGGTCTGTGAGCAACTTCTGAGTATTTTTCTTGGATACACACTGTGGCGGCCTGGTCGTAACTGCAACTGGGTTGAGAGGTTTTGCAGTGTAGCTCCTCTATGGGGGCCTTCAAGGGTGGAGGTGTCTGGGGCAGCTGCGCCCACGTTGATATCGTATTTTCGCTTTTTATGCGGGGAGCGAGGTGAGATACACTGTTTCTTGTTGTTTCTCTGGGTGCATGTCCTTGTGTTGGATGTGTGGGCGGACATTGGTGGATCTTGGGCGTAAGTTACAGTTGTGGTGAGGGAAAACGTGTTTTCTGGTGAATCGGTAGGCTTTTGTTTGGGCAGATTAAAATGGTTTCCCCTTATGGCGGATTTAAAGAAGTTGAGTTTACTCTACCTAGGCTGAAAAGGTCCGCTCATATAAAATGTAAATGAATAACAAATACCGGAAGTATAATTCCCTATTAAATCACCATAGAAAGGTTGTAGTTAGGTAATGTAGAAGCATTAATGGATGGTAGGCAAATGGCCACTTCTCGAACACTATTTGTTGTCTACCTCAAAGGGACCACGAGGGTGCACCTTAACAAAAGAGGGAATAGGTTAAATAATGCTGAAGATATTTAAATCATGATAATATGGCTTAGCTTGTCGGTTGTCAGTCAGTTGGATGAAGTTATATGATGAGAGCGTGATGAAACCGGAACGAGGGTTGCGGCGAACTTAGCCCCCCCAGACAGAAATAGTTAACTTACTGACGAGGAGGCGAACGACACGGTACTATCCCCACAACTGTCAAAATCTCACTGAGGGACCGTTAGAAGTCGGAGGAACTTGGGGTTGCCACCATTCGACAGATTTTGATCTAACTTACCTAACTTACTGAGCACAATATGACGCTAGAGCGTCATATAACTTATTAGAGAGGTATTAAGATAAGTTCATATGATGCTCTAGCGTCATATGAGTATTTTGGCAAAACCGTCATATGACGCTCTAGCGTCATATGAGACGGAGAGTGTTAAGAGTGGAGGTAGTGTTGCCAGGACGATGTCTAAATGTGCTCTGGCGGGAGGCGTCTCATCCGAGACGTCATCGTCTTGCGCTGCGAATCTAGCGGATACTGCTAAGTTTGTAGCGGATATCTAGCGGTAAATATCGTACCGCTTTTATAATATTATGACATGGCTATATGATAATCATCATATGTGCATTCCTAAAGACTCGTAAATACTATACTTTCGTATAATAGGCCTTATTTAACTTATTAAGCTTACATACTTACTGTCAAGCTTACATACTTACATACAGCCAGCCGTCCGGCTGGCTCAGTTGATAGCGTGCCTGATTCCTTGAAGGTCTCGCGTTCAATCCCCGCTCAGATTGAAAAGTTTTTCTGGGATACAGCCGGCGGTTACCATCTCCCCATGAGCAAGGGGGATGGGTAATGGTCTCTGGTAGACTAAAGAAAGCCAAGCGCTTGCGAATCCTCGAAGGAGGAGAGACGGGCGCTATATAAGTAACCAGAAGATTATTATTATTATTTATTACTGTACATACTGTACTGTTACATACTGTATATAGGGTATGATACATAGAAAACGTATGTTATACCATTAACTATCGTGAATCCACGATACACTCCCCCCCTCCCCCCCCCAAACACAATACCTGAACCCCACCTTATATCTAGAGTTGCCCAGAAGCAATCTTGTGTCGCCACATATCAACGGCGCCACGGGCTGGGCGTCTGGGTCTAGTCCCGATCCGAGGCAGATCCCCAACGGGTTGTGGTGGATCGACTAAATTAGCCTCCTCGGATCTAGCAGTGGAGCTTCTTCATGTATAGAAAAGCCAAGCTCCATAGCGTACAGTCGTGCGACCGGACGAACTGTTGTCCCAGTAGCTGTCTTGAGCAGCGCTACTCGCCCTACTGATCCTTCGCCCTCGTACACCTCAACTACGCGGCCCAACTTCCAGTACAATCTAGGATTTTCATCATGGATGAATACTACATCGCCTACAGAGGGTGCTGATGCTTGACCAGCCATCTTAGATGTCCTCTCACACAGTACTAATAAGTAGTCATTCACCCATCTCTTTTTAACACTCAACGAGCGGCTAGGTTTGTAACTTCTACTACCTGCCAAGCGGGCAGATTTACCCTAAACGAGTTTCATTCCATGCTCTTTTTCATGCATAAAGAAGAGCCAGAGCGTAATACAATTATGTATCCGTGAAAGGGCGTTAATTGAGCTTTCCAACGACACCTGAACCATCCTTCTACGACCACGGGTTGTCTTGCAACGATCGTGCAACACAAAGGAAAAATCCCTAAAATACACTAATTTCTTCAGTTTTTACCCTGTATTGCGGGACCAGGGATGTAAAGACAGTGTCAGTGGCGGGACAACGTCCATGACGAACGGTCAGAGTCCACGCTCCTCCCACTGGTCGAACTCTCTCTCAGAGCCGATTATGTGCTCAACATCGCATGCGACTATAGCCGGGCCCCGCTCTTTAGGCCTTGGTTCTCTAGTCCGACTATAGCCGGGCGCCGCCAAAGGAGGGTTAAAAACACCGATAACCCTAGAAATATACTGGTACCGTCGTGACACCGCAGCTTCGTTGAACATTGAAGGGTCCTCTAACTCTGCCTGAGACTGCAAATCAGTAGGAAATGCAGTCAACGGCTTGCCGTAGAGCAAATGCGCTGGTGTTAGTGGCAGTGGTTCTTGCAGGTCGGTATATACATAGGTGAGAGGACGATCATTAACAACCGCCTCGGACTTCAGTGAGCGCAGTTACTAGTTCGCTCCTTTTTAACAAGGCGCGTCCTGCAACCGCCCGTAAGCCTGACTTCACGATGCATACACACCGTTCCCACATCCCACCAAACCACGCCACTTTGACTGGTATGAACTTCCATTCGCACTTCCGCTCTCCCAAGTAAGCAACAACTGTTGGATCATCGCTAATATCTTTCAAGTACCTGGGACCTTGAAGAAAAGTGGGAGCATTGTCGCTAAGAATCAAATGAGGGAAGGAAGGACGTGCAAAAAATCTCCTGAATGCCAGCATAAACTCTTCACAAGACATATTGTCACAGTGCTCTAAATGTATCGCACGAGAAGTGGCACAAGTAAATAGCAACACATAAACCTTGTCCAGTTCCCTAGTTCTCAGTGCACCAGTATAGTCTAGTCCTGTAACTCTGAAGGGTTCTAGATGGTTAACGCGGCATTCTGGCAAGGGTGGAGCAGGTCCAGTCGTAAATGGTCTTCCCTTTAGTCTACGGCACACCACAAACCTTTTAACTACTCGTCGAACTACCTGTCGAACTCTGGGTATCCACCAGTTGAGACGCAATTTAGAAATAACGTGGTGAACCCGTAGTACATTACTTCCTCGTGTGTGCGTTGCACCAGTAGATCGGTGACATGGTGTGTTGCTGGCAACAGGATGGGATTGTTGGCACAGTCGTCTACACCTGACCACTTTAGACGTCCCTCACATCTAATTATGTCATTCTTAAGATGTAGCCTTAGTTGATGCACAATGTTAGGCATTTTATTCTTACCAGAACTTCTTATGGATTCTAATTCCTGACTGAAGGATTCCCTTTGAACCCATCTAATTAGTGTTATCTCAGCTGATTTTATTTCTTCTGCATTTAAGCTTTGACCCAGATCACAGAGTCGTCCTTGTAGCTTGGCCTTTATGTTGGTGATGTAACGCAACACCCAAGCTACGACCCTGACTAACTTATAATACCCACCGATCCTTACCCACTCAAACATAGGACTCGGTGTTGATATCGGTTGAATGACGGCTGTCATCGTTTCTAGAGGCAAAGCTAACTCAACCTCGGCATTCCAGACAGCCCAATCCCCTTCGTGGAGCAGCCATTTTGGGCCTTGCCACCACAGGTCGGACTTAATTAATTTGGACGCTGTTACTCCCATACTTATCAAGTCACTGGGATTTTCCTTGGTTGGTACATAATGATAGATGGCGTTTGGTAGTAGGGATCGTATTTCATCCACCCTATAGCGCACATAGACGGGCAATGTCCTTTGACTATGCACCCAGCTTAGTGCAATTTGGCTATCGCACCATACGTGCACCGCCCTTAGTTGCAGTTCCTTATTGTATGAAGTGCGTACATGGTTAATCAAACGCCCCAATAGCAGCATGGCAGTTAGCTCCAATTTGGGAATTGTGACCCCCTTTACCGGTGCAACCTTAGCCCGGGCGATGAGTAAATGAATCCCAAACGAGGTAACACAATAAATAGCTACTCCATACGCTGTGGCACTCTCATCACAGAATGCGTGTAAAGACACGGGTCCAAATGCGGCCACTTGGCGCGGTAACTCTATTGTACATAGGGTGTTATAATCTTCTAGCAAGGACCTACCCTGTTCAACAAGATCATCGGGTAAATTTTCATCCCACCCCACGTTGCGTCTCCATATTTCTTGTATTAGAATCCTAGCTCTGATGGTGACAGGTAATGCTAAACCCAAAGGATCAAAAAATTGCATGACCTTACTAAACAGACTACGTTTTGTGTGTGTCCCTGTCTGTTTAGTATAATCTTTGTTTCGGTACATTAGTGTGTCTTTCCCTGGTTGCCATATCATCCCAAGATTCTGGCATATTCTTGGTTATCAGAAGCTACCCCATCAATAATTAGACCATCCCGAAGCAACACAGAATTTGAAACCCACTCGCGGAGAAACAGATGGGCCTCAGTCAACAACCTACTAGCCTGCCTATAGTTTGCGACTAGTTCCTTTTCACTATCACTAGACACCTGCAAATTGCCTATGTATAATCCGCGAGTGAGTTCAGTCATGTTTTCTTCAGAATCATCAAGATGTTTTTTAATGGTCGCGTTTAATAAAAATTGTGAACACGTAGCGCCAAACAAGACTACCTTAAACCGATAGGTCACTATGGGACTCTCCGGGTCGTCGATGTTTTTGAACCAAAGGAACTTGGTGACGTCTCTATACCCCTTCTGCAATTTCACCATCAAGAAGGCCTTTTCTATGTTGCTGGTGAATGCGTAACGTCCCAGCCTAAAGCGCAGTAATTGCTGCGATAGGTCCGACACCATTGAAGGGCCGGTTAGTAAACAATCATTTAGACTGGGACTGTGGCCTAGGTGGGCTGAGCAGTCATACACCACTCGGATGGGAGTGGTAACACTGTCCTTTTTTACCCCATGATGTGCGAGGTAATGGATTTTCCCGATATTCCTTGGCTCATCCACATCGACGACCTCAATAAACCCTCGGTTGAGATAATTTTTAAAAACCTCGTCATAAGCCTTGTAGGTGCTTGGTTCGTGGGCTAGTTTCTGCTGCAAGGCGCGCAACCTACCCAACGCTAAACCATAATTTGTGGGCAAACTGATATTCTCATGTTTCCAGGGTAGACAAACCTCGTATTGTTTTTCTGTGGCCAAGTAGCGCACAGATTCCGAGAACTTCTCTATCGCAATTTTCGATTCATAATCATTCTCCACATGTTTAATCCCTATATGATCGAGTTTCCACAGTCTTTCTAGATCGAACTCGGCAGCTAACTTTGGGTCATCAATGTGAGTCTCATCTTTAATGAGCTCTTCTGCCCCGGTCGTGCTCATCCTCAACACGGATACCGTGTCAACCAGAACATTTGACTGGGTAGTTTGGACTGTACCGCTCATGCAGTAGCCAAACTTAGTGGGGATCAAGATCACTCCACTCTCTCTTTTAAATCCAGGGTGTACTACATCATAATAATAATCTGCTCCTAACAGTATGTGCACCTCCTTCAAGTCACCTACAGGATCAGACAGGTAAATATCTTTCCTACGAAGTGCATGCTCTACTTTGTGAATTCCTACAGATTGATAGTCTGGGAGATCATCTACCACTACACACTGTAAGAAGTGTTTCTTCCTACGGTAGATGTAAGCAACTTCAACAACTTCGTAGTCTTTACTGTCGGTCACCCCTGTGAAACCTTGCAACCTAAGGGTCTCTCTACACGGTATTTTAAACCGTCCAGCACTGATCTCTTTATGAAAGATCGTTGTGAGTCCTGGTCTAAGAGTAGCCGACAGACTTGTGGCCTGCCATAACCCTCTATGGGTATCTTGATTGTGGGTAAAATGGTGGTGTCCTTCATACTGCCTAGCATTAGTGTTGCAGTACCCCCTACCTTTTCCTCCTTGGCTAGACTACCTGTGGGGCACAATTTGTCAAAGTGATGGCCCTCACAGTTGTGACAGGCCCTCAAATATGAAGCAGTACACTTACCCTACATACCATGGTCCTTACTTAAACAACCCTTGCACAATGTTAGCTTACTTGCTTGAGCTAATTTGGCTTCATTAGTTTGATATTTGGTACAGCTTAGCCATTTATGCTTGGGATTGTTGCATAGCCTACATGACATTTGTGGTTTCATGCGTGACTCTTCGACCTTCCCTTTAGATCCTACCATCATATTAATTGAACCCCTTGTTGTTGCCCCTTCTGACCCACCCACCGTCCTACCATTGTTCAATTGAATGTTGATAATCTCCTTGCTAAATGACGCTTTGAACTCCTCCAAATCAAAGGTACAAACTTTATCTAGAATAGCTAGAGGTAATTTCTGTCTTAATATTATGACTAGCATTTCTTGTGAGGTTACACCAAACACATCTAGTGACCTTGTGTGACACTCCATGTCTGCCCTGAACTTTGTCAATTCATCGACCTTGTACCTAGGCTGTGCTAGGTTCAACAGGGCGTTCACGTGGGCTACCTTGAGCTGGCCAGTGTCTCCATACGTCGCTTGTAATAACTCTACAACGCTATCATAATTCTCACCTATGATGGAAAAACCTTCTACCAAATGCAAGGCTTTATCCTGAAGTTGGCCTTTAAGATAGTGGAACTTTCGTACATCGTCAAGTGTTGAATCCAGGGTTGTTGATTTTTTGTATTTTTTTTTTTAAATAAAAAAAAAATGATTTTTTTTATTTAAATCAGATTTATCGGATTTAAATTTATTTTTTATTAATTTGATGTTCTACATCAAATCTAAATGCTACAGGATATTGTTTAGCATATTTATAACTAAAAAGATATAGAATAAGTGAATTAAAAATTCGTATAACATGAAATACTGATGAATTTCCATATTTTCTATTTCTGTGAGAAGGCAGCAAAACTCGTTTTCCTTTTTAACTCCATGAATAAGCACACTCCTCCTCATGATCATGATTATGCCTAAATTGTTTGTTTGGTCTAACCAATTAAATTCAAGTGGAATTTATGTTTATTATACAGTATTCAGTTACAAGGTACTTTCTTTTAACTAACTCTCGATAATAAACATTATGAAAAAGGTATTTGTACTATTATGGGTATCTTTAAACTTATCTATACTTTTTCTTAGTAATGCTGATTCCACTATACACCATACACTGTATACTGCATATTGATTTAAATGAAAACAAAAAAAAATATATCATTTTTGTTGTAGTAATAATTACTTCGGCAGTTAAACAAGATAATTAGATTTGTTTGTTTGATAATCATAATGCATATTAAACTTTGGTTAATATCACTTTGGCTTTTTATAAACAAAAGTAACATGCTCATTCAACTTCTGGTTATAGTAGTGTGGCTTTTCGTCATATATATATAATATATATATATATATATATATATATATATATATATATATATATACTGTATATATATATATATATATATATATTTGAGAAAAAAAAATTCTGCTGTGAAAAAAGCCACATAGGCAATTTGCTATCTAAGACTGCCACAGTGGATTCCCCCGCACCACTCATTTAGTCTCATTATGATATAATTATACTACAATAATAAAATTGGTGTTCTTAGACCCATTTGCTTAATTTTCCTTCTTTCTCCTCTCGTTTTAAAATAATGATAAGGTTATGATTTAAATAATTGATTTTTTTTGTTTTTATTTAAATCATGATTTAAATAAGTGATTAAAATCAACTTGATTTAAATCAAACAACCCTGGTTGAATCATGCACAGTTGATTTAAAAACATCCCAAAATGCCTTCGCAGTAAATATATTGCCTCTAAATTGGCAACATCATGAACAGCGCGCTGCTCTAGCTATAAAGTCTTCCAAATCGGACGTAAGCCTAGTAATGACACCCCTCAAACCCCCTCTCTGGTTTTTCAAGACTGTGATAGACATAATTATAGCTGGTTTATCTTCTGATTTACCAGCCATTAAATAATGTACACAAATTAGCCTAACCCTTCGTCAGCCAATATGGACCTCTATAATAAGCCGCAATCATAAAACATAAGCACAACCTTTGTTAATTGTCATATAAACTTACATTTTTAGTCCTCATATGCAATACTGTACTTATATTAGCCTACCCTTCACAGACTAACGTCATTAAATTAAAAGGTAGAAATGACTATATAAACAGCTTACCTTACACAGTACCATGAGAGGTTGGGATATGACAATGATGAAACAACGAAACAATGAAGGAAATATGTGATGGTGGGTCAGTCATAAGTCAAAACAGTAAATAATAATCAAATAGGGAAACAAATACAGGGTAAACAAAAAATAAAGGAAAAAAATAAAGAAAGAGGATAATTTACTGGGGGAAGATGATGTGCTGGAAGCAGGATTTCGGGAGTCGCAGGCTTACTACCCCGGCATCACGCTCTAGCCAACGTTTGGTCATGCCTGTAATTTTGTCATGCAGGATCTTATTTGTGTCCAGATCTAGATGTACACCATCTAAATCAAGATCCTGTGGCTTAGAGGAGACATACAAAAAATGATGGCATGTAACTTCCAGCCTTGAACGCAGTGTTCTATTGACCGAATTTCTGATCCGGTTGTACTGCGCCACTGTCATGCCCCTCACTCTAGAGCGGTATTCCAGGGAAAGCAGAATACATTTACCTCCCGTTTCCCTCTCCACAGCCAGAGGCAGCTCCCCCAAGGCTACAGCTAGAGAACGAGGATCATTACGGGGGCTATGTCGTTGCCCCCGAAAAGTACATAGGTGTATAGAGGCCGGTATAGTATCAGCCTACCCCACTCATCGGAGGACTTAAGACTATTGATGCTAGCCCCTGGCACCCCAAAGTATCGGAACTTGAGCTGCCGATCCCTGCCCGCTGCCCTGTAATCCACAAGGCCCTGGCCTGCTGCGCTCAGACGGGTCACGTAGGAGTGGCCAAGTACCGCAATGCGGTCTACTTCGGCCACTCCCACCAGCTCCGGGTTAAACCCAAGACCTACTCCCCCAGGATCCTTCGATCTGCAACCTCCCACAACATTGCCCTTGCTCATAATACCTAACTAACTATAGGAAATTTAAACTGTGGGTCAAAGTCCCGGGTCTGGGCACCAATATGGCGGATTTAAAGAAGTTGAGTTTACTCTACCTAGACTGAAAAGGTCCGCTCATATACAATGTAAATTAATAACAAATACCGGGAGTATAACTCCCTATTAAATCACCATAGAAAGGTTGTGGTTAGGTAATGTAGAAGTATTATTGGATGGTAGGCAAATGGCTACTTCTCGAACACTATTGGTTGTTTACCTCGAAGTGACCACGAGGGTGCACCTTAACAAAAAAGGGAATAGGTTAAATAATGCTGATGAGATTTAAATCATGATAATATGGCTTAGCTTGTCGGTTGTCAGTCAGTTGGATGAAGTTATATGATGAGAGCGTGATGAAACCGGAACGAGGGTCGTGGCGAACTTAAGAGTGGAGGTAGTGTTGTCAGGACGATGTCTAAATGTGCTCTGGCGCAAGGCGTCTCGTCCAAGATGTCATCGTCTTGCGCTACGAATCTAGCAGATACTGCTAAGTTTGTAGCGGATATCTAGCGGTAAATATCGTACCGCTTTTTTAGTATTACGATATGGCTATATGATAATCATCATATACTGTATGCATTCCTAAAGACTCGTAAATACTATACTTTCGAATAATAGGCATTATTTAACTTATTAAGCTTACATACTGTACATACTGTACTGTTACATACTGTATATAGGGTATGATACATAGAAAACGTATGTTATACCACTAACTATCGTGAATCCACGATACCCCTGTCCGATTAATTTTCTCTAGAACCTCTTTCCGCTAGCAACTGGATACGCTCGCCTCCTTGTGTGGTGGTCCGCCATCTTTTTCTCGGCGCTGTTCGCCACCATGTTGCTGCCCGGTGGTATTGTAGCTATTACTTTCTCGTATGCTAGCAACAAGAGACGGCAGAACTGAAGTGGTGGTTGAGGTCGTTGATGGCTGGCGACGAGGTATTGGGTTATTTTCCTCCCGCCGCATCTCAAATAGACCCATCCCTGGTGCTATCATACCACCAAAAATATGACTCTAGCAAAATACTACAAAAAGTACATTAACCCTTTCCCTGCGGGTGACGTTCTGGTACACATAGGCAATTTCCAGGCTTTAAAAGCCTGTAAAAGCCGTAGAAATCGAATGTCAGTGGGCGGGAGCGTGAGGGACCTCCGTCCGACCCTCAGAGCAGCCAGCCGCTCACTGAGGGAGACTGTGGTCTCGCGTGGCTGTCTCGACAGTGTTGCCGAACGAGCGAGAGCTAAAAATTAGCGAGTTTTCCCGAATGTCTATGGCAACGCTGCGGGTGAACCCCGCCACCTACGAAGCTCATTCTGGTGTCATTTTGAAGCTATTTTCGCCTAGTTTTCGGCAGAATACAGTTCATTTAATGAAGATACTTGATTAATCATTCAGGAGTGCCTGAATATGCCATAAATAGCACAAATAAGCCCGCAGAGAAAGGGTTATTGTCTAGGAAATGCATTCCTGCATCCCAGCATTTCATAATTATTGTATTTATAGAGAATTATGTGGTTGTGTTGTGATTGTGGTAAGAAGTTGAAGTAGCTAGCCCGCATTGGCTATTAGCGAGGGTACGTGCAGCAAGAGAGAGATCAGAGGAGGTGGAAAGGAAGGATTTTCATATTATCTCTTATATCTCCTATATAAAGCAAAATCCTTGCGCCATATGCAAGCTTTGAAACTCAAGGCACATGTGAAGAATTAGGAACCAAAAAGTAGGTATAAAGAACGTTTTAGTAAAGAACACAGTCAGATAAACAACATCGGGGCTACAAGCGGGAGGGTGGAGGGAGTAAACAAACGTACATCCACACCTTCCCTTCCCTCCTCCTTCACTGCTTGTAAAGTGCTTGTTGCTAGATCGCCCGTTTCTCTCATATATTTACTAAGGATATAGGATATGTTTGGGATTGAGAGACGGTCCCTGAGCACTGCCACTACCTCCACGATGAAGAGGGAGGAATAATGGTGTGTGTGTGTGTGAAATGTGATCCCAATTATCACATCTATCAATGGTGAATTTTAGAGGAGGCTAATCATCATAATTTTTCTGAGGCGAATTTTTTAAGGCAGTGCTGGGACAAGTTCCAATTTACCCAGTTACATACCAAAATCATTATAACCTCTTTGTCCAGCTCTCCCACCTATGAAGGATGTAGTATGAATACATATGACCTTAACGGAACACTTATTCACCAACTATAGAGTTTAGATGATTCCTGGAATAGATTCCAAAATGAGCCATTGAATAAACTAACATAGATTCATACAAAAACTAAAAATTTGTTCACATGTTATCTATACTTTTATTGTATGACATCTGATCAAAAGTATAAATTCTGTACAATCCTTCTGACAAAACTCTGATAACGTTGGTAGTTCATCAACACCATACTCTGTATAGGTCTAATTCGCAAGAAAGTTGTTGAGTGTTGGATACACCAAAAACAGTATCCTCTATTTAAATACATGTCATTTTATTCAAGGTGTAGGAGCCATTCTGAGCACGTCCCAGTATAGAAGAAAACCATAACAATAAAAGCTCTAGAGAAAATGGGATTCCAGAAGGCAGCTTTGCTATTAGAGGTGAGTGACATACTCCACTTTCATTCCGTCACAACCAATAATTTCTTAAAAGGTATGACTATCCCTTTTTCAATCATTATTGGTAGGTCAGTGCCACCATCTGCAAAGGTATGCCCTCAAATAGAACCCTAACAACCTAAAACAGGTAAGTATAGGGCCTCTGCTACTAAAAAAGAAATCCAGTACTGTAATTTCAACACCAGCCTTTGCCACATTACAGTATGCAAGAATAGCAGGGGGTCACATGAAGAGACCAGTAGCAAAATTATACAGAAAGTGCATACCAGCAAAACCTCGCATTAAATACGCAAGAAGAGCAGTGGGTTGCACGACGTGCTCATTAGCCAAGCATCACACAAAGCGTGCATGCAAAACAGTTGGTTACTGGATGCACTCAATATCATCACACTAGACCAGTCTTCAGCTGTGTTACCAGTAGAAAAGGAAAAAGTTATAAACTACACCACCAAAGGATAGCTGGACGAGATCCTAATGTCTGATCCTCTACACCCTCGTCTATAGATTTCAAATAAATTAACCTACCTAACCAATGTATTACTTGAAACTGTGCATGACACTCATTTAATTATGTCCATACTCCAGCTAGTATGACCAGTATCCTATTCATAGAGTTAAGTTGAACGATTCTGTAACCTTCAGTTGAACATTGAATATTTCGGGAAGTTTCCATAACCTTCAGTTGAATGTTACGTATTTTGGGAAGAATATATTATTCTATGATTAAATATGGGTAAGTAGTATTATAGTTCCCATATATTGTTATTTCTAGTTATTTATTGTTCCCATGTATCTCATCTAAAATAATGGGATATATTTATTAGTGGCCCCTCCATCATTGACAATATGCTTATTAGTATAAAAGCCTCCTTTCAAGGGCCCGCGGGCAGCCAGTTTGAAACTCCCGCCTCGGGGAAACGGAGTACTACACGTCATAAGTGTAACGCAACTTCTCTTTTGGAATCGTCTTATGATTGGGGTACACACTACGAAAAAACTTCGTAAAAAAATAAAAGAGAAAATATTTACTCAAAACTTGTTTTGCTATAGCTTTCCATCTCGTGGATTTCTTTCGCGTGGATTTCTAGCCCAGACCATGGCAAGAGAGACGCTATTCCGCCTTCCCTTCCCCGCGACCCTCCCAGTCGGACGTGCGCGCCAGTGCTCCGGCCACATTCTTCGTTCGCTGACTTCTAGTGAGTCCTTACTCATTTGTATTTATCTGAGTTGTATGTGAACAGGTTTAGATCAGCTAGCACTGGCTGCCAATTGGTATGCTCGCAGGGAAGTGTTAAAATAGGGTACGTTAGAAAGGCGCCATCAGGTCTCCAGATCCCGCGCCTAATGTTTCTTTTTGTATGTATTCTGCACCTTAGTTTTTTCCTTTGGCTACTAGTTAGGAGGCTACTTTATCCGCAGGATTATGCAGCAGGCCGTCTCTATGAGGCAGTTTCATTTCATTGTTCTGAGCAGGCGCCCTAGTCCAAGAGTTGTCACATGTGGTGTGAGGCTTTCTAGGGTACGAGCCTGCGTTGCCCCATCTCTCGTGGGCCCCCCCTCCGTTACTTCACCAGTGTGGTTTGCTGTGTCATCAAGAGGTAGGTAATCAACAGAATTATGCTTACTACAAGCCTCGCGGCCAGCCTCAGTAGGGGTCTCCTTAGTGCCTAGGGGCTTATCATATCATTGATTGTGATTATTATGTATTTAGCCTATGCTTTCTCCCATGTTGGCATGTTGTGTTTTTAGACATGCAACAGGGAGTCAGGATCGAGACGTCCTGTTTTTTTTTGGGGGGACGTTTGTTCGGGACGTATGATTCACAGTTAGTTTACGTTGCCGTAGGTTTGGTTGTTCCTTCCGGCGATCTTTCTGTGTACTGACGCCCGCCACACAGGCGCTAGGAAAAACAAAAATCTGTCCACGGCGTGGTGTGCTGTCCCACGCTCCTTCCAGAGGAAACGCTATTTTTGACGGAAGGATTTCGGCTCGCCCAGTGAACTCACCCAATGGTTCCATGCACTAACAAGACTTTTTAAGCCCGGCGGCACAGTCTAGTGAACCATGCACTAACAAGACTTCTTAAGCCCGGCGGCACAGTCTAGTGGTCGTTATCCATCACACTTTCCTTGTAAAGTTAAGATAGATAACACACAAAGGATATTTTTTGGGTCGGTTACAAATACACATGTCATAGGTAAGGAGTTCGTTTGCAAGAAACCTTTCGGTTCTTGTTTACAAGACCGGCGGGAAGTTAGAATAACAAGTTGAGCTATAACTAACTTCCCAACGGACTTAGGTGGATGGGATGTGTAAAACCTCGCAGTGTATAGCCATAGAACTCTTAAATTCTGATATAAATACTATTTCCAATTGGGGCAGAGAAAACCTTGTTAACTTTAATGCTTCCTAAACCCAATTTCTCCATCTATCTACCCATCAGGATCTCCCAGCGGACTATCCCTTATTCTTCAACAATACAAAAATCAACCCTTCATCTTCTCTCAATATTCTTGGTGTCTCTTTTTCTTCTGCTCTCATTTGGAAGGACCATATTACCATCTTGCTAAGGCAGCCTCCCAGAAGCTGGGTGTGCTCAACCGCCTTAGGGGGTTCTTTTCCCCAGCACAGCTTCTTGCTCTGTACAGGGGCATAGTGCGCCCTTGTATTGAGTATTGTTCACATGTGTGGGGAGGTTCCTCTCACACTGCTCTCCTAGACAAAGTTGAAAGGAAGGCCTTTCATATCATTATCTCCCGTCCACTCACCAACTCTCTGCAATCTCTCTCTCTCCGCCGCAATGTTGCATCTCTCTCGCTATTCTATCGCTACTATAATAAGTGTTCCTCAGAGCTATCCCAGTGCATACCACCTCCTTTACGTAGGGCACGTGGTACCCGTCTTGCAACTCAATCCCACCCCTACTCTGTGCAACTCTCCAACCCCAGAGTGAAACGTTACTCTCAAACTTTCTTCTACTCAACAGCTGAGCTCTGGAACTCTCTCCCAGAATCAGTTTTTCCCTCTTCCTATGACTTAAATTGCTTCAAACTCCGTGTGTCCAGGCATTTTGGCTCGAACGTCCCTTGATTTTGGCCCTGTCACTCTTTCAACTATGGGGGAGGCACTCGCTATAGGCAGTAATGCCTTTTGCCTCCCTCAATCACATAGAAAAAAATAAAATAAATAAAAATATAGTTATGAGCATTGATTCCTGGAAATTTGTATTTCCAGATCTGGTCACATCTAGTCCGGCACAGCAGGTAGAGGAAGGAACCGTCCCGGCGGGGGGGGGGGGGGGGGGGGGGGGGGGGAGGGGGGGGGGGCGTGGTATAGTTCGGCCACCATTATGCCTTTCTTTAAAATTTAACATGCAACGATAGAGTGCAGTTCTGCTGGACCTCCCAGAAGTGTCCGGTTTGTTCGGACCTGTACACAGAGTGGTTGAATAAAGAAGATTTTTCATGCTTAATAGCTCTTTTAGACATTAACGCAAAATTCACCTCATATGCCAAAAGAGTAGCCAACGTCACTTTACATTATGACGACGCAGAATTGTTGCAATTACTCTTATTATACTCTTGTTCTGATGATTCTCCTATAATAAAGTCAACAGGTAGTGATACAGCTATGACTCAATATGAAGTAGAGCAAGTAACTATTCAGGACTCAGATGAGGTCTCAGATTGGTATGAGTCAAATACACCCCCCCTCCCCCCCCCCCCCCCCTAAGAGGGCGCGCTCGGCGTCTCCTGGGGCCCGGCAGTGGTCCGGACCAAGCTCACCCCTGCGGCAGTGCACACAGTCAGTACAGCATCCACAGTCCCCCAGGAAACAGGATACCAACGCAAAGCTAGCTACTCTTCTTATTAAGGTGGAAGTTCATGCCAGCGCAGAACCAGGGGATGCACTTTCACAACAGAGCCAACCCGGCTCCCAATAACTCTTCTCAGTTTCTGCCTCTCAGGTGCCGGAGTATTTTCCCGTTCTCCTCGGGGCAGAATCAGAAGAGACGGAGTTGGAGTTGAGTGATAAATCTGAGGTAAAAACAGTCCAACACTTTACCCCTTTACGACTTACAAAAGTCCCTATTCCTGAATTTGAACCTTCAGAGCTCACAGAAGTTATAATGCCTTCTCTGAAGGCAGAATGTAGCATCTCCCACAACTCAGCCTTAGGGCAAGACCACATTGTAGTGGTCAAAGAGACCCTGCTACCAGGGTCACCCTGTAAATTTCAATCCTTTTAGATCAACGAGGGTCAAAGGGACAGAATATTCTAGCACCCAGTAGACTGGGGCCCATGTTGGAAGAATGTCAGAAGGCGGCGGAACAGGTAAGCAGCTCTCTAGACGAGGAAGTAACTGTGTTGAGTTCACCGGGGATGATAGATAATTCTCCGGCGATAAACTGTAAAGGGGCTTCTAGGAAAAGGGAGAGAAAAGAGAACGTACAGACTACATCTCTTAAGAGGGCCTGCAATCAATGTGTCGCAGCAAAACAAGTAGAGGAAGTATTACATAATGTATTGCATCAATTTTTCAACCTAAGAGGCCTCGAGATACTCCGGTAACGACAAAGGGAGCTCCCCCGATTGACTCTGTGCTCCCACTCTCCTCCACTACAATGTCAATTTCCTCCCATTTCAACCTCACAAGTCAAATATAAACCGCCCCGGCGATTTCTATTGTCCCACTTAATCCGGCCAAGGTAAGGGTATTAACAGATCCAGAGATTATGGCGGTGTTTACACCACCTACTTCTCACATAATACCCAACCCAGTGTACCCCACGGTCGAAGTAAATAAAAAGTTACTGGTAAACCCTAGTCTCCCGGCGGATGACAAAAAAGTAACCGCCTCTCCTTCCACCCCATATTCTGGCTTAAAATCATCTATTTTTCCGACGTCACTGGATAAATAACTTCAAATGACAGCTCTGATTCCTCAGTTGAAGGAATTGGACTGCTTCTGGTTCCCAGTTCAAGCACCAAAATCAGGTGAGGAGCACAGATCTTTGGTGGGGGAGATCCCAGTCCCCCAGGAGTGGATCATTGTAACAAGTAAGAATAAGGAGTTTCGGGCAAAAGACAAACAGGGTAATATTTTAAGGGTACCAATTAAGGCCATTCCAGATGTATGGAATTATGAGTATTTTGTATATGTACCGGCCCAACTGTTACCTCCTCCCCCAGGTCAACGACCTCATGCCTGCTACTGGCATTATGGCATGCACAGTGGTGATTCAAGTAAGAAAGTGGAACCGGAACTGGTTACAGTTCCGGCGCACATACCACCAGACAGTCAGGAACAAGAACTAAATCTGGGAGAGGTAGGTCATGGTCCGTGGGTGGATTGGGAAAACGAGGCGCAACAGTTTGCTATAGCGTTTACGACTCAACCTTCCCTCAATATTCCTCCTCCCAACCAAATTGACTTCAATTTAATGAGCACACAACCCGGCATGGTACCTTACCCCATCTGTGCATTCCTAGCATCCCCACAATTGTCACACCGGGATTTTCAGGAACCTTTCATTACCTCCACAGGGAGTTTTTGTTGCGTGAGGATGCGTGTAGGAGACTCTCAACCTTCTTCCTCATGCGCCGTACTGCCCAATCCATCACGAGGCCGGTAGATGCTCAAATAAGTCAGAGGATGAGGGAGAAAATTGTGCTTTTCCAAGGACTATTACTCCCGCAGCCCAATGGCTATATAAACAGCTTACCTTACACAATACCATGAGAGGTTGGGATATGACAATGATGAAACAACGAAACAATGAAGGAAATATGTGATGGTGGGTCAGTCATAAGTCAAAACATTAAATAATAATGAAAATAGGGAAACAAATACAGGGTAAAAAAAAAATAAAGGAAAAAAAAAGAAAAGAAAGAGGATAATTTACTGGGGGAAGATGATGTGCTGGAAGCAGGATTTCGGGAGTCGCAGGCATCACGCTCTAGCCAACGTTTGGTCATGCCTGTAATTTTGTCATGCAGGATCTTATTTGTGTCCAGATCTAGATGTACACCATCTAAATCAAGATCCTGTGGCTTAGAGGAGACAGACAAAAAACGGTGGCGTGTAACTTCCAGCCTTGAACGCAGTGTTCTATTGACCGAATTTCTGATCCGGTTGTACTGCGCCACTGTCATGCCCCTCACCCTAGAGCGGTATTCCAGGGAAAGCAGGATACATTTACCTCCCGTTTCCCTCTCCACAGCCAGAGGCAGGTCCCCGAAGGCTACAGCTAGAGAACGAGGATCAGTGTCGGGGGCTATGTCGTTGCCCCCGAAGAGTACATAGGTGTATAGAGGCCGGTATAGTATCAGCCTACCCCACTCATCGGAGGACTTATCTATTGATGATAGCCCCTGGCACCCCAAAGTATCGGAACTTGAGCTGCCAATCCCCGCCCGCTGCCCTGTAA
This sequence comes from Paralithodes platypus, assembly GCA_032716605.1. NCBI lineage: Eukaryota > Metazoa > Arthropoda > Malacostraca > Decapoda > Lithodidae > Paralithodes > Paralithodes platypus. The sequence goes on along the minus strand of CM064565.1, from coordinate 9,438,757 downwards.
TCCACAGGGCCCTGGCCTGCTGCGCTCAGACGGGTCACGTAGGAGTGGCCAAATACCGCAATGCGGTCTACTTTGGCCACTACCACCAGCTCCGGGTTAAACCCAAGACCTACTCCCCCAGGATCCTTCGATCTGCAACCTCCCACAACATAGCCCTTGCTCATAATACCTAACTAACTATAGGAAATTTAAACTGTGGGTCAAAGTCCCGGGTCTGGGCACCAATATGGCGGATTTAAAGAAGTTGAGTTTACTCTACCTAGACTGAAAAGGTCCGCTCATATAAAATGTAAATTAATAACAAATACCGGGAGTATAACTCCCTATTAAATCACCATAGAAAGGTTGTAGTTAGGTAATGTAGAAGTATTATTGGATGGTAGGCAAATGGCTACTTCTCGAACACTATTGGTAGTTTACCTCGAAGTGACCACGAGGGTGCACCTTAACAAAAAAGGGGAAAGGTTAAATAATGCTGAAGATATTTAAATCATGATAATATGGCTTAGCTTGTCGGTTGTCAGTCAGTTGGATGAAGTTATATGATGAGAGCGTGATGAAACCGGTACGAAGGTCGCGGCGAACTTAAGAGTGGGGGTACTGTTGCCAGGACGATGTCTAAATGTGCTCTGGCGCGAGGCGTCTCGTCCGAGATGTCATCGTCTTGCGCTACGAATCTAGCGGATACTGCTAAGTTTGTAGCGGATATCTAGCTGTAAATATCGTACCGCTTTTTTAGTATTACGACATGGCTATATGATAATCATCATATACTGTATGCATTCCTAAAGACTCGTAAATACTATACTTTCGAATAATAGGCCTTATTTAACTTATTAACCCTCTCACATCCAGACGCGATTTTTGAGCCTATTAGGGATACTTTAAAGCCTTTGTTACCGTCAGGGGTATCTATAAACCTTTAGTTTGTTTACTTCAACCTCTGCAGTTGTCTTTGAGTTAGCTGTGGGCAGAAAACTAATTTTGGAGAGGTAATTATAACAGTGAGAGTAATCTATTTCTTATTGCTAATCTGGCAACCTCTGCGTCCTATGGTCGTGAGAGGGTTAAGATTACATACTGTACATACTGTATTGTTACATACTGTATATAGGGTATGATACATAGAAAACGTATGTTATACCACTAACTATCGTGAATCCACGATACCCCTGTCCGATTAATTTTCTCTAGAGCCTCTTTCCGCTAGCAACTGGATACGCTCGCCTCCTTGTGTGGTGGTCCGCCATCTTTTTCTCGGCGCCGTTCGCCGCCATGTTGCTGCCCGGTGGTATTGTAGCTATTGCTTTCTCGTATGCTAGCAACAATAGAGACGGCAGAACTGAAATGGTGGTTGAGGTCGTTGATTGCTGGCGATGAGGTATTGGGTTATTTTCCTCCCGTCGCATCTCAAATAGACCCATCCCTGGTGCTATCATACCACCAAAAATATGACTCTAGCAAAATACTACGAAAAGTACATTAACTCTTTCCCTGCGGGTGACGTTCTGGTACACATAGGCAATTTACAGAAATTTCCAGGCTTTAAAAGCCTGTAAAAGCCGTAGAAATCGAGTGTCAGTGGGCGGTAACGTGAGGGACCTCCGTCCGACCCTCAGAGCAGCCAACCGCTCACTGAGGGAGACTGTGGTCTTGCGTGGCTGTCTCGACAGTGTTGCCGAGCGAGCGAGAGCTAAATATTAGCGAGTTTTCCCGAATGTCTATGGCAACGCTGCGGGTGAACCCCGCCACCTACGAAGCTCGTTCTGGTGTCATTTTGAAGCTATTTTCCCCTAGTTTTCGGCAGAATACAGTTCATTTAATGAAGATACATGATTAATCATTCAGGAGTGCCTGAATATGCCATAAATAGCACAAATAAGCCCGCAGAGAAAGGGTTAATGTGTAGGAAACGCATTCCTGCATCCCAGCATATCTTAAATATTGTATTTATAGAGAATGATGTGGTTGTGTTGTGACTGTGGTAAGAAGTTGAAGTAGCTAGCCCGCATAGGCAACTAGCGAGGGTACGTGCAGCAAGAGAGAGATCAGAGGAGGTGGAAAGGAAGGATTTTCATATTATCTCTTATATATCCTATATAAAGCAAAATCCTTGCGCCATATGCAAGCTTTGAAACTCAAGGCACATGTGAAGAATTAGGAACCAAAAAGAAGGTATAAAGAACGTTTTAGTAAAAAACACAGTCAGATAATCAACATCGGGGCTACAAGCGGGAGGGTGGAGGGAGTAAACAAGCGTACATCCTCACCCTCCCTCCCCTCCTCCTTCACTGCTTGTAAAGTGCTTGTTGCTAGATCGCCGTTTCTCTCATATATTTACTTAGGATATAGGATATGTTTGGGATTGAGAGAGGTCCCTGAGCACTGCCACTACCTCCACGATGAAGAGGGAGGAATAATGGTGTGTGTGTGTGTGTGTGTGTGAAATGTGATCCCAATTATCACATCTATCAATGGTGAATTTTAGAGGAGGCAAATCATCATAATTTTTCTGTGGCGAATTTTTAAAGGGGGTGCTGGGACAAGTTCCAATTTACCCAGTTATATACCAAAATCATTATAACCTCTTTGTCCAGCTCTCCCACCTATGAAGGATGTAGTATGAATACATAACACTTATTCACCAACTATAGAGTTTAGATGATTCCTGGAACAGATTCCAAAATGAGCCATTGAATAAACTAACATAGATTCATACAAAAACTAAAAATGTGTTCACATGTTATCTATACTTTTATTGTATGACATCTGATCAAAAGTATAAATTCTGTACAATCTTCCTGACAAAACTCTGATAACGTTGGTAGTTCATCAACACCATACTCCGTATAGGTCTAATTCGCAAGAAAGTTGTTGAGTGTTGGATACACCAAAAACAGTATCCTCTATTTAAATACATGTCGTTTTATTCAAGGTGTAGGAGCCATTCTGAGCACGTCCCAGTATAGAAGAAAACCATAACAATAAAAACTCTAGAGAAAATGGGATTCCAGAAGGCAGCTTTGCTATTAGAGGTGGGTGACATACTGCACCAGCTTGATCACCACCCCACAATACCACACTAACACCCGGGAATGCACTCAAAGAGAAGAAGATCATCAAAGCTCTCCCTCCCCTTCTTAGCTGCCTTGCTTTCATTTCGTCACAACCAATAATTTCTTAAAAGGTATGACTATCCCTTTTTCAATCATTATTGGTAGGTCAGTGCCACCATCTGCAAAGGTATGCCCTCAAATAGAACCCTGACAACCTAAAACAGGTAAGTCTGCTACTAAAAACGAAACCCAGTACTGTAATTTCAACACCAGCCTTTGCCACATTACAGTATGCAAGAATAGCAGGGGGTCACATGAAGAGACCAGTAGCAAAATTATACAGAAAGTGCATACCAGCAAAACCTCGCATTAAATACGCAAGAAGAGCAGTGGGTTGCACGACGTGCTCAGTAGCCAAGCATCACACAAAGCGTGCATGAAAAACAGTTGGTTACTGGATGCACTCAATATCATCACACTAGACCAGTCTCCAGCTGTGTTACCAGTAGAAAAGGAAAAAGTTATAAACTACACCAACAAAGGATAGCTGGACGAGATCCTAACTGTCTGATCCTCTACACCCTCGTCTATAGATTTCAAATAAATTAACCTACCTAACCAATGTATTACTTGAAACTGTGCATGACACTCATTTCATTATGTCCATACTCCAGCTAGTATGACCAGTATCCTATTCATAGAGTTAAGTTGAACGATTCTGTAACCTTCAGTTGAACGTTGAATATTTCGGGAAGTTTCCATAACCTTCAGTTGAATGTTACGGATTTTGGGAAGAATATATTATTCTATGATTAAATATGGGTAAGTAGTATTATAGTTCCCATATATTGTTATTTCTAGTTATTTATTGTTCCCATGGATCTCATCTAAAATAATGGGATATATTTATTAGTGGCCCCTCCATCATTGACGATATGCCTATTAGTATAAAAGCCTCCTTTCAAGCGCCCGCGGGCAGCCAGTTTGAAACTCCCGCCGCGGGGAAACGGAGTACTACACGTCATAAGTGTAACGCAACTTCTCTTATGGAATCGTCTTATGATTGGGGTACACACTACGAAAAAACTTTGTAAATAAATAAAAGAGAAAATATTTACTCAAAACTTGTTTTGCTATAGCTTTCCATCTCGTGGATTTCTTGCGCGTGGATTTCTAGCCCAGACCGTGGCAAGAGAGACGCCATTCCACCTTCCCTTCCCCGCGACCCTTCCAGTCGGACGTGCGCGCCAGTGCTCCGGCCACATTCTTCGTTCGCTGACTTCTAGTGAGTCCTTACTCATTTGTATTTATCTGAGTTGTATGTGAACAGGTTTAGATCAGCTAGCACTGGCTGCCAATTGGTATTGTGACGCCTCCCGGCGTTAACAGAATGGTTGCGTGGGGCATTGCAGCTCGCTAGCGCTCGCCAGGATGGGGGGATGGGCTACAGTTGTCCTAGAATGATCTGCTTTATTTTATTAGTGTCGTGTTGCCACAGACAGTCTAGAAATGGTCTTTGTTTTGGTCTGTGACCGCGCCTTGTATTTTATATTCGCTATAATATAAATGTTGCTTGTGTGGGAGGCGAGCGAGAGAGGGTGAGGGAGTGCACCTGGCAGCGGGGGTGAGCTATGACGCGGCTCGCTTGGGCGCTGACGGCGCTGGCGGCCGGGTGGTCAACTAGTTCCTTCCCGTCGCTGCCTCATGTTCTTTACCAGCTCAGAGCTTGCCTGACACGCGTATCGTCTACATCCTTTGCAATTCTGGCCCCCATACTCGCCACTTTGCATACTATTTCTCTCTCTCGACTTCTCCTTTCTCATTCTCTAATCTTTATTAAACTCAACATCCCTTCTGGTTTCAGCATAGACGTTCACCGTCGGCCAGTCGTATTGTACGCGAAGCTCTCAGATATTTCCATGTATTAGATTAAGGAGGTATTATGCTTTATTGAGGGTTTGGAGAGACGGACTTTTCCGTATGTGTCCTCTCTCGGAAAGGTTGTAGACCGGTATATGTCTCCCTGGCTAGGTGTTGAGTGACTCTGCTTGGTTATCTAAAGCTAGACTAGGGGTAGGGTTACTGTGTCGTTGTCTCCGATGTGTGCAGTGTTAGCTAAGCCCTGCACGACATCGACAGGTACTGTGGGAGCCTAAGTTGTCTTCGGGTGGGTTTACTTTGCGAGCACAGCGCTGTGGTGTGAGAGGGCCATAGCCTATCCCTCACAACATAGTGCTGCCTCTTTGTGTTGACTTCTAAGGGATCGCCAGGATAGAACTAGGTACTAGAGACCTAGATTTATCAAGAGAGCATCCCCGTCATATAACGTAATCTTCATTATACCACCTTCGGACAACGTTAGGCTACGAGCCGCATGCTCACCCATTGTTGCCCTGCCTTGATACCCCAGCTAGACTTTATTAACTGAGCAGACACTGGTTAGAGATAAGCCCCCATTATTATATGTATGCAGCATTATTATTCACTGCACTTTTGAGCCGAGGTTGTTGTTGAGTTGCACAACCCTAGTAGGCTGTTGCGTTGTGTCACGAAGCATTTCTTTAGTTGTCGAGCATTACTACCTTTGCGCAGTCTTTATTATTCGCCTGCCTATTATTACTATATGTCCTAGCATTTATTGTGACCCGTATTCTGCATTATAATTGTTCAAGATTCATTACGAACATCTTCCCAGCATCAGACTTATTTCAGAAGTATCCAGTTGATGTTGCAGGACTAGCATTGCACTTTCTTTAATACAGGAGTGCCAGTTATTTGAGTATCTACCGTAACGTTAATTAATCACGTTAACTATCTTTTCTTTGTGTAACCTAATCGAGTAATCTTTTACTGTTTGAGAATAGGCTGTTTCATCGAGCGTCAGCCTAGTGTGTGTGCACCAGTTACCGAGTCATAGGATACATCGTTGTCCAGGCACGACTCAGGGCGGTAATGGTGTTTTGTTTTCCAGTGTTTAAGGCAGGGGTTGGATCTAGTGTTACCGTTGTTGCATTTTGCCATTATCTAGTCCAATGTTGAAGAGCCCTGTGTCTTAGAGAACCTGGATCGTAACAAATGGCGACCTAGCTCAGGATCTTGTGAACTAAGAGATAATTGCAGGATTGTTGTGGTCATTTGTTTTATTGAGGAATATAGTGGGCACGTTAATGTTTTTTTGGCAAAGTAGTATAGCACTTGAGAGTCTTCAGACATTTTTGGCAAGTGAATAGTGCTACATAAGAGTTGGGGTACTTCTTTTCTGAATATTGTGGTGAGAAATTTTTGTGAGCATCATGTCTTATACCGGGTCAGAGGAGAATGGAGACACAGTATGTAATGTCGAAACTGAGGAACAGCAGCATGATGAAAGGGTTAATCGGGTGAACTGTGAGGAGGATGCTAGGATATTTTTGCAATGGCCTGTTACTGCCGAGCGGTTGGAGGGTATGGATCGGTACGGTCTTCAATGCCTGGCCACAGCTATCGGTCATGTGGTTACTAGCAGCATGACCAAGGATAACTTGATAACGTGTGTACTGGGCAGGGTGACTGGTGAGCGAGATGGGTTGAGTGCTCAGAGCCCTTCGGCCATGCTTCCCCTACACTCGACTCCCAGCCATCCCAGTAGTTTGCCGACCCCGGGTACGCTTCCCCAGTTGGTGGTGACTGGCAGGGTGGGTTGCCCCTGGGGGGACCACCGGTAATTTCAAACATTGTAGCACCTTCACCTCCTCAAGGGTTATCTCCAGAATTATTGCTTCAGCTCGAATTAGCTAAGATCGAAGAGAGAAAGGCTATCAGGGCGGGTGAGCAGCAAATAGAATTAGCCAAGATAGAAGAGAGAAAAACTATCAGTCAGCAGTCTCAGCACATAGAGCTAGCAAAAATCCAAGCGGATTTAGAGTCGACTAGGTACTGTGCCGACGTGGACGTAGAGAAGTCGCGAGTAGAGGCAACGGGACAGCGACTTGGGGCTGGTAACCGTGTTCATGAGCAGTCTCTCTCGCACTTATTGAAACTGGTTCCGGTGTTTGATGAGAGTGGTGTTACAGAATTTTTCGCACGCTTTGAGAAGAAGTGCCAGGAACACCAGTGGCCAGAGAATAAATGGGCAGCACTTGTATCCTCTAGATTAATAGGCAAGGGTCTTAAAGCCTACGATGCGTTGCCTATAGAGTCTTGTATTATCTATGAGGAACTCAAGGAGGCTGTCCTGAGAGCATACGAACTACAACCAGAGACGTACAGGTTGAAGTTCCGGGGTGTTACCAAGGGTCGGGAGAGCACCTTTTTGGAGCATGCCCGGGAGCTGTCCGATGCTTTTGGGAATTGGCTGAGGTCGGAGAAAGCTACTACGTTTGACGACATTAAACAGTTGGTGCTTTTAGAGCAGTTTTTCAAATGCACGGGCGGCGACCTGACGTTAAACCTTAAAGAAAAGCAACCAAAAACTCTACAGGAGGCAGCTGAGATGGCTGACCTCCGGCTATCACTAATTCGTGGGTGCGGGTCTGCCCAGCGTAGTGAGGCAGGTAACAAGGGGCGTGATGCCCCACCCCCCGAGTTAGTGATATACCTTATGCAAACAAGTACAAGAGCCATGATACCAAGACTGACCACAAGACTAGCACCGTCCCATTTAAGAAGGGGCCGGGCCCTTCCCAGTACCAAGGGAAGCCCAAAGGGGAGTTGGAGTGTTATCATTGTCATAAAAAGGGGCACTTTGCAAGAGTCTGTCCTAGCAAACCACCTACAGCAGCTGTGTCTTTGGCCTGCAACATTGGTGTGTCTCCGAAGTCATCTGAGTTTGCCCGGGGCAGTTCGTCAGAGGCTGAGGCACAGCCAATGCAGAAGCACCTGGGAGGCTCGAACCCTGCTCAGGATGTTTTTTGCGACCATAGAGGGCGGGGTTGCGTGATGTGGGCGGGGCGCAAGCATGGAGTAGAGGTCTTGCGTGATACAGGTGCTTCCCAGACTCTGATGAAAAACTTGACTGGCTACCCTATGAACGCGGCTCGGGTGGTGGTGGTGCAGGGTATTAATGCAACTCGGTCATATCCGCTGGTGCGGTTGGAGTTGGAGGTGGATGGTGTGGCACGTGAATTGGATGTCGGGATTGTGGAGAAACTGCCAGTGGAGGGCGTCGACCTTCTTCCGGGCAACGACTTTGCAATGCCCGCTTCTGAGGTTCTACCCTTAGTCGTTGCCGAGAGGCCGGCCGACGTGAGTAGGGAAGAGCAAGAGTGGGTCGAGCGGTGCCAGACACAACCCATGGCATGTGTTGTCACCAGAGCTTGGGCAGCTAAAGTGTCACAGCCTAGTCCTCCGTCTTCAGACCAGCGGAGGAACGATCAACAGGAGGAGGCTAAAGCTGGAGTTGGTTTTAAGAGTTTTGACTCGGCGGCTCTCCTGGGTGATTCAGTATTAGCACCATTACTTAATTCTGGAGTAGCCCCTGGGCCTGTCATCGAGAGTGACGAGGCTTGGCATGACGAGTCTCCACGACAGCAACGTTATGTACATCGAGAGAGACAGAGGGAGCAGCCCAGTATCGGGGAAGGTCATGCATTGCTCCGGGAGCAGTTAGATCGCTTGGCATCCTCAGATATACGTCGGTTGCAACTAGAGGAGCCTGAGCTCCAAACGTGTGCTAATGGAGCTGTAGAGCTCGACGAGGACGGCGATGCACAGCCAGGAGATTTTTTTATTTAGAAGGCATCCTCTATAGGCGTTTTCAAGACCCTAAACGTAGTTGGCAAGAGGGGTCCGGAGTTGTGGACCAGTTGGTGGTGCCACGGGAGTGCAGGGATAGCCTACTGAGGTTGGCGCATGACATACCACTGGCAGGACATCTAGGGGTGAGAAAAACGGTGGCGGCTTTAGAAAAATTGTTTTGGTGGCCGGGGTTGAAGGGGCAGGTGGTAACCTGGATAGCAAGGTGTCATGCGTGCCAGAGGGTTGGAAAACCTAACCAAACAATTCCGAGAGCCTCGTTGCACCCCTTTCCTGTCAGTGGACCGCCCTTCAGTAAGGTCATCATTGATATGGTCGGACCCCTACCCCCTACTAGTGCCGGTAATAAATTTCTATTAACTATCATGGATGTGGCCACTCGTTATCCTGATGCATATCCAATGAGAAATGGCACAGCGAAAACTGTTGTCCGGAACCTGCTCTTGTATTGCTCGCGGTATGGTTACCCGCAAGAGGTGCAATCGGACCAAGGCTCTAATTTTACATCTAATCTGTTCAAACAAACTATGATTCAGCATGGCATCAGCACTGTCGTCTCTTCTGCGTATCACCCGGAGAGTCAAGGGGTGTTGGAGTGGTGGCACGCCACGCTGAAAAGCATGCTTCGATGTTATTGCGCAGAGAACGGAAAGGATTGGGACCTTGGTCTGCCGTATGTTTTGTTCGCGGCAAGAGAAGTACCGGGAGAGAGTCTCGGTTTCAGTCCGAATGAGCTTGTTTTCGGGCATCGGGTGAGGGGCCCTCTCCACATTGTGAAGGAGATTTGGGAGGGTACCGCTGTGCCATGTTCTATGTTGAGATACGTCCTCGAGAGCAGAGAGAGAATGCTTAGAAGTCTGGAGCTGGCCGGGCGTAATTTGGTGAGTTCGCAGGCCCGTATGAAGGACAGGTACGATACTAAGGCGAAACTCCGGGAGTTTCAGGTAGGTCAAGAGGTGTTGGTCCTGTTGCCTTTGGCAGGTCATCCTCTGGCTGCCAAGTACGCTGGGCCTTATCGGGTGGTGTCAAAGATCTCCGATCTGGATTATCTCGTTGCCACTCCAGACCGGAAGAAGCGTAACCAACTATGCCACATTAATTTGTTGAAGGAGTATGTGGGGCGCCCACCTGAGTCACTAGCTGTCCCTGTGTTGACCTGCTGCGGTCATGGTGGAGAAGGAGAGGGGGGCAGCAATGACCAGGTGGATGATAACTGGGATTGTCATGTCTCGGCTGATCAGTGGGCGGGGAATTCGAGCCAATGTGCGCATGATGCTCTGGCGCACCTGCCGGAGGAACAGCAGGTGGCAGTGCAGCGCCTGTTCGATTCATACCCCACTGTATTTGCCGAGCACCCAGGCCTCACTACTCAAGCGGTGCATGACGTCGATGTATGAGAGCACCCCCCATTCAAGTCGATACCTTATCGGGTGCCACCCATTAAACTCCCAGCGCTCAGGGATGAGCTGGAGTATATGCTGGCGAGAGGCTTGATCGAGAATGGGGCAGTACGGTGGACTTCTCCTGTCACTCTGCAGCCCAAACCTGATGGAAAAGTTCGGTTCTGCATTGACTTTAGGCGGTTGAACGGGTTGACCCCCACCAACGCATATCCTCTTCCCCGGGTGGATGACAGTGTGGATAAGATCGGGAAAGCAAGGTACTTGACCAAGGTAGACCTCGTCAAAGGCTGCTGGCAAGTACCACTGTCTGAGCGGGCTAAAGAGGTGTGCAGGTTTGTGGTGGATGGCAGTACTTACCGTTGCAACGTGATGCCATATGGTCTGAAAAATGCACCGGCCACTTTCCAGAGCTTAATGAACGACATCGTAGCAGACATCCCAAACTGTACTGTCTACCTTGATGACGTGATCATTTATGACAACGATTTCCAAAGTCACTGTGAGCACATAGAAGCCTTATTTAGTCAACATAGTAAAGCAGGCTTGGTGGTTAATCTGGGCAAGTGTGACTTTGTGCAAGCCACGGTGCAGTATCTGGGGTTTGTGGTTGGGTTAGGGCAGGTGAGCCCGCCCCAACAGAAGATACAGGCTATCGACTTGTTCCCCAGGCCGACCACCAAGCGGCAGATCATGAGATTTTTGGGCATGATTGGGTATTACCGCCGCTTTATAAGAGGTTATTCTACTGTGTTAGCTCCTTTGACAGATCTACTAGCTAACGATAAAAAGTTCCGCTGGGCACCTGAGTGTGAGCAGGCGTTTCGAGTAGTTAAACACCTTTTATGCACTCACCCTATCCTCAGGGCCCCGGACTTTGAACGACCATTTCAGTTGGCGACTGATGCCAGCGGAGTAGGGGCTGGTACCGTACTTTTGCAGACAGACGAGGAAGGTCTTGAGCATCCAGTCAGTTTCTTTTCAAAGAAATTTAATTCAGCACAGAAAAACTATTCGATTGTTGAAAAGGAACTGCTGGCCATCGTGTTAGCGCTCAGACACTTTGAGGTCTATGTTCCTGCCTATGGGCCAGTCGTGATAGTGTATACCGACCACCACCCGCTTAAATTCCTCAATCAATTCCACAACCGGAATATGAGGCTGACCAGATGGTCGCTCATGTTGCAAGAGTACAACTTAGACATTCGCCATATTGCCGGTTGTGAGAATGTGATTGCGGACTGTTTGTCGCGGGTGGAGGATCCGGGGTAGGCTACCACAGTATGTTGGTATAGCCTCCTGTCTTGGCTCGCGGTGTATTTTTGCGCTGGTGCTTGTTGGCTCGCGTGTGTAGCATCAGTGTAGGGTCGCAGGGCAGGAGTTGTTGGCTTTGATTAGAAGAAAGTTAGGCTACATCTATAGTAGCCGCCAAAAACAACATTAAAATAAAATATGAAAAATTAAATAAAAACTCTTTCTTTTAATAATTAATTTTAAGATAATATTGTAGCTGAGTACTGAGTGCAGATGTTTTCCCTCAGTAGGCTGTGCTTCATAAAGCTCGCTCTGGGAGCACAATGTTATGAATTAATGTATTATATTTGGGAAGGGTGATAAGATTGTTTTTATATAAAAATTTTGTATTTTTTTTTGAGGAGACTGAGCTTGCATTCCATGAGTGGCAGAGTGGTTAGGAGTGGCAGATTCTAGCGACATTCTGTCTGTTCAGATATGGGCCCATGGTTGAGTGTCCCATATCTTGGGGGGGGTGTGACGCCTCCCGGCGTTAACAGAATGGTTGTGTGGGGCATTGCAGCTCACTAGCGCTCGCCAGGATGGGGGGATGGGCTACAGTTGTCCTAGAATGATCTGCTTTATTTTATTAGTGTCGTGTTGCCACAGACAGTCTAGAAATGGTCTTTGTTTTGGTCTGTGACTGCGCCTTGTATTTTATATTCGCTATAATATAAATGTTGCTTGTGTGGGAGGCGAGCGAGAGAGGGTGAGGGAGTACACCTGGCAGCGGGGGTGAGCTATGACGCGGCCCGCTTGGGCGCTGACGGCGTTGGCGGCCGGGTGGTCAACTAGTCCCTTCCCGTCGCTGCCTCATGTTCTTTACCAGCTCAGAGCTTGCCTGACACACGTATCGTCTACATCCTTTGCAATTCTGTCCCCCATACTCGCCACTTTGCATACTATTTCTCTCTCTCGACTTCTCCTTTCTCATTCTCTAATCTTTATTAAACTCAACATCCCTTCTGGTTTCAGCATAGACGTTCACCGTCAGCCAGTCGTATTGTACGCGAAGCTCTCAGATATTTCCATGTATTAGATTAAGGAGGTATTATGCTTTATTGAGGGTTTGGAGAGACAGACTTTTCCGTATGTGTCCTCTCTCGGGAAGGTTGTAGACCGGTATATGTCTCCCTGGCTAGGTGTTGAGTGATTCTGCTTGGTTATCTAAAGCTAGACTAGGGGTAGGGTTACTGTGTCGTTGTCTCCGATGTGTGCAGTGTTAGCTAAGCCCTGCACGACATCGACAGGTACTGTGGGAGCCTAAGTTGTCTTCGGGTGGGTTTACTTTGCGAGCACAGCGCTGTGGTGTGAGAGGGCCATAGCCTATCCCTCACAACATAGTGCTGCCTCTTTGTGTTGACTTCTGAGGGATCGCCAGGATAGAACTAGGTACTAGAGACCTAGATTTATCAAGAGAGCATCCCCGTCATATAACGTAATCTTCATTATACCACCTTCGGACAACGTTAGGCTACGAGCCGCATTCTCACCCATTGTTGCTCTGCCTTGATACCCCAGCTAGACTTTATTAACTGAGCAGACACTGGTTAGAGATAAGCCCCCATTATTATATGTATGCAGCATTATTATTCACTGCACTTTTGAGCCGAGGTTGTTGTTGAGTTGCACAACCCTAGTAGGCTGTTGCGTTGTGTTGCGAAGCATTTCTTTAGTTGTCGAGCATTACTACCTTTGCGCAGTCTTTATTATTCGCCTGCCTATTATTACTATATGTCCTAGCATTTATTGTGACCCGTATTCTGCATTATAATTGTTCTAGATTCTTTACGAACATCTTCCCAGCATCAGACTTATTTCAGAAGTTTCCAGTTGATGTTGCAGGACTAGCATTGCACTTTCTTTAATACAGGAGTGCCAGTTATTTGAGTATCTACCGTAACGCTAATTAATCACGTTAACTATCTTTTCTTTGTGTAACCTAATCGAGTAATCTTTTACTGTTTGAGAATAGGCTGTTTCATCGAGCGTCAGCCTAGTGTGTGTGCACCAGTTACCGAGTCATAGGATACCTCGTTGTCCAGGCACGACTCAGGGCGGTAATGGTGTTTTGTTTTCCAGTGTTTAAGGCAGGGGTTGGATCTAGTGTTACCGTTGTTGCATTTTGCCATTATCTAGTCCAATGTTGAAGAGCCCTGTGTCTTTGAGAACCTGGATCGTAACAGTATGCTCACAGGGAAGTGTTAAAATAGGGTACTTTAGAAAGGCGCCATCAGGTCTTCAGATCCCGCGCCTCATGTTTCTTCTTGTATGTATTCTGCGCCTTAGTTTTTGCCTTTAGCTACTAGTTAGGAGGCTACTTTATCCGCAGGATTGTGCAGCAGGCTGTCTCTATGAGGCAGTTTCATTTAATTGTTCTGAGCACGCGCCCTAGTCCAAGAGTTGTCACACGTGGTGTGAGGCTTTCTAGGGTACGAGCCTGCGTTGCCCCATCTCTCGTGGTCTACGTTAGTTCACCAGTGTGGTTTGCTGTGTCGTCAAGAAGTAGGTAATCAACAGAATTATGCTTACTACAAGCCTTGTGGCCAGCCTCAGTAGTGGTCTCCTTAGCGGCTAGGGGCTTTATCATATCATTGATTGTGATTATTATGTATTTAGCCTATGTTTTCTCCCATGTTGGCATGTAGTGTTTTTAGACATGCAACAGGGAGTCAGGAGACGTCCTGGGTTTTTTTGGGGGGACGTTTGTTCGGGACGTATGACTCACAGTTAGTTTACGTTGCCGTAGGTTTGGTTGTTCCTTCCGACGATCTTTCTGTGTACTGACGCCCGCCACACAGGCGTTAGGAAAACCAAAAATCGGTCCACGGCGTGGTGTGCTGTCCCACGCTCCTTCCGGCGGAAATGCTATTTGTGACGGAAGGATCTCGACTCGCCGAGTGAACTCACCCAATGGTTCCATACACTAACAAGACTTTTTAAGCCCAGCGGCACAGTCTAGTGAACCATGCACTAACAAGACTTCTTAAGCCCGGCGGCACAGTCTAGTGGTCGTTATCCATCACACTTTCCGTGTAAAGTTAAGATAGATAACAGACAAAGGATGTTTTTTGGGCCGGTGACACATGTCATAGGTAAGGAGTTCGTTTGCAAGAAACCTTTCGGTTCTTGTTTACAAGGGGGAAGTTAGAATAACAAGTTGAGCTATAACTAACTTCCCGACGGACTTGGGTGGCTAGGATTTGTAAAACCTCGCAGTGTATACTTATAAGCATTGATTCCTGGAAATTTGTATTTCCAGATCTGGTCACATCTAGTCCGGCACAGCGGGCAGAGGAAGGAACCGTCCCGGCGGGGGGAGGGGGGGGGGGGGGGGGGGATGTTAGTTCGGCCACCATTATGCCTTTCTTTAAAATATGAGCTACACCAACTTGCTCTCGTGTACCAGTAACGGCGCATAAATTATGCGAAAGATGCATAACATGCATCGATAGAGCACAGTTCCGCTGGACCTCCCAAAGTGTCCGGTTTGTTCGGACCTGTATACGGAGTGGTTGAATAAAGAAGATTTTTCATGCTTAATAGCTCTTTTAGACATTAATGCAAAATTCACCTCATATGCCAAAAGAGTAGCCAACGTCACTTTACATTATGACGACGCAGAATTGCTGCAATTACTCTTATTATACTCTTGTTCAGATGATTCTCCTATAATAAATTCAACAGGTAGTGATACAGCTATGACTCAATATGAAGTAGAGTAAGTAACTATTCAGGACTCAGATTAGGTCTCAGATTGGTATGAGGCAAATACCCCCCCCCCCCCCCCTCCCCCCAAGAGGGCGCGCTCGGCGTTTCCTGGGGCCTGGCAGTTGTCCGGACCAAGCTCACCCCGGCGGCAGTGCACACAGTCAGTACAGCATCCACAGTCCCCCAGGAAACAGGATAACAACGCAAAGCTAGCTACTCTTCTTGTTAAGGTGGAAGTTCATGCCAGCACAGAGCCAGGGGATGCACTTTCACAACAGAGCCAACCCGGCTCCCAACAAGTCTTCTCAGTTTCTGCCTCTCAGGTGCCGAAGTATTTTCCCGGTCTCCTCGGGGCAGAATCAGAAGAGACGGAGTTGGAGTTGAGTGATAAATCTGAGGTAAAATCAGTCCAACACTTTACCCCTTTACGACTTACAAATGTCCCTATTCCTGAATTTGAACCTTCAGAGCTCACAGAAGTTATAATGCCTTCTCCGAAGGCAGAACGTAGCATCTCCCAAAACTCAGCCTTAGGGCAAGACCACATTGTAGAGGTCAAAGAGACCCTGCTACCAGGGTCCCCTGTAGATTTCAATCCTTTTAAATCAACGAGGGTCAAAGGGACAGAATATTCTAGCACCTAGTAGACTGGGGCCCATGTTGGAAGAACGTCAGAAGGTGGCGGAACAGGTAAGCAGCTCTCTAGACGAGGAAGTAACTGTGTTAAGTTCACCGGGAATGATAGATAATTCTCCGGCGATAAACTGTAAAGGGGCTTCTAGGAAAAGGGAGAGAAAAGAGAAGGTACAGACTACATCTCTTAAGAGGGTCCGCAATCATTGTGTCTCAGCAAAAAAAGTAGAGGAAGTATTACATAATGTATTGCATCAATGTTTTCAACCTAAGAGGCCTCGAGATACTCCGGTAACGACAAAGGGAGCTCCCCCGATTGACTCTGTGCTCCCACTCTCCTCCACTACAATGTCTATTTCCTCCCATTTCAACCTCACAAGTCAAATATAAACCGCCCCGGCGATTTCTATTGTCCCACTTAATCCGGCCAAGGTAAGGGTATTAACAGACCCAAAGACTATGGCTGTGTTTACACCACCTACTCACATAATACCCAACCCAGTCTACCCCACGGTCGAAGTAAAAAAAAGTTACTGGTAAACCCTAGTCTCCCGGCGGATGACAAAAAATTAACCGCCTCTCCTTCCACCCTATATTCTGGCTTAAAATCATCTATTTTTCCGACGTCACTGGATAAATAACTTCAAATGACAGCTCTGATTCCTCAGTTGAAGGAATTGGACTGATTCTGGTTCCCAGTTCAAGCACCAAAATCAGGTGAGGAGCACAGATCTTTGGTGGGGGAGATCCCAGTCCCCCAGGAGTGGATCATTGAAACAAGTAAGAATAAGGAGTTTCGGGCAAAAGACAAACAGGGTAATATTTGAATGGTACCAATTAAGGCCATTCCAGATGTATGGAATTATGAGTATTTTGTGTATGTAACGGCCCAACTGTTACCTCCTCCCCCAGGTCAACGACCTCATGCCTGCTACCGGCATTATGGCATGTACAGTGGTGATGATTCAAGTAAGAAAGTGGAACCGGAACTGGTTACAGTTCCGGCGCACATACCAGTCAGGAACAGTCAGGAACAAGAACTAAATCTGGGAGAGGTAGGTCATGGTCCGTGGGTGGATTGGGAGAACGAGGCGCAACAGTTTGCTATAGCGTTAACGACTCAACCTTCCTTCAATATTCCTCCTCCCAACCAAATTGACTTCAATTTAACCCTTAATTAGCGGCTCACCACATAAGTCGAGTTAAATAAAGCTGGACTATGTGGCGGCGCTCGACATAGGTCGAGTGGCAATTTCAGCACGTAATGTTGCTGAGAGAGAGAGACAAGTGGTGGCAGGAGAGTAGCGAGCGTATGACTGCTCCAGACCACCGCGGCGAACATACTGACACGAATCCCAGCTCCCTCCTCCCTCTCTCACTCGCTATATAAGGAATTGTATCGGGAAAGTGGCTAATTACATGCTTTTTGCACTCGCGTTGCACGGTTATTGCAAGAAAACTAGCCATCATAAAAGGATCGTTATGGTGTCATTCGAAAGCTCTGTTTATGCCCTTTCAGGGATAGGTACTTGTTTTACGTTCTGGGTCTTATTTAGGCATGAAAATGATCACGTAAACAGCCCTATTTTGGCTAAAAACACCCCGCTGGGCGGTACATATAAATAAACCGCATAGGCCGCTCGTAAGGTGTTAATGAGCACACAACCCGGCATGGTACCTTACCCCATCTGTGCATTCCTAGCATCCCCACAATTGTCACACCGGGATTTTCAGGAACCTTTCATTACCCCCCCGTTAATTGACCTCCACAGGGAGCTTTTGTTGCGCGAGGATGCGTGTAGGAGACTCTCAACCTTCTTCCTCACGCGCCGTACTGCCCAATCCATCACGCGGCCGGTAGATGCTCAAATAAGTCAGAGGATGAGGAAGACAATTGTACTTTTCCAAGGACTATTACTCCCGCAGCCCACTAGATCACTCGTGGACATCCGAACGGCATTATTGGCTGCCGTTAAGGCTAGACAAAATCTGAGATTAGCAATAGTGAAGGAGTTACCCGGTTGTATTGCATACTGAGTACTGCTTTCCCCAGTGTTAACATCTTCTGTGATAAACATGGAGACGAGACAGGATGTTCGACAAATGTGGACTCACTTACCCACAAGACAGTGAGCCAGAAGAGGTGTTAAATCACTATATTAAGGGTTAGGAATGGACGCAGACCATTGCCACGCAGTCGTCTATCTCTTTCCATACCTTTAAATTCTTTTCTCTCTCTCTCCTGGGGCCTTGTAAAGGCGAGTGGATCTGAGACTAGGCTCCATAGTACATACCTACTCACAACTAGGGTGTCTACGAAAGTCGCCGGGTAACATCCCGGCGGAGGTGAAGGACAAGAACAGACATTCAAATAGGAACTAGCGACCTCGCTTAGTGTTAATACTACTCAAGGGGTTTGGATCATTCAATTACAAGGATATTATTCTGTTCTCGTCCTCACCCAGCCTACCGGCGGGAACGTCCACTACCTAAGGCCTTAAATACAATTTTATAACGAACAATTACCCTACGGCGTAAGCAACAAGCCGGGAAAAAGTTTCGACTCCTCTTCCGAATTGTCACTGGTGTAGTACCAAATTTCACCATAGATCAATGTTTTAAAAAGCAGAGGCTAAGATAAGGACAGGCCGAAAGGTAAATATTAAAGGAATTTCAAGGTAGCAAAGCATAGACGACTGCCTGATAAAGAGTGATCTTATTCCTAGAAAAGAAGACATATCATACGGCCCAATGACTTAGCCACCAATGCCGAAAATTTTAGTTAAGCATTGGAAGTTAGAATAAATACCTAGAACTCAAGATCACTCAAGGAAAGTGGCTCTTGTACCTATCAGAGATTGTACAGGGATACAAATAGGACCGGAGGGAAGGGCAACTACAGGTAAGAGTTCAGAGGACAAAACACTTTACAAGTGATTACAATATATGTAGATTCCCTATGTTTTTGCACACGGCGAAAAGACATGGTCTTCTACCAGTCTAGTTCGATCCGGGATCTACTGTTGGTATGAGTAAGAACAATTTAAAGTACAATGGGTGACGAGGGTAGAGGACGACTAAGTCTTACCACGTTTAGAAACATACAACAGGAAGAACATTGATGACATCCTTAGTAAACATGTAGTTCTATCACCCTAGGCACAGGAAACATGGAAAGATGTTTTTCTCCTCCTACGGCTATACAATATATTTTATCAACTAAAATATCTAGCCCCTAGACCACATATGCCGGACGGCGATTCCAATAAAAGAGGACACCTGGTAACAAACAAGTCTCCCCCCAAAAAAACTCCCTGTTTTTTTAGTATTTCGACTCGGCGGTAAACAAAATGTTGTTTGAGCCTGGCAAATATAAATTGGGAAAATAGTAAAAACGACAGGGATGAATATAAGTCGTAGGGCCGCGGGGGGCCGAAGGCACCTGAGCTATCCGACTGTACGAGATAAATAGTCACTAGACAGGGATCAACACGCCGGTTCGGTCATTAAACAATGTCGGAAGGAAATTGGTTACAGCCATATGCCTTCCTGAAGGAGGAACAGGCGATACAAGAGAAAAGGGAATTCCCCAAGTCCTAGACACCAGAAATTCCCTTAACCCGCCAGTTTTCGACGCCGGCAGGGAGGCCAACTAACACCAAAAAAGAAGTGACTCAGGGTCCTTAGCGAACAAATAGCTCAAGGACACAGATGATTGTCGTTCTGCCGACCACTCTAACAATGGTCATTCCTCTCCCATTATATCAATTGGAGGTATAGGGCAAGGCGGATACTTGATGGAATTCTTTTTTGATCCGGAGTTAGTAACAGCACAAGGGAACTCTACTGTAATACAAACGCCGGTTAGGTTATATCTACAACAGGCAAGTTATCAGTTATTAGAAGAAGTCTATATCGCCAAGACCCTCTATCTTTAGAATGATACTAAAAATAGCACAAAGAAGTTGTTAAAAGATACAATTCTGACCCTTTACATACCACCAACGGAATGGGATCCGCGGCACTAGAAGTAGGCAGAGACTTCATTATATTCTTAAGTTTGCACCGGTTAAGTCATACCACTAGCAGAGGAGAAAGAATACATTTATCCATGATTCCTGTTGATACCTACCAACTCGCCAGCTCCGAACCACCCGGCGGTTAACCTACTTTGGATTTTATAGATTTTAAATCAGAACAAAGTAAGACAAAAAACCACGCCGGAACGTGGAACAAAAATATACTAATCTGTATACCAAAAGGTACAGGGAGCTGGCGGCGCGAAAGGCGACAATGTAAGTTGAACCGTAGTGAAGTAGCTCGGTCATCTACCCTCGTTACAAAGAAGGTAACATAATAATTACTTAAAAAAGTAAGGAGGTCTTCACTCAGGATACGGATAAAACATATATCCATATTAGTGTCTATAAACAAATGTAAGAAAGTGTTAAGTTAAGGGGTGAGGAACCCAACCTCAACAGATAAGACCACTAATAGCATACGGAATCGCGTCACGAGAGGGAGTTTGGTTTGCCTTTCTCACTGATCAGGAGAGGAATCCCAAGTTTTATAGGCTTCAAGCCTAGACCATCAGTCATAGGTCTAAGTCTCTCAGACGGTACAAAATTGTTCATTGGATGGCAACTCACAATCTAGCATGATATTTCTCCTCTCTTGCTTTCCTGACGCGACACCGTGGGTTAGCCCGGCGGCAACCAGTAGTTGTTGTTGTTGTTGTTCCCCAAGCTGCCTGGCCGAACAGCCCCACGGCCCCGAGCAAGGCCAAGGCCATAACCGAGCGCCCCCACAGAACCCTCCCTGCCGACCACAATAAAGCCTGGGCGACCGAAGCCACTCCATGGCGGGGAGCTGAGGAGGGTGCAGAAATGCCCGGGAAACCAAAGCCCCACCCAGGGCCCTGTGCCCCTCACCAATTATGAAGAGAAAGTTGAGGGGCAAAGGAAAAATGTGACGCTTTGACTTCCAATCTTGGTAGATTGGGAGGTCAATCCACGGAAGAGACGCCGTCACTTGAGATCTAGAAAATATATAAGTAAAAGGAACAGTCAGAGTAAGCTATGGGTATGGCAGAGATCACTCAGTTCTCACTCTGATAGACCAGCCCATCACCAGCAACCAATAGTAATAAGGAATGCCGACAGAGGGGCTAGTTAGTCTAAGTACTAAAAGGTTTAAGTTTCATTAGGCTGGAAAAGAAAAAAGGGGGGGGGGATGCAAGTAAGCACATAGGACCCCTAGAACCCCTCCGCCGGTTAACGGCTTTCCGCCGGACAAGATGTTAAGGTCACAGGCTGTGACACTTTAAAATCAAGCTGTTTTACAGCTATTTAAATAACTTTTCTATGTAAAAATACCTATATTAGTTGCATCTATTTAACAAAGCGTACAAATTATATGTACAATTAGTTTTAAGAATGATGAGGTTGATCAGGTATAGAAGTATGTTCTCTGACAAGTGTATGAGTCTCAAAGTGAGAATCTTATCATATATCTAAAAGCAGATCTTCTTCGAAGTAACGCACTGCTTTCCCTCTTTTATATTTTTATATATTGTATGTAAACAATAAAGAACTCAAATTTGCTGTGCGATTCTTTTTTCTCTACCTATGGTATTGTTAGTGGTTTGATATTATTACGAATGTCCCCCTCCAGTCTTGAGATATCAGGCATATCATCAATGATGGAGGGGCCACTAATAAATTATAGGTTTGATCCCCGGAGGGGAGAAGAGAAAACCTAATATTTAGTAGTGGCCCCGAAATCATTGACGATGTAGGGCCCTCTCGTCCATCCCCTTCCCATTCGTTGATATCTTGAGTTTAGTATTAATATGTCAGTGAAGGCAGAATGGCGTCTCTTGCCACGTTCTGGGGTAGAAATCCACGCGCAAGAAATCCACGAGATGGAAAGCTATAGCAAAACAAGTTTTGAGTAAATATTTCCGCTTTTATTTTTTACAATTTGCTTTCGTAGTGTGTACCCCAATCATAAGACGATTCCATAAGAGAAGTTGCGTTACACTTATGGCGTGTAGTACTCCGTTTCCCCGCGGCGGGAGTTTCAAACTGGCTGCCCGCGGGCGCTTGAAAGGAGGCTATTATACTAATAGGCATATCGTCAATGATTTCGGGGCCACTACTAAATATTAGGTTTTCTCTTCTCCCCTCCGGGGATCAAACCTATAATTTACCGCACGTTTTGCACGTGCGCCAATCAAGTCACGAGAGACTCTAGGAAGAATCCCTCGTCCCTTCTCTTAGCTACCTCTGTCCCAACAACACGTTACATCACCCTGTGTCATGTGTTCATTCATTTTTTTTTTTTTTCTTTTTTTTTTTTTTTCTATATTCCAACTTACTTCCTCTCGGGCATAGGCTGAGAGCCTTAACATTCACCGCTTTACAATGAACAGTGAAGCCCGTGAGGTCTTGTTCCAGTCTAGGGAGTGAGACATGTGAAGCACGTAGAGTACAACGAGCACCTGCCATCTTGCCTTCACATGAGGCACGGTGCTCACTCATGGCCCGAAACGACCCCATCTCTGAAGCCACCTCGTTCCCGTACTTCACTGTCTCACCCCCTACACTCGGACTCTCACACTTACACACACACAACGCCACCTGTTGAGCAGATAACTCACCAGGCATTGCACCCCTATAGCATATTTTGAATATAGGAATATTCATACAGTGCTATTTAATCAGGGAACAATGAGGGTATTTTATTGACGTTTCGGTGGGCTTGTGGTAATGCACTGATACCAGGTACAGCACAAATTCCATCCCAATAATATCTTCCCATTGATACATCGGGATTTGAACCCGGGACCTTTGGATTACCAGGCCAGTGGCAAGACCACTCCACCACACCTCCCCTAAAATGTATTAGCTTCACTATTCATTTCATCCATCATCTTAAGTCATATTATAGAATCAGAAAATTAGAGTAAATCATTATTATTAAGTTAGCCTAGCCTAGCCACTTCCTTCATTTTCCTTGTCCCACTAACATTGAGTTGAGCCCTACTGCTATCCGCCATCTTTGATCACCCCTCTGAGTTAGAACCATAATCAGGTAAACCGTAAACGTTTGTTTACTTTATGTACGTAAACTTATTTAAAGGTCCACAATCAAGAAGTAATTAACCACACATTATATAATTTTATGGAATTGTCTCTCACCTAGTGCTCTATGCAGCCTTAGCAGTGTTCTGGCACCACAGGTTGGAGTGATAAGGCTGTTGTCTTTCTCGTACTGCAACATCACTTGTATGGTGGAATAATTCTCTCCGCTGCTACCATCTACGAGCGTTTGAAGTATTTTTATCTGAAGTAGAAGGGAATAAAATGTCAGAATTAAACTTAAGTTAGAGCTATTTATCTAAATAATCTTGTAGAAAGGCACAAAAGCTAAAGTTAGCAATCCACGTTCCCCCATATTCAAATGCAAGGAAGAAAAAGAGAGAAGGGAAGGAGAACGAGCCACCCAAGATCCATTCCATACGTCGCCTGCCTTCAGGATCAAGGAATGGACAGGTGGGCAGAGCTAGGTATGTTCTCTCATCGATTCACGGGTCAGGACTCTCTCTGTAACTCATGAGCTTCAACTTTTTCCATTATCACAGAACGGACTGGTGAGCAGATCCACTGCCCTTCCAGCCACTCCTGGCACTCCAGTACCTATGCCAGCAGCCAATGGGAAAGTAGTTGGAACATCAGAAGCAGCTCCTCGATCCAGGAGCTGGCCCTATAAACTCCGAGATCAGCAGCAGTTCGTCAGAACATCCGAGACTCTCCAAGAGCTCAGACCTGAGATTTCCCATATGCTCAGCTTCCCTCCCTCTCCAAAGGGCAGAAGGACTCCAGCCACTAAAATCAGTCTGTGGGTGCCAAGGGCGCATTGATAGAGGCAAGGAAAAAAGGAATTGTGAATACGATAGGGCAGACAACCCTACTCCTGAAGAAGAGGCATTGACATAGCCAATTCATAGCCAATGTATCTCAATTGCGTGGGAAAGGTCAAGACAGTGCTTGAAAAAGACATTAATACCCTCAAGATATATCTGGCGCACGCCTCCACCAGCCAGTCTCTACAATAGGAAAAGCTAGGCCCCACACCAGCTCTCGTCAAAAGGCCAGGACCTGCTGCGGCCTTCTCCCCAGCAGTACAAGACGGAGTAGGCCCCATACCATTTTCCTGAACAATGCACAAGCACAGACCCGAGACCGAGACCGAGAAAGTCTCAATTCCTGTAAGGGGGGGATTTCGTAGTCTTTGCTTTTCTTTTCCAATCGCTGTCCTTATTATTTCATGTTCATTCAATTATTAGGTGTTTCTTTTAAACCATTGATGATTAATCCAATTTATTGCTCTGGTAAATTAATGGCCGTTGCATGCAAAGAAATATAGGTGAAATTAAACTTTCAATGGCAAGCTGTGTGTAGTGAACACCATACTACTGGGCGGCCATATTAGGCTCCATTCCCGCCTATAATCGTCATTTTACGATAAATATCGTTATTACTTATTCATGTGCGCCTATTTTATGTTTGATATGAAGATATTAACATGTAACAGCAATAAAACAAGTGGGAATAGCATTTGAGGGTTAAAAATAGCGAATTATTGCTGACCGTTCATTCATGAGGTGAGAGACACACGAGGTACACACCCTCCCCTCTCGAAGCTTAGTGGGAGACTGAAGCCTGTCTCTCTCTCTCTTTCTTTCCTCACACAGTAAACGCGTAACACCACACCTTGGGACCGGTTTGGAGATATTGGTTCAATAAATACACCGATAAACAAGGGAATAAGAGGAAAAATAGGTGATAATTGAAGGGAGGGAGGGGGGGGGAGGAGGGGGTTTTGACACATGTGGATTAGTGATAGGAGGTATGGAGGGGAATTATCTCACTTAAACACTGATTTTTTTGTTTTAAGTGCTACTGGGGCCTTTTAAAAGGCTGTTTTAGGCCTTACCTCTTAACCCGGGAACTGCGGGGAGACTCTTAACCCTCTTCGACATATGACGCAATTTTGAGCCTATTAGGGATACTTTAAAGCCTTTGTTACCATCAGGGGTATTTAGAAACCTTTAGTTTAGTTACTTCAACCTCTGCAGTTGTCTTTGAGTTAGCTGTGGGCAGAAAACTAATTTTGGAGAGGTATTTATAAGAGTGAGAGAACTCTATTTCTTATTGCTAATCTGGCAACCTCTACGTCATATGATTCTGAAGGGGTTAAGAGTTCCCCCGGCGGACTGCGGGAAGACTCTTAAGAGTAAGGAAAACAAAAAATCCATTTAAAACACCCCAAAACAAATTTTTTTTTTTTTTTTTTGCCCCTTGGCCATGCAAATATCACTCCTCCACCTCCCCTCCTTCAGTTATCACCTATTTTCCCTGTTATTCCCTTATTCTGTGGTTAATTTTCGTGCTAACATTAGCGAGTTGGTAGCAGGGCGTTGTCATCACTGTTACCAAGCGTGGGAAAGAGCGAGAGAGAGACTATTGCGGAACAGTGTCTCTCCAGACAAGGGGAGGGGTGGAGGGCAGGGAGGTTGCCTCAGCCATACATTATGTAACTCCCGGCCTGTGTCGCCGATTTTGACCATCCAAACACTGTTTCCACTTGTTTTATTGTTGTAACAGGTTAATACCTTTATAATCAACCTATAATAGGCGCATATGGATACGTATTAATGCTATTTATGGTAAAATAATGATGTTAGTGATGGGAACAGCTCAAATACGTCAGCACAGGAGTGTGGTGTCTCATACCCCCCATGCGCACTTCTTAGGTTAAGAGGATCGTTGCCTTTGCCCACCAAAAGTTCTTAAGAGTGTTCTTGCCATTCCCAGGTTAATGCAAATTATATAAATGACACAGGAGAAATAAAATGCAATATACCTTTTGGTATTACTTAACTATATTAAAACACTGTAAAGGAAAATACACTTTTCACTGGGACACACAAATCAATAGGATTATTGCTTTAGTCAACCACGGAATAATATATCGGTATTATTGGCACAATGAACTACTTCTTATCACCACATCAAAGTTAACTAAAAACCCTTCAACAGGTGATCCCAAGGCCACTACCCTAGTAAACACACACTTCAGTCACTAGGTTCATAAGGCGTACAACAGCTCACAATGGAGTGAAGGTTAGCTCAAGACCCAATAACACCAACAGCCTCCTGTCTCAATACAGCCACTATAGGTTCTGACCACTGGGATGGACACATGGACTTGGTACTTCTCTGAACCTGGGACTCCTCTCCTGACCTGGGGCCTTCAATAGAAGGCTTTATCTATAAACACAACACAAAAGGAAAATATCTCCCCTCTCTGCCGCCTGTGACGCTTCTGCATAGTAGCCACGTGCGGGCATGCGCGCGCATCGGCTGCCCAGACGTTTAGAAACCGGCTGGCGGCAGCCGGCCGGCCGGCTTTTCCTTAGTATATATCCTACGACAATGTAACTAATGTCTGGGATATTCTTATGTTTCACAGCTTGTAGCTGCCCTTATTCTTAACCAACGCATCTTAGTATATTTTATTCTCGATAGTTGATTGTTTCATTATAATATATAAGATGTAAGTCTAGTGAGAGTGGGAGGAGACGAGTGGGAGAGAGAGACCGGCTGGGGGACGTTTCTTCGCGCGGAGAGTCTAGCTTGGGACGAGCCTGATGTTGCCACGTGCATTTGTTTGCAACGTTAGGCTTTGTTTCGACTCACGCACGGGGTAGAGGATTTTGACCCGGCAACTGTGTTGAGTGTTGCCAAGCATGGGATGTATTTTGCATGCCTAGGGTGGGGTCCAGACAGATTCAAGACTCAGAGCTCACCTCACTGTCGTACCCTTCGGACCCCCTTGATATCTATCCCTCTCAACCCCACTTAGAAACTTTCTCTCTTACTTTGTATACCTTCTTTCCACTACTTCACCAGTCTATTTAATTATCCCATCCCCTTGATAGACCTTATATCTATTATTGTATTAACAACGAGCTCTCAGATAACTAGATAGGATTTAGGGGCTTATGCAGAGATGTAATTGTTAATGAGACCTAGGAAGCTTTTTTGTTGTCTCATATTTGGTGGTTTCATGCTTGCTAGTCTGTTCTTGTGTCAGGTTAGCAGGGGCTAGACCGGAGGGGAGGCTTTTTGCGATCCTTTAAGTAAAGTCTGCTGGTGCGAGTCCTGTGGACCCGCACGACTTTACTAGGATACCCGTGGGAGTCTGGGGCATTTTCTTGTCTGTGTCCCTGTGTGTCTAGTGTTGTGGTGTGTGAGGGCCCTTGCCTAGTCCACTCAGCACTGCGCTAGCACGTCTTGCTTTTGTTTTAGGGTCGCCAGGAGAGAGTCAGATACTTGCGATCTGAGTCTCTCAAGAGAGCACCCTTTCAATTAGAGTAATTTGGCGCACAGACTTGGGAACGTCCCTAGGCTAGAGCAGGTAGCTCAGCCCGGGTATCCGAAGCCTATATCCTTCCGGCTAGACCTCTGCCGCCTGGCAGATTAACAGCTAGGGTTTATCATCTCTGTATGCTTGTTATTGTGCCACAGTTTACCGTTTTTGTGAGCATTGTGAGTCAGGGTGTGGCTTAGAGACTCTGTCCGAGCAGGCTTGCCTGACTAAGAGTGAGAAGCACACCTGTATGTGGTTATGTGGCGAGTTGCTGCCTTTATTTAATTATACCTATGCCATTATACACTGTAGGTCCTATCACTAGTATTTATTCCTGCTTATGAGTTAAGAGTTCTCTAAATCCGTAACGTACTTTCTTTGCTAAGCATCAGATCCTACAGTAGCCGCATGCAGTTTAGAAACCCGCATCTTGTCTACCGGTACGATGTTTTGAGGACTGCTTGCTTTCACCTTCGTTCACGCAGGGGTGATTAGTTGTATTAATTAACGTAACGTTAAATATACTTTCTTCTAGTTTGTTATTAAATTGTTTCTGCAATTTAATTCCGTTATCTATCTTTTCCTTGAAGCTTTAAGTCAACTTAATTGTGTGATCTTTTATATAGCCTGCTTGACTATCAGCAGTCTATAGTGCGTGCACCCTGTAACCGAGTCATAGGATACCTCGTTGTCCAGGCAGGACTCTTGACGGTTTAGGGTGGTTTGTTGCCTGGGTTTATAGATAAGGGTTGGATCTAGCGTTTTCCGTTGTTGCTTGTTGCCGCATACCTAGTCCAATAGAAAGAGCCCAGTGTTTATATATCCCAGGACGTAACAAATGGCGACCTTGCATAGGATTTACTGAACAGAGGAATATAGTGGTCATTTGTTTTGAGATTCCTTATGATTAGAGGAATACAGTGGACATAGAGTTTTTTTTTTTGAGCAACCAATATAACACATTAAAGACTTTAAATAACATTAGTATATACATACTTGCATAGGAGATAAGGCACATTCTATAACCGTGATAATTACTGCAGTACACAAACATGTCTAATACATCAGAACACAGTGAGGGGTCAGGTCACGATACGGGCTCGGAGGGAGAAAGACCTGTGGAGTGGCTAGTCGATAGCGAGGAGGGTGCTAGAAGATTTTTAGAGGTGCCCCTTACCGCTGCCAGGGTGTTGAAGCTGAATAAGTATGGCTTAAAGTGTGTGGCAGGTCTTCAGGGTCACCAGGGTTTAAGTGGCATGAGGAAAGATCAGCTGAGGACTTTGATATTGGGTTTAGAAGGGAGAGACCTGGGTGGAGAGGCGACTGAGGGCCCCGGTCCCCAGCCTCCCCTCCACTCTACCCCCATATCAAACGTCAGGATGCCTGAATTTAGTACATACCCCCAAGTTGATGGTCAATGACACCGTGGAATTCAATCACAGGGACCCTCTCCATTAAATGCACCTTCCCCTCCTCAAGGGTTGACTCCAGATTTGTTGTTTCGGCTTGAGATGGCCAAGGTTGAGGTTGCTAGAGCTCAGGTTGAGGCTGCTAGAGCTCAGGCTGAGGCTGCAGAGAGAACAGCTATACGAGAGGCTGAACTGCAGGCAGAGTCTACTAGGTATCGGGCTGACAGGGAGCTGGAGAGATCTCGAGTGGAGGTAACAGGGCGAAATATTGGGGGAGGTAACAGACATTGGGACCAATCATTGTCGCACCTGCTTAAACTAGTTCCTGTGTTCGATGAATTAGGTGTGGCTGAGTTTTTTATGCGATTTGAGAAGAAGTGTCAGGAACACCAGTGGCCTCAGGAAAAGTGGGCAGCATTATTTTCATCAAGACTTCTAGGAAAGGGGCTAAAAGCGTATGATGCACTACCTTTAGAGTCCTGTGTAGTTTATGATGAGCTAAAGAAGGCTGTGCTACGGGCCTATGAGTTACAACCAGAAACTTACCGCTTGAAGTTTCGGGGTGTTACTAAGGGCAAGGATAGTACCTTCCTAGAACACGCCCGGGACTTGTCTGATGCACTACGACATTGGCTGCGTTCTGAGAGGGCAGCTACTTTTGAGGAGTTGAGTGAGCTGGTTCTCTTGGAGCAGTTCTTTAAGTGCACAGGCGGGGACTTAACATTAAATATAAAGGAAAAAAATCCTAGAACTCTCCAGGAGGCAGCAGAAATGGCTGACCGCCAACTGTCATTAATTCGAGGGTGCGGAGCAGCAGCTAGGAGTGAGTCGGGTGCAAAGGATCGTACCCCTCCCCCTCCCAAGAATTTTGATACACATAAATACACAAAACCATGTAGCACTGACAATAAAACTGAACATAAACCAAATACCGTCCCATATAAGAAGTCTAATGGTACCTCCCACTCCCAAGGGAAACCAAAGAGTAAAGAGTGCTTTGCATGTCACAAGGAGGGTCACTTTGCAAATGCTTGTCCGAACAAGCCACCAAACAAGGTTGTGTCATTGGCCCGCAGCATAGGGGTGTCGCCTATATCTTCTGAGTTTGCCAAGGGTAGTTCGTCAGAGGTTGGGACACAGCCTGTCTTCAAGAGTCCGGAAGGCTCGAACCCTGTCCGCGACGTCTTTGGGGGTCATAGAGGGCATGGTTTTGTGAGGTGGGCTGGCGAAAGGCGAGGAGTTAAGCTATTGCGTGATACTGGGGCTTCTCAGACCTTGTTAAAGAACTTTACTGGTAGGCCGATTAACGCTGCTCGGGTGGTGGTAGTTCAGGGGATCAATGCTACGAAGTCCTACCCGCTGGTGCGGATGGAGCTGGAGGTGGGTGGTGTGGCGAAGGAGCTGGATGTCGGAATTGTAGAGAACTTGCCTGTTGGGGGCGTCGACCTCCTCCTCGGTAATGACTTTGCGGTGCCTGCTTCTAAGGTTTCACCCTTGGTCGTTGCCGAGAAGGCGGCCGACGTTAGTAGGGAGGAACAGGAGGGGGTTGAGAAGTGTAGCGTACAAACCATGGCGTGTGTTGTGACGCGTTCTCAGACATCCGGAGTCTTGCAGCCACCACCTCAGTCTATCAAACCGCGGAGGAAAGGTCACAAGAAAACGGGAAGTGTTGGTCAATTGGAGAGTTTTGAGCCGGCAATGTTTCTTGGTGACTCATTATTGGCACCTATGTTAGAGTCTGGAGAGGCCCCGGGGCCTGTCACCGCTAGTGCAGGTGCAGGGCAGGAAGAGACTGCGACAGCATCGTTATGCGCAGCGTGAGGAAAGGATGGCTCAGCGGGACATTGGAGGTGGAAATAAATTATTTAAGATGAACTTGGATAATCTCGCACCTGCTGATATATGTTCCTTGCAGCTGGAAGATCCTGAAGTCAGGGTGTGTGGTAATGGTGCTGTCGAACTGGAGAGCGATGGGGATGCGCAGCCTGGTGATTTTTTCTTGTCCGAGGGGATCTTGTATCGGAGACATCAGGATCCCAAGAAAAAGTGGGATGGCGGGTCAGGATTAGTGGACCAGTTAGTAGTACCGAGGGTGTGCCGTGAGAGCTTATTGAGATTAGCTCATGATGTGCCTTTGGCAGGGCACCTGGGGGCACGTAAGACGGAGGCAGCTCTGAGCAAGCTTTTCTGGTGGCCTGGGTTAAAGGCGAGTGTCGTATCATGGGTGTCACAGTGTCACACTTGTCAAGTTGGGAAATCCAATCAGTTCATCCCGAGAGCCGCGTTACAACCCATCCCTGTCATTGGGCCACCCTTCAGCAAAGTAGTTATCGATATGGTTGGCCTATTGCCCCCCACTAGTGCCGGCAATAAATGTTTACTAACTGTAATGGATGTAGCAACACGGTATCCAGATGCTTACCCCATGCACAACGGGATGGCCAAGACTGTTGTCAAAAACCTACTTGTCTATTTCTCTCGTTATGGCTACCCTCAGGAGATCCAGTCTGATCAGGAATCCAATTTTACTTCTGCTCTGTTTAAGCAGACCGTGCAGCAACATGGGATAGTGTCTGTGGTGTCATCTGCCTACCATCCCGAGAGTCAGGGAGTTTTGGAAAGGTGGCACTCGACTCTCAAGAGTATGTTGCGGTGTTATTGCATGGAAAATGGGAAGGACTGGGATCTAGGTCTCCCATACGTTTTATTTGCTGCGAGAGAAGTACCTGGGGAGAGCTTGGGATTTAGCCCGAACGAGTTGGTTTTTGGACACAGGGTCACTCCACATAGTCAAGGAGATCTGGGAGGGAGTCACAAAGCCATGCTCGCTTCTAAAGTATGTAGTTGAAAGCCGTGAGAGAATGCTAAAGAGCTTGGAGGTAGCAGATCGGAACCTTAAGAGTTCACAAGCTCAGATGAAGGACAGATACGACCAGAAGGTGAAGCTGAGGGAGTTTGAAGTAGATCAGGAGGTACTGATACTACTGCCTCTGGTGGGACACCCATTGTCTGCCAAGTATTCTGGTCCGTATCGGGTTGTAAGGAAGGTTTCTGATCTCGACTATTTAGTAGCTACTCCTGATCGTAAGAAAAAGAACCAACTTTGCCATGTAAATCTGATGAAAGAGTATGTGAGGTGCCCCTCCGAGCCTCTCACTGTCCCGGTGTTGATCTGCAGCGATCGTGGTGGAGAAGGAGGAAGGGACAGTCAAGCTGCGGGGAGGATAATTGTGATTGCCATGTTTCCGCGGATCAGTGGGCGGGGAATTCTAGACAAGTGGCTCACGAGTTGATATTGCACCTGCCTGAGCAACAGCGTGTAGCTGTTCAGCACTTGTTTGATTCAAACCCAGCTGTTTTCGCGGAGCATCCTGGCCTCACTACTCAAGCGGTGCACGATGTCGATGTTGGGGACCACCCGCCCTTTAAATCAGTGCCATACCGTGTTCCCCCTATTAAATTACCAGCACTTAGGGAAGAGCTGGATTATATGCTGAAACGTGGGCTGATTTCTGAGGGTGCAGTAAGGTGGACTTCCCCCGTCACACTGCAGCCCAAACCAGATGGCAAGGTGCGGTTTTGTATAGATTTCCGCAGGTTGAATGGTTTAACCCCCACAAATGCCTACCCTCTCCCTCGCGTGGACGACAGTGTGGATAAGATAGGAAAAGCCAAGTTCCTCACTAAGATAGACCTTGTTAAGGGTTATTGGCAGGTGCCCTTGTCTGAGCGAGCGCGAGAGGTGTGTGGGTTTGTGGTGGACGGTGCCACATATCGTTGCCATGTTATGCCATACGGGCTGAAAAATGCCCCTGCAACGTTTCAGAAATTAATGAACGACATTGTAGCCGACATTCCCAACTGTACGGTGTACCTAGATGATGTCATAATTTACGACGAGGATTTTAACAGTCACTGTGCTCACATCGGACAGCTTTTTAATAAACTGAATGAAGCAGGTTTGGTGGTAAACCTGGGTAAGTGCGATTTTGTCAAAGCCACAGTTTTGTACTTGGGG
The DNA here is from genome assembly GCA_032716605.1 of Paralithodes platypus. Lineage (NCBI taxonomy): Eukaryota > Metazoa > Arthropoda > Malacostraca > Decapoda > Lithodidae > Paralithodes > Paralithodes platypus. The sequence continues at coordinate 9,406,065 of CM064565.1, read as the reverse complement.
TTCGAGGTGGGGATGGGTCAGGTGTGCCCTCCACAGACAAAGATCAAAGCCATCGATCAGTTTCCCCAGCCTACGACTAAGAAACAAATCATGCAGTTTCTAGGTATGATAGGCTATTATCGTCGCTTCATCAAAGGCTATTAGACTGTACTTGCACCTTTAACTGACTTATTATCTAAGGACAAGAAGTTCCGGTGGTCTCCTGAGTGTGCAGAGGCGTTTTCCTTGGTGAAACACCTGTTATGTACCCACCCCATACTCAGGGCCCCAGGCTTCAGCAGACCTTTTCAGCTGGCGACTGATGCCAGTGGCGTAGGGGCTGGGGCTGTCTTGTTACAGACAGATGAGGAAGGTATCGAACATCCACTGAGTTTTTACAGTAAAAAATTAAATAGTGCCCAAAGGAATTACTCTGTAATTGAAAAAGAACTCCTGGCGATAGTGCTGGCGCTCAGACACTTCGATGTATATGTTCCTGCTTTCGGACCAGTCGTAGTGGTTTATACCGATCATCACCCTCTGAAATTCTTGAATCAGTTTCATAACCGGAATATGAGGCTGACCAGGTGGTCACTCATGCTTCAGGAGTATAATCTGGACATACGCCATATTGCCGGTTCTGATAACGTGATAGCGGATTGTCTATCAAGGGTGGATGATGTTGGTTAGACTGCCACAGGATTGAGGGTTGAGTGTGGAGGAAAATAGGCTGTCACTGTAGTTCAGCCGAAAAAAACAAATTAAAAAAGCAAAAACCTTATAAAAACTCTTTATTTTTATAACGTGTAGAATTTTGTATAAGATGTTGTAGCAGTATCTAAGTTGAATGTTTTCGCTTATTGTCGCTAAGTTAGTTGAACTTGCTCAGTGGAGCGCAACAGTCTTTATTTTTGTTGTATATAGTGCCTTGTGTCGCAACAGTGTGTGGTACTATGAGAAGCTTTCTGTTAGATATGAAGAACCTAGTCAAGGGTCTTATATCTTGGGGGAGGTGTGACGCTTCTGCATAGTAGCCACGTGCGGGCATGCGCGAGCGTCGGCTGCCCAGCCGTTTAGAAACCGGCTGGCGGCAGCCGGCCGGCCGGCTTTTCCTTAGTATATATCCTACGACAATGTAACTAATGTCTGGGATATTCTTATGTTGTTTCACAGCTTGTAGCTGCCCTTATTCTTAACCAACGCATCTTAGTATATTTTATTCTCGATAGTTGATTGTTTCATTATAATATATAAGATGTAAGTCTAGTGAAAGTGGGAGGAGACGAGTGGGAGAGAGAGACCGGCTGGGGGACGTTGCTTTGCGCGGAGAGTCTAGCTTGGGACGAGCCTGATGTTGCCACGTGCATTTGTTTGCAACGTTAGGCTTAGTTTCGTCTCACGCACGGGGTAGAGGATTTTGACCCGGCAACTGTGTTGAGCGTTGCCAAGCATGGGATGTATTTTGTATGCCTAGGGTGGGGTCCAGACAGATTCAAGACTCAGAGCTCACTTCACTGTCGTACCCTTCGGACCCCCATGATATCTATCCCTCTCAACCCCACTTAGAAACTTTCTCTCTTACTTTGTATACCTTCTTTCCACTACTTCACCAGTCTATTTAATTATCCCATCCCCTTGATAGACCTTATATCTATTATTGTATTAACGACGAGCTCTCAGATAACTAGATAGGATTTAGGGCCTTATGCAGAGATGTAATTGTTAATGAGACCTAGGAAGCTTTTTTGTTGTCTCATATTTGGTGGTTTCATGCTTGCTAGTGAGTTCTTGTGTCAGGTTAGCAGGGGCTAGACCGGAGGGGAGGCTTTTTGCGATCCTTTAAGTAAAGTCTGCTGGTGCGAGTCCTGTGGACCCGCACGACTTTACTAGGATACCCGTGGGAGTCTGGGGGCATTTTCTTGTCTGTGTCCCTGTGTGTCTAGCGTTGTGTTGTGTGAGGGCCCTTGCCTAGTCCACTCAGCACTGCGCTAACACGTCTTGCTTTTGTTTTAGGGTCGCCAGGAGAGAGTCAGATACTTGCGATCTGAGTCTCTCAAGAGAGCACCCTTTCAATTAGAGTAATTTGGCGCACAGACTTGGGAACGTCCCTAGGCTAGAGCAGGTGGCTCAGCCCGGGTATCCGAAGCCTATATCCTTCCGGCTAGACCTCTGCCGCCTGGCAGATTAACAGCTAGGGGTTTATCATCTCTGTATGCTTGTTATTGTGCCACAGTTTACCGTTTTTGTGAGCATTGTGAGTCAGGGTGTGGCTTAGAGACTCTGTTCGAGCAGGCTTGCCTGTCTAAGAGTGAGAAGCACACCTGTATGTGGTTATGTGGCGAGTTGCTGCCTTTATTTAATTATACCTATGCCATTATACACTGTAGGTCCTATCACAGGTATTTATTCCTGCTTATGAGTTAAGAGTTCTCTAAATCCGTAACGTACTTTCTTTGCTAAGCATCAGATCCTACAGTAGCCGCATGCAGTTTAGAAACCCGCATCTTGTCTACCGGTACGATGTTTTGAGGACTGTTTGCTTTCACCTTCGTTCACGCAGGGGTGATTAGTTGTATTAATTAACGTAACGTTAAATGTACTTTCTTCTAGTTTGTTATTAAATTGTTTCTGCAATTTAATTCCGTTATCTATCTTTTCCTTGAAGCTGTCGGGAATAGGGTAATGATCCCGACAGTTTTAGGTCCAATAGGACATTTGAATTTGGCGGTATCGTATCGCATGTACGATTTCGGCTGGTTCTTTGTGTATTGTAGTTTATTCTTAAGTTAGGTTAAATATTAACTGTAATGTATAAATATCTACATCAGCTCTAGATGTATTATGAAACCAAGTTATGGGTTATAATTATTATGAGCCGGCAGCCATATGTAATTTCGCGAAGCGATCGGAGGCCGGCCCTTTAGTCTCTCAATCAACACCGTACAGCCAACATCTCCTCCCCCGGCTCTGACTCAACCCACAGTTCACCATGTGCTACAACTACTAACAATATTAACAACAGTCCTACATCACCAGTCCTCTAAGCTAAGTTCATTGTATCGATATTGTATTATGTGAACATTCCTACATGTCATGCAATTGAACTAGCCGTGTGTGGGGGACTGGATTACACCCATCGAATACCTCGTTGGTAATTATATTATAACTATTTGTTGGGATATTTCATGTACCAGTGATATGTAAATTAACCTCTTTATCTAAATTCCCGACAAATAATGGTCCTTCGTGCCCTAAAGCTTCCTTACCGTAGTACCGTTTTGTTTGCTTCCTTGACGCTTGTGGGCTTACAAATGGCTGCCGCCTTGCGCGTTGTTGGCCGACTGCCGTTCCCTAGTTTACACCCAGCTTCTTCCCTCATGTTTTTTACCATTTAGGCGCCGTGTCTATCTTTTTTGGGACTAGTTTCCAGGTTTTTTTGGGCGTGTGATCCTTGGCATTTTTTTGGTGGGTTAGCTGGGCTGGAGATTGGGGTTGGGGTAATTTCGTCGGGCGCCATTTCGCGCTCATAGGCTAGGCTAGGCAGTCTAGGCCTGCAGGTGTCTGTGGTGGCTTTTCATTTCGCTTTGGTGGTGTGCCTGTGGTGTTGCTTGTGTTTTGTCATTGTGGGACTCATTATTCATTATGCTGGTGGGGAGGATTCTCATGTGACCTTTTATATTTAAATTTCATAATAGCCTAGGCCTAGTTGCTTAAAGTGGCGGTCATGAGTGTCGGTCTTTGTTAATTCCTAAGCGATTGACAGTTAATAGTCAGACCTCATGATTGTAGCTTAACCAACTAGGCTTACCTATAAAGGGCTTACAATAATTAGTGCTTCACCTTACCCTTTCTTTTAATGAATTTAGTATTTAATTATTTTGTCTAGTTAGATCATTTCCTTTCGATAGTTTATATTAAGGGGGATGTAAGTATTATGTAATTCTTTTTGAGTAAATTTCTTAAGTAATGGGAGTTTGCCGCTGTTGATTCCTAAGCGATTAACGGTTTGTAGTCTGACCTCATTGTAGTTTAAGTTGCTTAAAATTAGACCTTAACGATGACAGATTTAAAGAAACTTAAGATTCTTAAGGGAGGGATGAAGGGAAGTTTAAATAGATGTTTAAGAGATCTTGATGAATTTTTAATAAGTGCTACGGCTGATCAGATAAAAGGTAAATTTGCTACTGTTACTAAATCGCTAGCTACTTATGATAGTTATGCTCAGCAGGTATATGGTTTATTGACAGTTACTGACGATGTGGAAGAAGAAATGTCGGCAGATCTTGAGTACTTTGAGGACGTTAATACAGCCTCAGCAAGACTATCTTCCACCCAAGAATCAACCTCTGTTAAGGATACCGGTACACCAAAGGCGACTGGTTTTAACCTGCCGAAGCTTACTTTGCCTACCTTTTCCGGGGATACGGCTACCTGGACTGGATTTTGGGATATTTTTGAGTGTTCCGTCCATCATAATAAAACACTCACATCCATCCAAAGGTTCACATATCTCCGTGGTCAATTGAAAGGGGAGGCATTGAAGTTAGTCGATGGGTACAAGCTAGAAGCTACCAGCTACGAGTCTGCAGTGGAGTTGCTGAAGAGAACTTACGGGAGAGTGGAAGTCATCAAGACCGCTTTAATTACCAAATTCTTCACACTAGATCCTCCATCCTATGATGTGGCGGACCTAAAGGAGTACTATGCCTCCTTTGAGAGCCTCCTCCGATCTATGGCGACAATGGCCGTCACCAAGGAGGAGATATTTAGTGTGAATATCTTGAATAAAATACCCTCTCCCCTAAGGGAAATCTTAAGACGACAACTAAGCGACTCTCCACTAAACTTGGAAGCGTTGGTGCAGGTGTACCAGACTGAAGTCTTCAATATGGAGAGTACTGGACACTACCGACAAGTGGAGATGTCGCCATCTACTGCAGCTTTCCCGGTACAGACTTCTAAACAGAAAAGGCCAATATCATTAGGTTGTAAGTTGTGCAGTGTCCACGGTCATCTGTGGTATCAGTGTCCTAAGTATCCTAAGGCTACACAGACGATTAGCAAGGCTAAATCGCTTAAGTTATGTACCAACTGTCTGGCAAGAGACCACTTCAACAGTACCTGCACCAATTCCTACATCAAACCTTGTAAGTATTGCAAGGGGAAACATTGGTTTTCCCTTTGCACCCAGTCTGATCGGCACGACGGCAAAGATAAGGGGAGAAACCCCAAAGAGTCACATGAGAAAGATAAGAGCGAGGGTGATAAAGTATCTGCCATGTCCATTGCTTCTTGAGAATGTCAATTGCTTCCTACTATGATGCTGCCAGTAGTGGGGAGTAATAATAACACTATAATGACGCGCACCTTACTTGACCAGTGCTCACAGAGGTCATTCGTTCTGCGGTCATCATTACCCCAGCTCAAGTGTACCAGCAAGGGTCAAGAGAATTTGCGTCTCCATGGTTTCACTGGTGAAATAGATTCCAGTGACTATGATATAGTGGAGATTTCATATGTTTATAGAAAAAAGGTATGTCCCATCAAGGCTGTTGTGGTCGACACACTACCCAGTTTCTATATAGCATCAGAGATTCAACCACATTTGAAATATCTCAGAAGCAAGGGTTATAAACTGGCTGATGATCAACTCTCTGCTAACAATGGTATTATGCTACTGGTCGGAGCTGATTATTACTACGACCTGGTTCACCCTGGATATCGGCGGGTAGATAAGCTTATAATGCTCCCCACGATCCAAGGGTATGCCATTTCTGGATCCTATGCCACTTCCTCTAAAGACACACAGGTGGAGGTGGTTACGGTCCTCAAGGTAGCAGTAAGCCCCATAGATAAATATATTAGGCCAAATGTGCCTGATAATACATGTACTGATATAGATAAGCTATGGGACTTGGACAATATTGGAATTGACCCACATGAACTTGATCGTGAGTCCAAGCTAGCATTAAGCTCGTATGAAGAGACTGTAACGTATGACTCTGGCAGAGGTCAGTATGTGGTAAGGCTCCCTTGGAATGATAACAAGAGTAAATTACCTACTAATTTCCATCTAGCACTTGGTAGGTTACGTGGGCTTCAGAAGCAGTTTGTCAAGGATCCAAGTTATTGCGAGACTTATGCGGCAGTTTTGGCCGAGCAGGTACAACGTGGATTTGTGGAGAGTAGATCTCAGTGAGTATGGGGATGACATCCATTACCTTGCTCACCATGGGATTAAAAAGGACAGTTCCACCACTCCTGTTCGTATTGTGTATGACTGCTCTGCTAAATCCAGTGATCGCTCCTATAGCCTGAATGATTGTCTGTACACGGGTCCGTCCCTGGTCTCTGATCTAGCGAAAATTATGTTGCGCTTCAGATGTCATAAGTTTGCATGGGTCGCCGATATTGAGAAGGCCTTCCTGATGCTTCAACTCCATCGTGAAGACAGGGACTCGACAAGATTTTTATGGCCGCGGGACCCAATGGATCTAGATTCAGAGTATCTGGTCTACAGGTTCAGAGTCGTCTTATTCGGGGCGACCTGTTCCCAGTTCCTTCTCAACGCTACTATCTTGCGTCATCTTGAGGAGGCTGGACTAGATCCTGACTTCAAGAATGAGATCAAGCAGGGGATCTATGTGGCCAATCTTCAAGGCACCGGAGACAATGAAGATTTATTGCTCTAGAGATGCTGGGAGATCCGTGATATATTTGCCAAGGCTCATTTATACTTAAGAGAATGGGCCACTAATAGTGATCTTTTGAAATGTCAATTTGCTTCTGACGGTGTAGCTACTGAGAATAGTGAGGTGAAGTTTTTAGGCCACAAATGGGACACTACCACAGATTGTATATCCTTCTGTCACACCCCATGCGGCAGTGAGCTTATGACCAAGCGAAACTGCTTAAGCTTGTCAGCGAGGTTGTTTGATCCCCTAGGTTTGTTGCTGCCTGTAACAATCCGTGCTCGTATGTTTTTACAGCAACTGTGGCGGCTAAAACTAGATTGGGATACGCCCCTCCCGATTGAGTTACAAGATACTTGGCGGTTGATTCGGTCGGACCTTTCCACATGTTGCAAGGTCCAACTTAATCGTCAGGTGATTAATGGTCAACAGGTGGATCTACATGCCTTTTCTGATGCTAGTAATAGTGCGTACAGTACTGCCATATACATATGCAATGGTAGTGAAGCGACGCTGGCTATAGCGAAGGCCAAGGTAGCCCCTATAAAGAAAATTACAGTTCCTAAATTAGAACTTACTGCATTGCTTCTGTCTGCTCGTCTAATAAAGTTTACACTGGATGCTTATACAGACATACTACAGATTAATAACGTCTATGTCTGGAGCGATAGTCAAATAGCGCTTTCATGGGTACACAGCCAGAAAGTGTTACCTGTTTATGTTTCTAATCGCACTGATGAGATTCATAACTTAGTTCCTACAGCTACATTTCGCTATGTGAGCACCAGGGATAACTCCAGTGACATACTTTCCCGGGGGATCTCGGCGCAGCAGTTTATGTCGTCCTCTATTTGGTGGCATGGACCTCCATGGCTTACATCTCCAACTGAATGGCCTCAGGATTTCAGGGAATGCATATCTGCTCCTTCAGGTCGGCCCCAAGATGATGTGTTAAGTAGTTCGAATGCGAGTACTACACATCAGGATAACAAGTTGGTAGAGTGGGAACGTTACGGCAGCTATGATCAAGTAATACGGGTATTTGCATGGATATACCGTTTCATTAACAACATGAGAAGTCGGGCTCACGGGTCTTTCCTTAGTGAAGATTCGAAGCATATCAGACTCCATGAATTTAGATCAGCAGAAGCTAAACTAATATGTTTAGTACAAAAGGAATCTTATCCTACTGAACATCAAATCCTGAGCAAGGAGTCAAAGGCCAAACCCTCAAACTTAATGAGGCAGCTAGGTTTATATATGGAAGGAGGCATAATTAAGTGTAGAGGCAGGATACAAAAGGCGGACATTATTGATTCTGCGAAATATCCTGTCCTCCTTAGCTCCTCTCATTTGATTACCAAACTGTTGATTCGCCAATGCCATAGGACCTGCCTACATTTTGGCGTAAATTATGTTCTGGCGCATATGCGACAACGTTGGTGGATCCCTAAGATGCGACAAGCAATTAAAGGGATCCGCAATAGCTGTACGATCTGTAAAAGATTACAGGGTAAGCCTTACTCCCCAGTTGATCTACCTCCCTTGCCTGAGTTCAGGGTACAAAGGACTGAACCATTTCAGGTAACCGGGGTAGACTACACCGGAGCGATTCATGTTAGAGAATCGCCCGGTAATATCATAAAGGTATATGCCGTCCTATTTACATGTGCGGTAACCAGAGCGATTCATATTGAATTGATTGACGACCTATCCAGTGAGGGTTTTTTGCATACTCTAAGACGCTTTGCAGGCCGCAATGGTTTCCCTCAAATTATTATGAGCGATAATGCGACTTGTTTTGTTGGGGCCTCTAAATATCTCCAGAGTTTAATGGATGACCCGCAGGTTGTGGCTACCCTCACTGGAAAGGGTTGTCAATGGAGATTTATACCAGCACGTGCACCATGGTTCGGGGCGATTTGGGAGAGAACAATCGGTATCGTCAAATCTGCCTTGAAGAAGGTATTAGGAAGGGCACTGGTGACCAGACGGGAGTTGCAAACCATCTTAATAGAAATTGAGATGTCAGTCAACGACAGGCCCTTGACCTATACCTCGGCAGATGTTGATGACCTCTTACCCATTTCGCCTTCCATGATGACACGTGGACGAACCCTTAATACCTTTCCTAGATCGTCCGTCAATGACGAAGATCTGCATGACCCTACGTTCGGCAATGCTGACGCCACACGTCGTCGTTTCCAGTATGTAAACAAGGTGTCCGACGATCTATGGAAACGGTGGACCCAAGAATATTTGCTGTCTCTTCGCGAGCGTCACTCTCATAAGATCAAAGGGACGAATCAACGATGGCCTCGTATCGGGGATATCGTCCTGATTCATGATGAGCGTCCTAGGTTATTTTGGAAGCTTGGGAGGATTATCGATTTGTTCCAGGGCATTGATGGTCTTATAAGGGTTGCTAGAATACGAACTTCGACTGGGGTTACTACTCGCCCAGTCGTAAGGTTATATCCCCTGGAGCAGGATGTAGAACTCCCGGATGATCCTGGCGTCTCTACTGATACCCCTCCGCGGGAGAATGCTGGTGACAGTGCTCCTCAAGGTGGGGCAGCTGATAATGAGAAGGATGATCCTCCTCAGGCTTCAGGTGGCGCTCGTCCCAAAAGGAGGGCGGCTATGAGTTCCGTGGATCTTTGGAGATCAAAGATCAAACTAGGTGATCTTTGACTTCGATGTCCTTTGTTGTATATCATTTTGGTGGCGGGCAATATGTCGGGAATAGGGTAATGATCCCGACAGTTTTAGGTCCAATAGGACATTTGAATTTGGCGGTATCGTATCGCATGTACGATTTCGGCTGGTTCTTTGTGTATTGTAGTTTATTCTTAAGTTAGGTTAAATATTAACTGTAATGTATAAATATCTACATCAGCTCTAGATGTATTATGAAACCAAGTTATGGGTTATAATTATTATGAGCCGGCAGCCATATGTAATTTCGCGAAGCGATCGGAGGCCGGCCCTTTAGTCTCTCAATCAACACCGTACAGCCAACATCTCCTCCCCAGGCTCTGACTCAACCCACAGTTCACCATGTGCTACAACTACTAACAATATTAACAACAGTCCTACATCACCAGTCCTCTAAGCTAAGTTCATTGTATCGATATTGTATTATGTGAACATTCCTACATGTCATGCAATTGAACTAGCCGTGTGTGGGGGACTGGATTACACCCATCGAATACCTCGTTGGTAATTATATTATAACTATTTGTTGGGATATTTCATGTACCAGTGATATGTAAATTAACCTCTTTATCTAAATTCCCGACAGAAGCTTTAAGTCAACTTAATTGTGTGATCTTTTATATAGCCTGCTTGACTATCAGCAGTCTATAGTGCATGCACCCTGTAACCGAGTCATAGGATACTTCGTTGTCCAGGCAGGACTCTTGACGGTTTAGGGTGGTTTGTTGCCTGGGTTTATAGATAAGGGTTGGATCTAGCAATTTCCGTTGTTGCTTGTTGCCGCATACCTAGTCTAATAGAAAGAGCCCAGTGTTTATATATCCCAGGACGTAACACGCCCGAGGCGAGCGTCAATAGCCCAATCATGCACCTAGTTTATAGGACTCTTGGGTCATAACCATAACAATAACCTTACTTTGATTAAATGAGCTCCTCAATTTACTTACAATTATAATAAGACTTTCAAAGGATAATTGAATTACTTTTATACGCTCCATACAAAATTCATATACAAATGCTAACTATTACTTACAATATCCAAGGTAAGACTATAGTTTTTAATTAGGAGCTAGATCTCATAAATTTCGACCTGTCAAGGCTCTCGACTGTCGCTAGGGCCTCAGAATCAGGGTATAACACGAGAGATTATGTAAAAGCATTTTGTTTAGGCCACATCCCAGCATTATACTAGATTCACAAAGTTAATTAAAGTTATGCTCTGCAATTAACTTTATACACTTGGAAGTGATTAAATGCCCAAAACAAATCAATTTCATTCTAATTTCAAACAACATTGCTCCGATTGTGACACCCCTTTTCTAAACTTAATATAATAATACCAAACCATAAGTTTTAATATATAAAGCTAGAATAATGACCCTCGTACCTATAAGACACCATTAGGCCTATTTAGTTATTTCGTTTTAATCATTACAATTTAATATATGTCAACTGATATCTTAATCACGATAATAACATAATACCGAACATTTCAACTAATCTCAACACTGACTGGGTCATTATTGGACTGGAAGTGAGTGAACAGGAAAAGTCTTGGTGTAAATATTGCCAAGATCAAGCCTATACTCTATTTTTCTCCAGCTGAGGGTAAAATTGAATCCCTTAGTAGTTGATTTCTCGATACTTAGTGGAAATATATGAAACTACTATGGCTGTGTGTCGTATTAATGCCAAGTTTTCATTATTAACATATTTTGCTACTAAATCTGCCTTATAGCTGAATAACAAAAATAGAAAATTAAAATTTACCCTCAGCTGGAAAAATAGATTATAGTCAAGTTAGACCCCTTACATCCCCCCCCCCCCCCACTGACACACACACACACACACACACACCAGCCAACCCATTCCTATGTCAGACATCCAAATGCTGACCACCATGTTCTCCCCATTCCACGAACTAAACACCTCAATCCTGAACCCAACACGCCCAATGGTCCTAGTAGCAAACATCTCTTCCGAGGTGATTCAGAGGACTCCTACTCAGTGAGCGCCAACCAGTTGACATCGCGTCGAGGCCCAGAAAATCATTGGTAGGCAGCAAGAATAGAGGAGGACCACGCCCCAAGCGGGTTCTGCCATCGATACCCAAAAAGGTCCATCCTTAACACAAGAACAGCGACGATCCTTCTGGAATGTTCTACTGGGCAAATGCAACGTTCCTTCTGAAAAATAACCCACACAAAAAACATAAAATATAAACATGTATCTTACCTCCCACTCCTTCACCTCTCACCGCTCCCCCTTTCTCCCCTCATTTATTGGTTATTTTACCTCCAATTTCACTTCCCACCTTCCGCCTAAAATACTTCCACTCACCCTCCCCTACCCTCTCCCTACCTTCCTCCTCCCTCTTACTAGTCCATGAGCCAAGACCCGAATTTTGGGATATCGGTACCACCCGGGGTGATTAATTCTCTTAGGTGTTTTTAGCTTGCTACATGTCTCTAGTTTATGTTTTGATATGATAGCCCTTGCACATTGGTAGCTTAATGGTCGTTATCACTTCTTGAATAGACATACCCTACCGAAAATTCCGAATTTTTTTAAAATGTCAAATTTGGGGACAGGAATGCCTAAATGTCAACAAAATGCATATAGTAATTGTCACATTTAATACAAGTCCTGTAAATACACACTAAGCATGCCATGGGCTTGTACATACTATTATGGCAAATTACTACTCCTAAATATCATCTACGTCAGACTCGGAATCTGACTGTTGTGCCACCGGCTCTTCTTCAATAGCCTTGTTCTGACATGTCTGTAACCTGCACATGTCCGTGCATTTTAGACCATTGCTGAGGCAAGTACACTTAGGGAGTTCGCATGACCGCACACACTTGCAAGACAGTAGCTGCATAACAGCATCTGGTGCTGGTGAGCCTCGCATCCAGTTGACGGCAAGCTTACCGTCCTCATCTGTCATCCAACCGCAGTCTGTTGGGTTCGCAACAAATGGCTGGCTCTGAAGACTTCTCCTCCAGATCGCAGCCTGGTAGTTTGCACGCAGTGCATGCATGAAGAGGCAGTCCTCACAAGGAGGGAGTTGACTTGACTCTACCTCTCCACGTCTTGCACAGAACAGCTCATACCGAAGCTTGTTTACCTTAGTTGTGTGGGTAGATGGTAGGTACATGTGGCAGGTGATTTCCTGTAGCTTCTCAAAGAGTTCAGGAGACACTTCCCATGAGCGTCCAAGTTCGTGAAAAGCATGCTGGTATGTCTTGTCCATCTTCACCTGCTTGAGTGTCGTCATCTTCCCTCGGCCAGCGAATGCACTGACGGTATCGCAGCCTGTAAAGGCATGCATACCAATCAATGAATCACACACGCTGCCTCCCAGTGTGCGGCTCAGTGTGGTGATATCCAGGAATCTTGTCCGGTTCTTCGTCCCGCACTTCTGGAACAGATGGGATGGGATCTTGTGGCACATGCCAAGACACAACACCATGACGTCTGTATCTTCTGCAGTGATGATGACAGACTTGTTCCCAGATTCTGCTGCATGAAGTGCATGGAGAAGAAGGCGTGTGTCTGCTTCTTCTTGAGTTGACTTAAGCTCAGGAGCCTCTTCCCACTGCTCTTTGGTGATCTTGAAGCAGCGCTGCTCACATGTGACATACAGCTCCTTGTCCTTGAGCTTCTCCCTGTGCTGTGGTGCCTTCCATTCTTCTACCAAGAACTTGATAAGACTTGCCTTGTTGGAGGAACTACCGAGTATCTTTCTCCACTGCTGGATGTTGTGCCCAGGTTGAATGTTCTTGAAATGAATTCCTGTGCCTGCACTTCTTTTGGCTCGTTCTGCATCCTTGATGGATGTCTCCTTGTAGATATCAAACACAACATCAATGCGCCTGCTCTTAGCACCTTCATGAACAGCGTGACTCAGTGCTGTACCTGCAAGCTGTGAAAAAGTTTTGTCGTTTCCCTTCAGTTTGTGGACCAGGCTCATCCCATCAATTATGGTAGCAGAGGGCTCGGGTATCACTTCTGCAGGAGAAACATTCCTCTCTAACTCCTTTGCGAGGGCAGCCTTGTTGGTCTTGCGGAGAGACCCATCACCGCTGGCAAGTGCCCAAGGCAAAGGCCCCAGGGGATGAGCCAAGACATCACTCATTTTGAGCTTTCTGTTCTCGGCAACAAGGATCATCTGGCCAAATAGGTTCCTGTCAGCCTTTAAGATAACCTCCTTGGCATGGTCTTGTGAGCGTGGCTTCATTCTGATGTTAGTGAACGTTCTCAGTTTCGTCTTCGTCATCGTGTCATGAAACTGTATAGTTGGCGTATCGATCTCCAGGCGCTCTTCCTTGAAGGCTTGATATGCATCCTCTCCTATTCTGTAGGCCCCTAGAAGGTCTTTGACAACTTCTGGTGGTGCCATAGTCGCAGTTGACAAACTGACAAGATCTTCTTGCTCTGCGTTGAAGGGGTTCAACCAGCTGGTCTCCATCAGTTGAACTAAAGATTGGACATCGGCCTCATCTCTTCTAATCCTGGGCATCTGTAGGTCTGGGTGGCTGAAGTCAGTATACTTTTGGCCTACTACCATAGTCCTGAGCTGCCTTAAGTACCTGCTGCGATACTCCGATGTCAGGTAGTACCTGGCGACAGCTCCGCCTTTCAGGCTGAAGCCTTTTGTGCCCCCTGGTGTCTGGGTGTCTTTGTTGATCGTCTCTTCGATTGTCTGGTCCACAGGGATCCGTCCAAAGGGATTCTTGCTACCGATCTGGACCGAAAAGCCACCTTGCATGAAGTGTTCATGGACCTCTGGGTGTTCAATGGGCAGTCGAGACATCAAGGCATAGTAGTAGGTTAGGAACCGGGCATAGTTCACTTTGTCATAGGCAAAACACCACGGTATCATCTGTCGGATTGCTCCTAGGTGGAGCATCCAGTTGCCTTCTCTGGAGGCTCGAATTAAGTCCAGCATGATCTCAACCATGTCCAGGTATGACATCCAGAATGCTGAGAGGATGTGTTCATCTCTGAGGGTCTCAAGATAAACTTGGAAAAGCTTCATGATATGTGTGCATGATTCACTCTCCATCAGCTCTTGAAAGAGTCCCTGAGACACATTGCTGTGAAAGCTGTTGATGTCCTTCAGTGTTTCATCTAGATGGTGTATGTCCCTTGAATGGTTTTCTTCTAGCCATGAAAGGAAGCCTTTCCATGCAAGCCTCATCAGTGCTTCATACACGAGCTTGTGTAGTCTCACTGCTCTGTTGTACCTCTTGCCGTTCATCACTCCTGACACTGATCCTTCTGCGATGATACCTGATTCCACACACAGATCTCTAAGACCTGCATCTTGAAACCTCTTTCCTATGGTGGAGATGAGATTACAGATTGTGTGGAAGACGCCCATCCTGATGATAATGTTCTTGAACTTCTCTTGTTTCCAGATAACTTCGGCAGCTTTGGCATAGAGTGCTTGATCAAACACGCACACAATCTTGTTAAGCTGTAAGGACTGCATGATAGCATGCGTTTGTTCCAAGATTTCATTAACGGTGGACATTTCTGTTGCGGGAGCATTGATAGTGGGCAGGTAGCTTACAGTGTCCTGAACCACTGCAATGTCTCTGCGCATTTTGATGTTG
The DNA here is from genome assembly GCA_032716605.1 of Paralithodes platypus. NCBI lineage: Eukaryota > Metazoa > Arthropoda > Malacostraca > Decapoda > Lithodidae > Paralithodes > Paralithodes platypus. The sequence goes on along the minus strand of CM064565.1, from coordinate 9,391,052 downwards.
AACCCAGTCCAACTGCTGATGGACTGGTCCTCATGGTCTGACATTCGAGTAAGAAGCCAGATATGGTTCTTTGTCTTTGAATCCTGGACTTCCTTGGTAGTGTCGACATACGCAGTCTCAATCCTAGGTGGCCCTGCCCGCCGCCCAACATTGTATATTGGCAGCATTGATGATGTCTGAGTGATGCTTCTTATCTTGGACTTGGTAATCTCTGGCAGGACTTTCTCTGGCACAGAGCCTGCAACCTTGGACTGGACAGCAATGCCATTGACTCTATGAGAAGTACCTGCTCCACTTAGGGTCTCTTCAAGTCGGTCAATGTTATCCCAGGCCAGGGTTGTGAACACACCAGGGTAGATGTTTGCTGGCAGTGGAATGTCATCCTTTGAGCATTCCAGCTTCTGGATACAAAGGGCTGTATCGATCTCCTCAAACATTGAGTAAGACACACAGTGACCAAGACGATTCAGAGTTCGGATCAGTTCTGTGTTTCCTGTCAAAGACTTTACAGCATTGGTCAGCAGTACGTGCTTGGGTGGTTTTGTCTTGCCACTGGTAACAGCAAAGACCAAGTCACTGCCAAAGGAAGTGGCAAGACGTTGAGCTCTTTCAGAGGGAGTTTCACACTCACACTCTCCTGTCAGCAGGGTGTGCAGGAATTGAGTGACTGCTGCAGGAATGACATTCTGATCTGTATCGGGAGGCCATGGCTGACTCACATCTTGTTTATTGATCTCATTCCTCAGCTGCATTCCTGCTTTGGTTAAGACATCTTCAGAGTTAGCTGCTCTTGCTTCTTGCAGGTCTTTTGCCATTTTGTGTGCTTGCCGGGCAAGGTCGTCCATTGAGAGGCTGCGTGGATAGATTAGAAGCTTTCCTTTCTCATCTGGGACAAAGCGTAGTGATTCTCCAAACTCGGTTTCAATCTTTCGGCGAACATGTTTCTTTGTCGCTGGTTTCAGTTGGATAATACCACGGGACATCATGGATCTCTCAAGCCTAGATGTGAGGTTTGTCATAGGCAGTACCTCTGGGTTGGGGAATAATTTGGTCCTTATATACAAGCAGAGTTCCTCGAGGGCTTCTGTCTCAACCTCTTCGTAGCGTGCTTCCTCGCTTTCTTCCTGATTTTCACCTGCACCCGACCTGGCGGCCGCTGGGAAATCATCTTTTGTGAAGAGTTTGTAGCACGACTTGTGGTAGTGACCCTCTGCAGCAACAAGGTCTCTGCTAACTAAACCAAGGATTCTCTGGTTGAGTTTCCTTATTGCTGCTCTGCGAATCTTCTCATCTGCTCGTAGCTCAACACACTGTATGAGTGGCTCCCTTGTCTTTGTTGTTTTTATGTACTTGCTTGACTTCTCGCAGAAGATACATACTTTGGCATACACCCTGCTAGTACTAGGGGCATCCCTTGATGCCCTCCTCCTGGGGTCGACGCTTGCTGATTCTATCTTGACACCCTTGGCAAGGATAGAATCCAGTGACTTCTTCATTGTAAAGAGACTACGACATTTACGGTGATAATGTATGTGTGGTATTCCTCCTTCTTCAAGGCCCTTGGCTGCTTCCAGGACTGGATCATGCTGCCTGATTTCTGCAGCCCTGAGCAATGTGTTCCAGGAGTCCAAATCCTGTGGTGACACCAGAGCATCGCTGTCATCATCAGAGCAGTGGATGATACAGTCGATCCGTGCTCTCTTCCTCGCAGATGGTTCCATCCTGCCGTCAAACAGTCGACACACACCTGCAAAAAATATCACCATTAAACCATGAACAAACAAACACATTACATGGAAACCACTCTACATATGTTTGCTCCTTCCAATAATAAATTATCCCCAAAATATAACAAAAAATCCCCAAATATGAAATAAACCCCTAAATATGGAGAAACTTGAAATACACATCGGAATAATTCTTGTAGAGAATCAAATAAGCTACAAGAGCTGTTAGAATATATTTTTCAATGTTCCCCATATTTAAGGATTTATTCTAGATTTAGAGGAAAATACCCAAAATATAGAGTATATTCCGAAATATGAGGAAATTTGAAAAATACCTAGGAACAACTCTGGTAGAGAATATAATTCTACATAGGTGTTCAAAGTTTCGCGATGATTGTGTGATGGATTTTAAAGAAAATGAGGAAAACGCCGAGCGTCACGCTAAAAATCTTTATTTTTGGGTAGCGCCCCTATTGCATCAAAAAAATTAGACTAAGCTACCAGTGCGAGAAGGCTATCATATCTTAATGTACTTACAGTCACTCTATAAACATTTTAGTACCATTCGTGTTTAGTCACCCCAGGTGGTACCGATATCTGGCCTGGCTCATGGACTATACATAATTATGTGGTAGACAGCTGGGAGCTCAGTATGCTCAGGCATGCAACGAAGGCACACCTGTGTCGCGCTCCCTCGTACGCCTCCTCCCTCACCTCCTGTCACAATAATACCTATTTTCGGGTTCTTCAACGTTCACATGTTCATTATACACATACTCAATACACAAATCAACCTTCCATCTTCTCTGAATATTCTAGATGTATAATTTTCATCCAACATTTCTTGGAAAGATCATATTACCACTCTTGCTAAAACAGCTTCCCAAAAGTTAGGTGTGCTTAATCGTCTCCGTGGGTTCTTCACCCCCGCACAGCTTCTTGCTCAGTATCAGGGCACAGTGTGCCCCAGTATTGAGTATTGTTCACATGTGTGGGGATGCTGCACCCATATTGCACTTCTCAAAAGAATAGAGTCAAAAGCATTTTGTCTCACCAACATACTTCCTCTTACTAGTTCCATTCAGTCTCTTTCTACACGCCGCAATGTTGCATCTCTGTCACCCTACTATCGCTATTACAACAATCAGTGTTCTTTAGAGTTCTCTCAGTGCATACCCGCTCCCTTACGACAAGTGTGAGGCACCCGCCTTTCAACACAGTCCCACTCCTATTCTGCCCAATCTCCAACCCAAGAATTGGCAAATTTTATCAGTCTTTCTTCTACTCAACAATTGAAATCTGGAACTCTCTCCCTCAATCAATCTTCCCTTCATCCTATGACTTAAACTGTTTTAAACATTGTGTGTCCAGGCATTTTGCCTTTTGGGGAGACACTCGTTACAGGTAACCTGTCTTTTGTCTGCTACATGCACATGGACATAAAATACAAGTAATACATATGGAGCAGTAATATTGCTTTACATGGTAAATATAATACATTTTGTCAGAATTGAAGCCAAATCTTTCGCACTAGCAGCACTTTAAAAATCATGACTGACGTGTTCTCCGGGGTAACAACAGTCGTAACATTTGACCGTCCTCCAAGAGTATGTGAATGTGTTCGCCCAGGATGAATCGGAGAAAGGGCCGACACATCTGATCACCCTGAATATCCACACCAAATGGCCTCTTATCCATCAGCCTCCTCGGCGCAAGAATCCTCTTGTTAGGCACCAAGAATAGAAGAGGACCATGTCCCAAGTGGGTCCTGCCCTCAATACCCTAAGAGCTCCATCCTTTACAATAGTCACAACTTCTGAACGTCTTCCATGAGCACACGGATGTGTTCGCCTAGGATGAATCGGAGAGAGGGCTGACCCATCTGGTCAACCATGACATCAACACCAAAACGTCTCCCATTCGCCAGCTTCCTTGGCGCAAGAACCCCCTGCGTTGGGCTGAGGAGGATCGCCAGGTCCATGACATTCTGAAAGCCGCAATCATTAAGCCCTTGAACTCACCTTGGTCCTCCCCAGTGATCGTCACCCGAATAAAGGATGAGAGCCTACAGTTTTGTGTAGATTACCGCATGTTGAAAGACGCTACTAGCTAGCTGTCATGGACATCCGGTGCCTTCCCCGCATTGATGACTCCCTGGAATCTCTACACGGCTCAAAATGGTTCTCGACATTGGATTTGCAACATGAGTACCGGCAGGTTCCCTTACCGGAGGGAATGAACCCCAATACAGCGTTTGCCACCAGCCAAGGGTGGTTGTTCCATTTCAGTATTCTTTCATTCAGGGTCACTAATGGACTTGCGTCCTTTTCATGCCCAATGGACATGGCCTTGACTGGCCTATTCTGGGAAGTTAGCCTCGCATACCTCGATGACATCATCATCTCCTTGATGAGAAAGAATCACCTTGTGCAGACGAAGAACGTGCTCTAGTGGGTTAGGGAAGCCAGATTGAAATTGAAGCTGTTGAAATGCTTCCTGGCTCGGCGTGAGATGCCGTACCTGGGGTATATAGTCAACAATCAAGGAATCACCCCAGATCCGAAGAAGATAGCTGTCTTCGCCAACATAGCTCCACCTACTACCGTGAAAGAGGTGAGATCCTTCTTGGGCATGCTGAGCTACTATCTATGATTCGTGAAGAATTTCTCCACCATTGCTGCCCCAATCGATGTCCTCAACATGAAAAAGTCGACCTTCAGTAGGGGCCCCGCCGAACAAGATACCATGGATAAGCTCAAGGGAATCCTTTCTGGATATCTCATAGCCTTTCCGAGTATACACTGATGCCAGCCTCACCAGACACTGACCAGTATTAGCACAGGTGAACAGGTCCCAGGAGCACATCGTTATGTGCTCCAGGCAAACCCTCAACAAAGCCAAAAAGAGCTACCCCGTTCACAAGCTGGAGTGCCTGGGCCTCATCTTCGGGCTTAAGTTGTTTTGGCCACATATTGTAGGCGCCAGGGTGGAGATCATCCCGGACCACCACTCCCTCAAATGGCTCCTATGTACACAGTCCATTGAGTCAATGCTAGTCAAATGACATGCATTGCTGGAAGAATTTAAGTACACAATTCAACACTGACCAGGCAAGCTCAACACCAATTCTGATGGCCTGTCCTATGGCCTGGAAAACTTTTTATGAGCTGCTGTATAATATCCAGCTGGAACCCCAGTATTCAAATGACTACTAGCAACTCTCCGACACTGCCAAAGGACTCGGGTGGCCCTAATGGCTGCCCGCTCTCTTCAAAGAACACCTTGTCTGCTTGGGTGATCAAGTCTCCACCGACCATGAATGAACCTTCCTCCCACCCACCTGAGGGTGGGCAATCTTCACCCTTCTTTACAGCAGTACAAGTGCCAATCTGGGAGATAAACACTTGCTCCAGTCCTTTAATTCGGCCAGTACTGTAGGATACAGTAATAAAAGTCCCCTGCATTCACAAGCACTGTGGCCACTTTGGCAAGGGAGAACGACTTTCCAGCTCAAGAGATGGGAGACGACTGGCTCCCTTGCCCTTCAGTGGGTCTTATATAAGCTGAGAAGTGTTGCCATATCGGGAGCAGTGCTCAAACGGTCGTGGTACCAGGTACAGGGTTGTACAGGCAGTTACAAGGAAAGTACATTACTGACGGCTATAGCCGTCGCTGGGACTGTGGAGTTGATTATCTACTGACGGCTATAGCCGTCGCTGGTAGAACAAGGGTTAAGAGACGGTTCTGGACCCCAGCCACAGAAGACATTTCTCCCTTATCACTCACAAGGCAATGGGATACATGAATAGTCTCATCAATCCCTTGACAACACCCTTCGAGCCTCCATGCTTGAAAACCATCGATGAAACTGGCCTGACCTCCTGTCCCTGATTCAGGGGGGCCTCAACCATGCCACTACACACTGTCATTGGATGCATTCCCCACAAACTCCTGTTTGGCTGAATGCCCAACCCAATCACCATCCCGGATCTACCCACCAACCCCTTGGATGCAGTCCCTGTAGCACACGGGTACTACCCTCCCCTTACTGCTATCGACTTTTGAAAGGAGCCACCCACATATTGTTCAGCAGCTGACCCCCTACCACATGGGCGATGGGGTGGCCATCGTCAACCACCACCTTCTGGCAAAGAACAAACTAGCACCAAGATTCGTGGGCCCATACACAGCGGTGGCCATGCCGAACAGCATTCAAGTGACAGTTGAAGTACCAGGACGGGGCCCTGTGAAGGAATCACACCAGCCATGCCAGATCGTACTCTACCGACGAAGCCCCTCCACCTTCTAGAGAGACCCCAGTTCGCTCTTACGCCTCACCTCTACCACCTCCTAGACCCGCACCACCAGAAGTCAGCCAAGGAGCCTTCGGAGACACCTACGCAATAGAGAGGTTCCTTGTGTCAGCAGGTACATTTCCTCCAAACCCTGGTGCATCCCTTGCGACCCCTCCTGCCGAGCCAACATATACGCCCCATGTGACCACTCCAGCCAGGCCTCCACCTCCTGTCCACCCACCACAGATGACACCAGGTACGCCCCATGTGTCCTCTCCAGTCAAGCCTCCTCTTTTTGTCCAGCCGCCCCACATGCCAGTAAAGCTCAATCTAGAGGTCCGCTCCGTTTCACCTACCCGGATTGACCTGGGCCCAATTGCAGCCCCCATGATGCAGCCAATCAGAATCCGATCAGGTCGACCACCTAATCGCCTTTCCTCTATAAATAACATGAGGACACCATCACCAGAGCTTTTTAATTCACAATAACGACATAAATACATCTTGGAAGTTATTCGAAGCCACTTACCTAAAAGCAGTGCAAGATTGCATACCATCGAAAACTCGGCGTCCAGGCCATAATAATAAGCCCAAATGGTGGAATAAAGATATTTCAAACTGCCTGCTTGCTAAAAAATTTGCTAATGATAGATTAAAATCCTCACAAAATGACGAAGAACGGGTGAAATTTGTAGAGCTACGACGCAAAGCCAAAAAGTTAATTAAGCAAAGTAAAAAGACCTTAGAGTTACATATTGCGAATCAAAGTAAAACAAACCCGAAAGAATTCTATAGTTATATCAGAAAGAAAAAAGTTGTTACTTCAACTGTTGGACCGTTAGTCGATGAAAATGGAGAATACACCAAAGACGAAGAACAAATGAGTAATGCCCTCAATACCTTCTTTGCATCAGTTTTTACAACAGAAGACCTCAGTGATATCCCTACACCATCGCCGATTCAGATTGATAATTCAGATGTTCTAAGCAATATCACCGTTACAGAGAGAGAAGTATTGAATTGTTTAGATAAACTCAAGGTAAATAAAACGCCTGGACCTGATACAATCTCGCCTAGAGTTCTAAAGGAAGCTAAGGATGAGCTCTCTAAACCACTGACATTACTATTCAATAAATCCTTGCAGTCTGGAACTATGCCCGATCAGTGGAAGCTAGCCAACGTAACACCGATATTAAAAAAAAGGCAGCAAATCCCTACCCAGTAACTATCGTCCAATTAGCTTAACCTCAGTTGTATGTAAAATGCTAGAAACGGTCATACGAGACAGACTCGTAAATCACTTAGAGGAAAATAACATACTTAAAGATACTCAACACGGCTTTCGTAAAAAACGTTCCTGTTTAACAAACCTCTTAGACTTCTTCCACGATATCCTCAACCTCTACGATGAGAGTAAAGCTGTAGATATTATATACCTTGATTTTCAAAAGGCCTTTGACAAAGTTCCCCACAAACGTTTACTGCTAAAACTAAAAGCGCATGGAATACAAGACGGTGTGTTGAAATGGATAGAAAATTGGCTCAGCGACAGAAAGCAAAGAGTAGTCATAAACGGTAAGGCATCAAAATGGACCAATGTAAGTAGCGGGGTACCCCAGGGATCGGTACTAGGACCAATTCTCTTTCTAATTTACATCAACGACATAGATGAGGGTCTCACCTGTACAATCTCAAAATTTGCTGACGATACAAAAATTGCAAATAGCGTACTCTCAAAAGAACAAGTTGACGATATGCAACACAATCTAGATAAATTGTCATGTTGGGCCCAAATTTGGCAAATGAGTTTCAATGCTGATAAATGTAAAGTACTACATATCGGATACCTAAATGAGAAAGCAAACTATTCGATGAATGGCACTCAGCTTAAGAATGTAAACAGAGAAACCGATCTGGGAGTAACAATATCGAGTAACCTAAAACCGAGTCAACAATGTTCAGAAGTTGTTAAGAAGGCAAACAAAATAATTGGCTTTATAGGCAGGTCATTTGAGCATAAATCCAAAGAAGTTATCCTAACCCTTTACAATTCCTTAGTCCGCCCTCTTCTAGAATACTGCGTTCAATCCTGGTGCCCTTATTACCAAAAAGATATAAACAAGCTAGAACGAGTTCAACGTAGAGTTACCAAAATGATACCTAGCCTAAAGAACAAACCATACGAAGAGCGTCTTAGAGAATTAAATCTATTTCCTTTAACCCAGCGCAGATTAAGAGGTGACAACGGTTGCAAAATTATTGGTAAATCTTTTAACTCACACGAATCTAAGAATTTCTTCTTCAATCGAGTTGTCAACTTGTGGAATGGGCTTCCCCGAAACGTTATAGACTGCATCACCGTTGATTCATTTAAACTCCGCCTAGACAAATATCTCGCATCAAACCCGCGACTGACTGCGTTTGTAAATGAATAACTTTATTTTATCCCCCCCTCAGTTACTAACCCATCTGTCCCCTACTAACTTCCTAATCCTGCCACGGACATTAGTTCCAGGGCAGTAATTCCCTTTCCAATGTTCCCTTACCCACTCTAAACCACTGTTTGGACACTTGATCCTCAGTGTTTTGGAGGATAAGCAACCTAGAAGGGTCACTAGATCTGTTGTTGCTTGATTTCCTTTGTACTCCTTTGTACCACCATCAATCGACTACCACGACCCCACAACAACACTTCAGCATCCAGCCTCACTGCTATGGATTATTTAAATTTGCTCATTACAGATGACACCCCAGTGCACTCCACCATATTCAAGGATGGCGGATTCATCCAAAAGGTCCAAAGAACCCTGCAATTGCTCAACTTTTTTTGGCCACCCTCATGGGACGCTCTACGTTGTCCCAAGCACGAAGGGTAAGTGACAAAAAAAGCCGCTCCCGCAGTCTACTCTTACCGGCACCAGCTACACATTCTACCTCACATGGATGAGCCTTCAGATATGGTCCCGAGGACAGAGCTGTCTTTTGAGAGGGGGTAGTGAAAGACAGAGCTTTAAGAAACTCTAAGAGTCACAAAAGCTAAAGTTGACAATCCACATTCCCCACATTCAACAACAAGAAAGATAGCGAGAGAAAGGAGGGAGTACAAGCAACCCAGAACCCTCTCAGTACTTTACATGATTCACCTTCCTTCAGGATCAAGGAATCGATCGGTGGGCAAAGACATTGCTCTCTCAGCTATTCACAGGCTAGAACCCTCTCTCCCTGTACCTCGTGCAATTGAACTTTATCAAGGATCACATTATAGACCAATGGGCAGAATCACTGCCCATCCAGCCACTCATGACGCTCCAGTACCTTTTCCAGTAGCCAATGGGAAGGTGGCTAGAACCTCGACATAGGCAGCTCCTTGATCCAGGAGCAGTTCGTCTGGCAATCTGTGGTACTAGGATAGTATCCAGGTTATCTAGGCAGGTAGAGGGCCAAACATGTCAAAATGCCTAGGATAAAGATTAAGTTAAACATTCTTGGTGATGCCCAGGCTAAACATACATTTTTTGAGACAACTGCAACCTCTAAAATTCAAATTACTTACAGGCATCATTGAAAGTAATGATACCCTTATTGTAATAACAAACTCTAACAATGACTCTGACTTAATCCTCACTTCCCCTCCCCCCCCCCTCCCTACCACTAGGTAAAATCTTGGAAAATTAAGGATTTATCCCCATTCTTCTTCCCCACATCACGGTAAAACGGAGTGTGATATGCTCCAAAGTAGATCAAATGATCTTCCAAAACAATGTGCTCGAAGATCCCCATCACCCACTCCCTCACACCCCTCCACAAACTAGACAACATAATGGACACCCTAAAAATAATTCACCATAATGTACTAAATTGGAGAGGATGGAAATACACACTAAACAATACATACAAATCCATTGACCCACACGTTATTCTCATAAATAGTCATGGGGTACCAGAGGATGGCTCTCTAAAAAATCAGTTTCAAAAAACAAAGAATAAAACACACGAACAGATGTTCAGACGGCACAGCAATAGCTATTTAGAATAACTTAAACCACAAAATATATGATAACTTTATCTTAGCCCTTCTAGCAGTAGATCTACAAATAACATCAGGCAAAATGATAATTGCAACTGTATTATTTCCCCCCAAGTAGACCCTACCTTCCCACTCCTGACTTCTACAAACTGTTTAGACTTAATGCCCCTGTTTACCTTATTTTAAATGCAAAACACCACACCCTCAACACAAGAACACAAAACACAGTAGGAAGACAACTAGGACAACTAATCACCAACGGACTAATCAGACACATAGGACCACATTTCCCTACATTTCGTGCTGCAAACTCATCTACAACTGTCGAGAACAAATTTAGTCGACATAAATGAGAGTTCTAGTGATTAAAGACTAGAATAAGGTATAACCATTAGAACTAAGGAGTAGATGGAATAATGGATAAATGAGAGAATAACAGAAAGCATTGATAATTGTAGGGTTAAAGAGTCCCGTGTATAAAATCCCCTCTCAAACCTTAAGCTGTCAGCCACATTAAAACTAATGAGTTTCTCCCCCTCACTACGTGCTCGTAATGAGGCAAGTGAGATTAGCTTCTCCCTTCCAATTTTCTAAAGAAGTATACAGACCAGATCACGAGCCACATTTGTAAGATGTAAGTCATATGTTTTGTGAGATATGTTTGTCATCTCACCACGAGACCACGAGTCCAGATTTCATAGAGTTGACCTAATATGGTATTGAAAAAGTCAGATTTTGATATATAAGCATGATGTTGAATTCAAAAAGTCAGTAGCAGTCCAGAGACACAGCAGTAAACACCACGTTCCCCTAGCTAACCAAGCCCCATCATGGGTTTCTTCATAACCAGTCTTCCCAGAAATACACTACATTTATTAACAGTGAGTACACAATAAATATTGATATAGGATGTGAGCTTTGGTTGGAACTACTAACAATAGGAAACGGTGTTATTTGATATCATACAATGCGTGTTAAAATATCCCAGTCGGTCTTGGTAACGTATTCAATCATTAACAACTCTGTGAAACTATTATCTGAAGTGTAACATTGTATAAACTTAACTAAAATAAAAGGTAATAAACATTATAAACTAACAAAATTCATAACTTTGTTTTTATAACCGAAAATATATTCTTATAAATATATAACGATACTCCAACTATAATAATCTATCATGATTCTTATGTATTAATAAATATAGCAATTATAACAACCTCTAGAGTAAACAACGAGACTTAAATATACGATAGATATGTGTATCTATCTACATAGTTGGAGTATGGTTATCAGCATATAATTATACCATAGTAAAGAGATCCTTCATAATCACAGGGGCATTTAAAACTGTGTTTCTATTGATATTCCCCTTATAGCCTCTTGGATATTGATAATAAAGTAATTAGTATTGCAGCTACCAACTGAGATTTATATAGTAAAGTAATAAATAAATAAGGGAAGATAGAAATACGATACAATGCCAGACATTGTACTATCAAACAATAAAACATTCCACAATATCCACTTAACACCAAGACCCTTAACAACCAGCGATCATTTCCCAATCATACCAACCATTTAAACATAACCAATAATCATCCCAACAACTCCAAGACCTAATTTTTGGCAGTAAACTGGGAAAACTTCAGAAACGGGTCCCTTCAGAAACGGGTCCTGATGTGGCGGCGTCTACGCCGTAGGACCACCTCCCGGAGCTGCCAACCGCGGATGGCTGCCGACCCTCCACGGCGTGAGACAAGATCAACGACCAGTGGAGGACAACCGGATGCCGGCCGCGGGGATCAGTTTCGGGAGCCAAACCGTCGCAACTATTCCCTGCCCCCTCCCTGGGGGCACGGGTCCTTGGAGCGGCTTCGGTTGCGCCGGGAATTTCCACACCTCTCACACCACACACACACATCACACAGTTTTTCCTACACCGAGAAATGACTCTCCGGCTGTCATTTCTCGAAGACTTCTTCTAGCCGGAGACATTGAGAGCAACCCAGGACCCACGTACACATACATATGTCCAACTTGCCCAAAACCCATCACTTCGAGTCGCCACACTAAGGGTTCAGTTCTCTGCAATTCATGCAGAAACTGGACCCACTTCACCTGTACAACACTTGCCTCCAAGAAACACTACACGAACACCTGGACCTGTTCCTCATGCCCCTCCCTCTCCCAGTCAAATCCCTCGCCTAAAACCCGTCCACCTCTCCTCCCCAACCCACCTAGCCTTCCCATATCATTCACTCCCCCCCCTAAAACCCGTCCACCTCTCCTCCCTAACCTTCCCATACCATCCACATCCTCAACTCAACACACCACACCCCATCCTAATCCATTCCAACCCCCATCTCCTGCTCCCCAATCCCCACCCCCAACTCACCCATCCCAACCCCCAGCCCCTCCCTCACCCCCACCCCATCCTCGTGCAGCAGCACCCAACATACATCGTGCTCATAACATTAACATTCTCCAATTGAACATAGATGGCATTACCACAAAGAAACACGAACTCTCACACTTCATCAAACAACACAACATACACATTGCCATGTTACGATCCAGGTTCTCAAAGACACAGGGCTCTTCAACATTGGACTAGATAATGGCAAAATGCAACAACGGTAACACTAGATCCAACCCCTGCCTTAAACACTGGAAAACAAAACACCATTACCGCCCTGAGTCGTGCCTGGACAACGAGGTATCCTATGACTCGGTAACTGGTGCACACACACTAGGCTGACGCTCGATGAAACAGGCTATTCTCAAACAGTAAAAGATTACTCGATTAGGTTACACAAAGAAAAGATAGTTAACGTGATTATTTAACGTTACGGTAGATACTCAAATAACTGGCACTCCTGTATTAAAGAAAGTGCAATGCTAGTCCTGCAACATCAACTGGAAACTTTTGAAATAAGTCTGATGCGGGGAAGATGTTCGTAAAGAATCTTGAACAATTATAATGCAGAATACGGGTCACAATAAATACTAGGACATATAGTAATAATAGGCAGGCGAATAATAAAGACTGCGCAAAGGTAGTAATGCTCGACAACTAAAGAAATGCTTCATGACACAACGCAACAGCCTACTAGGGTTGTGCAACTCAACAACAACCTCGGCTCAAAAGTGCAGTGAATAATAATGTGGCATACATATAATAATGGAGCTTATCTCTAACCAGTGTCTGCTCGGTTAATAAAGTCTAGCTGGGGTATCAAGGCAGGGCAACAATGGGCGAGCATGCAGCTCGTAGCCTAACGTTGTCCGAAGGTGGTATAATGAAGATTACGTTATATGACGGGGATGCTCTCTTGATAAATCAAGGTCTCTAGTACCTAGTTCTATCCTGGCGATCCCTCAGAAGTCAACACAAAGAGGCAGCACTATGTTGTGAGGGATAGGCTATGGCCCTCTCACACCACAGTGCTGTGCTCGCAAAGTAAACCCACCCGAAGACAACTTAGGCTCCCACAGTACCTGTCGATGTCGTGCAGGGCTTAGCTAACACTGCACACATCGGAGACAACGACACAGTAACCTTACCCCTAGTCTAGCTTTAAATAACTAAGCAGAATCACTCAACACCCTGCCAGGGAGACATATACCGGTCTACAACCTTCCCGAGAGAGGACACACACGGAAAAGTCCGTCTCTCCAAACCTCATTAAAGCCTAATACATAGAAATATCTGAGAGCTTCGCGTACAATACGACTGGCCGACGGTGAACGTCTATGCTGAAACCAGAAGGGATGTTGAGTTTAATAAAGATTAGAGAATGAGAAAGGAGAAGTCGAGAGAGAGAAATAGTATGCAAAGTGGCGAGTAAGGGGGACAGAATTGCAAAGGATGTAGACGATACGCGTGTCAGGCCAGCTCTGAGCTGGTAAAAAACACGAGGCCGTGATGAGCAGGGACTAGTTGACCACCCGGCCGCCAACGCCGTCAGCGTCCAAGCGGGCCGCGTGATAGCTCGCCCCGCTGCCAGGTGTACCCCGTCACCCTCTCTCGCTCGCCTCTCACACAAGCAACATTTATATTATAGCGAATATAAAATACAAGGCGCGGTCACAGACCAAAACAAAGACCATTTCTAGACTGTCTGTGGCAACACGACACTAATAACATAAAGCAGATCATTCTAGGACAACTGTAGCCCATCCCCCCATCCTGGCGAGCGCTAGCGAGCTGCAATGCCCCACGCAACCATTCTGCTAGCGCCGGGAGGCGTCACACCCCCCCCAAGATATGGGACACTCAACCATGAGCCCATATCTGAACAGGCAGAATGTCGCTAGAATCTGCCACTCCTAGCCACTCTGCCATTCATGGAATGCAAGCTCAGTCTCCTAAAAAAAAAAAATACAACAACATTTTATATATAAACAAATCTTATCACCCTTCCCAAACATAATACATTAATTCATAACATTGTGCTCCCAGAGCGAGCTTTAAGAAGCACAGCCTACTGAGAGAAAATCATCTGCACTCAGTACTCAGCTACAATATTATCTTAAAATTAATTATTAAAAAGAAATAGTTTTTATTTAATTTTTCATATCTTATTTTAATGTTGTTTTTGGCGGCTACTATAGATGTAGCCTAATTTTCGTCTAATCAAAGCCAACAACTCCTGCCCTGCGACCCTACGCTGATGCTACACACGCGAGCCAACAAGCACCAGCGCAAAAATACACCGCGAGCCAAGACAGGAGGCTATACCAACATACTGTGGTAGCCTACACCGGATCCTCCACCCGCGACAGACACTGACTGAACAGCGAGGGTTCTCCTGCATACAAAGCCAAAACATTATCAGTGCCCTTAGCATGCCACACATCCAACTTGTGTTCCGGCAGCACAACAACACCTGGCACTGACAAACTGCCCAGCTCATCGCAAAACTGGCACTTCTCTTCGCTCTTCCCGGCAACGGGGCCTGCCAATAACCCTTCACCAGCTCCACCCTCGCGACGAGCGAGGCAGCCCCGAAGCGGTCTATGGTGTCGTCAACTCCGGATAATGGATAGGCGTCTGTCAGGGATAATGCCTCCACACTCTTGCAATCAACACACACACGGACTCTGCCACCAAACTCAGGCTGCAAAGCCACTGGCAACGACCACTCACGACATCCCTCATCCCTCAGACACACGCCGTCCAGCTCCGCCTTCACAACAGGCTGTCGAGCAGGATTCACACGGCAGGGAACCAACTCGAGCCTTGCACTGTCTCCAGCCTCCATGTCGGATTCCACCCCGCACACCAGGCCTGGAGAAGCACCAAACATGCGGACGGACTGCCACAGCCTACCAAACAACTCCTCCCGTCGCTCAGGAACAAGAGGCTGCAACCCATCTCGCAGAACAACATGCCCAGTGCCCTCCCACACCTCCTTCACCATGTGGAGAGGGCCCCTCACCCGATGCCCGAAAACAAGCTCATTCGGACTGAAACCGAGACTCTCTCCAGGTACTTCTCTTGCCGCGAACAAAATATACGGCAGACCAAGGTCCCAATCCTTTCCGTTCTCTGCGCAATAACATCGAAGCATGCTTTTCAGCGTGGCGTGCCACCTCTCCAACACCCCTTGACTCTCCGGGTGATACGCAGAAGAGACGACAGTACTGATGCCATGCTGAATCATAGTTTGTTTGAACAGATTAGATGTAACACTAGAACCTTGGTCCGATTGCACCTCCTGCGGGTAACCATACCGCGAGCAATACCAGAGCAGGTTCCGGACAACAGTTTTCGCCGTGCCATTTCTCATTGGATATGCATCAGGATAACGAGTGGCCACATCCATGATAGTTACTAGAAATTTATTACCGGCACTAGTAGGGGGTAGGGGTCCGACCATATCAATGATGACCTTACTGAAGGGCGGTCCACTGACAGGAATGGGGTGCAACGGGGCTCTCGGAATTGTTTGGTTAGGTTTTCCAACCCTCTGGCACGTCTGACACCTTGCTATCCAGGTTACCACCTGCCCCTTCAACCCCGGCCACCAAAACAATTTTTCTAAAGCCGCCACCGTTTTTCTCACCCCTAGATGTCCTGCCAGTGGTATGTCATGCGCCAACTTCAGTAGGCTATCCCTGCACTCCCGTGGCACCACCAACTGGTCCACTACTCCGGACCCCTCTTGCCAACTACGTTTAGGGTCTTGAAAACGCCTATAGAGGATGCCTTTTAAATAAAAAAAATCTCCTGGCTGTGCATCGCCGTCCTCGTCGAGCTCTACAGCTCCATTAGCAAACGTTTGGAGCTCAGGGTCCTCTAGTTGCAACCGACGTATATCTGAGGGTGCCAAACGATCTAACTGCTCCCGGAGCAATGCATGACCTTCCCCGATACTGGGCTGCTCCCTCTGTTTCTCTCGATATACATAACGTTGCTGTCGTGGAGACTCGTCATGCCCAGCCTCGTCACTCTCGATGACAGGCCCAGGGGCTACTCCAGAATTAAGTAATGGTGCTAATACTGAATCACCCAGGAGAGCCGCCGAGTCAAAACTCTTAAAACCAACTCCAGCTTTAGCCTCCTCCTGTTGATCGTTCCTCCGCTGGTCTGAAGACGGAGGACTAGGCTGTGACACTTTAGCTGCACGAGCTCGGGTGACAACACACGCCAGGGGTTGTGTCTGGCACCGCTCGACCCACTCTTGCTCTTCCCTACTCACGTCGGCCGGCCTCTCGGCAACGACTAAGGGTAGAACCTCAGAAGCGGGCATTGCAAAGTCGTTGCCGAGAAGAAGGTCGACGCCCTCCACTGGCAGTTTCTCCACAATCCCGACATCCAATTCACGAGCCACACCATCCACCTCCAACTCCAACCGCACCAGCGGGTATGACAGAGTTGCATTAATACCCTGCACCACCACCACCCGAGCCGCGTTTATAGGGTAGCCAGTCAAGTTTTTCATCAGAGTCTGGGAAGCACCTGTATCGTGCAAGACCTCTACTCCATGCTTGCGTCCCACCCACATCACGCAACCCCGCCCTCTATGGTCGCAAAAAACATCCTGAGCAGGGTTCGAGCCTCCCAGGTGCTTCTGCAATGGCTGTGCCTCAGCCTCTGACGAACTGCCCCGGGCAAACTCAGATGACTTCGGAGACACACCAATGTTGCAGGCCAAAGACACAGCTGCTGTAGGTGGTTTGCTAGGACAGACTCTTGCAAAGTGCCCCTTTTGATGACAATGATAACACTCCAACTCCCCTTTGGGCTTCCCTTGGTACTGGCAAGGGCCCGGCCCCTTCTTAAATGGGACGGTGCTAGTCTTGTGGTCAGTCTTGGTATCATGGCTCTTGTACTTGTTTGCATAAGGTATATCACTAACTCGGGGGGGTGGGGCGTCACGCCCCTTGTTACCTGCCTCACTACGCTGGGCAGACCCGCACCCACGAATTAGTGATAGCCGGAGGTCAGCGCTCTCAGCTGCCTCCTGTAGAGTTTTTGGTTGCTTTTCTTTAAGGTTTAACGTCAGGTCGCCGCCCGTGCATTTGAAAAACTGCTCTAAAAGCACCAACTGTTTAATGTCGTCAAACGTAGTAGCTTTCTCCGACCTCAGCCAATTCCCAAAAGCATCGGACAGCTCCCGGGCATGCTCCAAAAAGGTGCTCTCCCGACCCTTGGTAACACCCCGGAACTTCAACCTGTACGTCTCTGGTTGTAGTTCGTATGCTCTCAGGACAGCCTCCTTGAGTTCCTCATAGATAATACAAGACTCTATAGGCAACGCATCGTAGGCTTTAAGACCCTTGCCTATTAATCAAGTGCTGCCCATTTACTCTCTGGCCACTGGTGTTCCTGGCACTTCTTCTCAAAGCATGTGAAAAATTCTGTTACACCACTCTCATCAAACACCGGAACCAGTTTCAATAATTGCGAGAGAGACTGCTCATGAACACGGTTACCAGCCCCAAGTCGCTGTCCCGTTGTCTCTACTCGCGACTTCTCTACGTCCATGTCGGCACAGTACCTAGTCGACTCTAAATCAGCTTGGATTTTTGCTAGCTTGGCTCTCTCTTCTATCTTGGCTAATTCTAATTGCTGCTGATGCTGAAGCTTAGCTAATTCGAGCTTAAACAATAATTCTGGAGATAACCCTTGAGGAGGTGAAGGTGCTACAATGTTTGAAATTACCGGTGGTCCCCCCAGGGGCAACCCACCCTGCCAGTCACCACCCAACTGCGGAAGTGTACCCGGGGTCGGCAAACTACTGGGATGGCTGGGAGTCGAGTGTAGGGGAAGCATGGCCAAAGGGCTCTGAGCACTCAACCCATCTCGCTCACCAGTCACCCTGCCCAGTACACATGTTATCAAGTTATCCTTGGTCATGCTGCTAGTAACCGCATGACTGATAGCTGTGGCCAGGCATTGAAGACCGTACCGATCCATACCCTCCAACCGCTCGGCAGTAACAGGCCATTGCAAAAATATCCTAGCATCCTCCTCACAGTTCACCCGATTAACCCTTTCATCATGCTGCTGTTCCTCAGTTTCGATATTACGTACTGTGTCTCCATTCTCCTCTGACCCGGTATAAGACATGATGCTCACAAATATTTCTCACCACAATATTCAGAAAAGAAGTACCCCAAACTATTATGTAGCACTATTCACTTGCCAAAAATGTCTGAAGACTCTCAAGTGCTATACTACTTTGCCAAAAAAAAATTAACGTGCCCACTATATTCCTCAATAAAACAAATCACCACAACAATCCTGCAATTATCTCTTAGTTCACAAGATCCTGAGCTAGGTCGCCATTTGTTACGATCCAGGTTCTCAAAGACACAGGGCTCTTCAACATTGGACTAGATAATGGCAAAATGAAACAACGGTAACACTAGATCCAACCCCTGCCTTAAACACTGGAAAACAAAACACCATTACCGCCCTGAGTCGTGCCTGGACAACAGGGTATCCTATGACTCGGTAACTGGTGCACACACACTAGGCTGACGCTCGATGAAACAGCCTATTCTCAAACAGTAAAAGATTACTCGATTAGGTTACACAAAGAAAAGATAGTTAACGTGATTATTTAACGTTACGGTAGATACTCAAATAACTGGCATTCCTGTATTAAAGAAAGTGCAATGCTAGTCCTGCAACATCAACTGGAAACTTCTGAAATAAGTCTGATGCTGGGAAGATGTTCGTAAAGAATCTTGAACAATTATAATGCAGAATACGGGTCACAATAAATACTAGGACATATAGTAATAATAGGCAGGCGAATAATAAAGACTGCGCAAAGGTAGTAATGCTCGACAACTAAAGAAATGCTTCATGACACAACGCAACAGCCTACTAGGGTTGTGCAACTCAACAACAACCTCGGCTCAAAAGTGCAGTGAATAATAATGTGGCATGCATATAATAATGGAGCTTATCTCTAACCAGTGTCTGCTCGGTTAATAAAGTCTAGCTGGGGTATCAAGGCAGGGCAACAATTGGCGAGCATGCGGCTCGTAGCCTAACGTTGTCCGAAGGTGGTATAATGAAGATTACGTTATATGACGGGGATGCTCTCTTGATAAATCTAGGTCTCTAGTACCTAGTTCTATCCTGGCGATCCCTCAGAAGTCAACACAAAGAGGCAGCACTATGTTGTGAGGGATAGGCTATGGCCCTCTCACACCACAGTGCTGTGCTCGCAAAGTAAACCCACCCGAAGACAACCTAGGCTCCCACAGTACCTGTCGATGTCGTGCAGGGCTTAGCTAACACTGCACACATCGGAGACAACGACACAGTAACCTTACCCCTAGTCTAGCTTTAAATAACTAAGCAGAATCACTCAACACCCTGCCAGGGAGACATATACCGGTCTACAACCTTCCCGAGAGAGGACACACACGGAAAAGTCCGTCTCTCCAAACCTCATTAAAGCCTAATACATAGAAATATCTGAGAGCTTCACGTACAATACGACTGGCCGACGGTGAACGTCTATGCTGAAACCAGAAGGGATGTTGAGTTTAATAAAGATTAGAGAATGAGAAAGGAGAAGTCGAGAGAGAGAAATAGTATGCAAAGTGGCGAGTAAGGGGGACAGAATTGCAAAGGATGTAGACGATACGCGTGTCAGGCCAGCTCTGAGCTGGTAAAAAACACGAGGCCGTGATGAGCAGGGACTAGTTGACCACCCGGCCGCCAACGCCGTCAGCGCCCAAGCGGGCCGCGTGATAGCTCGCCCCGCTGCCAGGTGTACCCCGTCACCCTCTCTCGCTCGCCTCTCACACAAGCAACATTTATATTATAGCGAATATAAAATACAAGGCGCGGTCACAGACCAAAACAAAGACCATTTCTAGACTGTCTGTGGCAACACGACACTAATAACATAAAGCAGATCATTCTAGGACAACTGTAGCCCATCCCCCCATCCTGGCGAGCGCTAGCGAGCTGCAATGCCCCACGCAACCATTCTGCTAGCGCCGGGAGGCGTCACAGCCATCTTACAAGAAACAAAACTCCGCACAACACAAAAAACACCCACATTTCATAATTTCACCACCATCAGACAATACCGGGCTGTCGGCGGGGGCGGTGGACTCATCACCCTGGTACACAATGAAATATCATACATAGTAACCAGTGTACAAACCAAATCCCTCCTCCCCCCAAATGATAACACAACAGAAATACAATCAATTAAAATACACACTGGCAACAAATCCAACATAACCATCATAAACACATACATCCCTCCCCAAACATCCCCTACACTACCAAATGAATACAGACCACACTTACAACACATCACAAACACCCCACACATCATCCTGGGTGATGACTTCAACGCCAAGACGTCGGCCTGGTTTGTCGACAACCCCGACACAGACAGAGGGCTGGTACTACAAAACCAAACAGATAACCTCATCATCCTTAACGACATCCATCAACATACCCATATTCCTCACCAAGCCCTCTATAACCCATCATCTCCAAACATCACCTTTTGCTCCCCAGAACTCGCCCCCACAACATCCTGGAGGGTGGTCAGAACCTTAGGCTCTGGCCACCTCCCGATCATTATCACCACCAAAACCAGACTCACCCCAGCTAGCCACAAACACACATACACCAATTATAAAAGAGCTAACTGGGAAGCATTCACAAATGAGACAGAACAACACTTCACAACTCTAAACAGTACACCACTAACATCAACAATGCTGTACACATACTCAATAAAACTATCCAAAACGCTGACAAGAAACACATTCCAAGAGGTAACAGAAAAAGACAACCCCAACTTCACACCAGAAATTCAAAACTTCATCAGACAACGCGACACACTGAAACACTCCCCAGCACCCCACACACAAGACATCACACAACAAATTCAAGCACTCGACACCCAAACTAACAACAAAATACAAGAACAACAAAAACTAAATTGGAATAACTTCCTACAAACACTTGATCACAAAACAAACCCCAAAAAACTCTACAAAACACTAAACAGCATCACACTTTCCAACAGCAACACAACACAATCACATGCTGCAATCACAACAAGACTCTACTCCTTCATGTAAACAACAAGCAAACACTCTCATCAATCACTTCTCACATGTCAGCCGCCTAAAACCTCACAAAGACGACCGACGTATCATCCGACGTAAGAGACAATTCCCCACAGACCCTGACTATACACCCTTCACCAATCACCAGACAAAGCATATCATCAACAATCTCAAGCACTCACCCGCCTGTGGCCTAGACAACATAAGCAACATACACCTCAGACACCTGGGACCACAAGGCATACAAGCACTCACTAACATATCAAACTACAACTATTCACACAACACAATACCAGACATTTGGAAGCATGGTATCATCATCACATTCCCCAAACCCAACAAAGACCCCATGCTACCCTCCTCGCACCGCCCCATCACACTCCTTTGCTCCCCCTCCAAAGTCATGGAACGCCTAATATTACAACTAATTACACCCGACCTACCCCTAGCTCCAACACAACATGGCTTTAGGCCACTGCACTCCACAAACACTCTTCTCACAGACCTTACACATAGAGCTTTTGACGGCATCAACTCAGCTAGACCACCACACAGATCACTATTAGCCACACTCAACATTAGTAAAGCCTTCGATGCCATCCCCCGCCACAACCTAACAAACAAAATCTACAACACAAACATGCACAACAACACAAAAAGGTGGCTGGCCAACTTCCTAGCAGGCAGATGTGCACACGTATCTTTTGCCGGTCAGTCATCTAAAATCAGAAACTTTCCAAACGGAGTCCCACAAGGATCCGTCCTATCGCCCGCACTCTTCAATCTGTACATGCACGATATAACAACACCCAATACGCCCCAAATAAACTTAGCTTCCTATGCAGATGACATAACACTCACATGCACACACCATGACCCAAGAAGAGCAACAGATCTCCTTCAACCCTATCTCAACACACTACATGGCTAGTGCACTACACACAGACTTAATCTAGCCCCAGCCAAATCCACCGCAACCCTGCTCACAAGCTGGACAGGAGAACACGAATACATCCCTCAACTCACCATAAACAACACACCCCTAACACATACACACACACCCTGAAACACATCATAAGACCTTACAGACTATTCAAAACAGAGCCCTGAAGATCATTACAGGCTGCACAGCTACTGCACCCACAGATCACCTACATCAAGAAACCAAAATCTTCAAAGTCAAAGACCATCTGGACATGAGAGGCACTCAATTCCTGGCAGCAGCCTCCACGAACCAAGACCACCCACTAAACTACTTGGCAACACACCTACAGACACCAAGAAATATCAAAACAACACCCAGCACACGGTATCACACACAATTATTGTCCTCTCTCCCTCCCTGCCCACGCCGAACCAACTTCCAGAAGCACATCCATACTCATATCTCTCGCCAATCCATCCACTCACTCACAGACAACACGCAGCTGCATGCACGACCTCCCGAAATCCATCCTTCCGAATCCTCCCTCCCTCGCGAGGACAGAGTCCACCTGGCCAGGCTGAGATGCGGACACCATCCAGCTCTCCTGAGCTATCAGAAGAGACTGGATGACTCCGTTATCGACGCCTGCCCGGGATGTAACACAGCACCCCATACCATTAAACACATCATAAAAGACTGCATTTCACACAACCATTTATGCCAACAACACAATCTACACTCAATGAGAGCTCTGTGGGAAAGCCCG
Organism: Paralithodes platypus; assembly: GCA_032716605.1. Taxonomy (NCBI): domain Eukaryota; kingdom Metazoa; phylum Arthropoda; class Malacostraca; order Decapoda; family Lithodidae; genus Paralithodes; species Paralithodes platypus. Next base: position 9,367,744 of record CM064565.1, on the reverse strand, counting down.
ATCGTGGCCATGGCCTTCCTCAGGGACTCGGGGCTGTTCGGCCAGGCAGCTTAGGGAACAACAACAACAACAACTTCAGAAACGACGTAGAAAACAGACTAACTGAAATGGACAACATTGAAAGCGGAACACTAGAAGACATAGACAACGCACTTCAAGAAAGGTACAACACCATACAAGACAACATAAGAACACACATCCCCAAAACAAACAACAGAAAACTTCAGAGCACAAGATTCAGCCAACAAACACAAAACATACTAACACGATACAACATACTCAGACAGCGTGCCACAACACATGGATGGACATGTGCACACTTCAGATACTACAAAAACTTACAAGAAAAACTACAGACTATTATGACACAGGAGAACACAGACATGTGGAAAAACAAAATCACAGAAACAACAAATACTTACAATGACCCTACAACCTTCTGGAAACTGGAGGACAATTAGAGCACTCCAAGGACACAACACTCACGACGCTAACTATACCACAGACAGCCAAGGAAACAAAATATACCCCCATAAAGACCAAGCCAACATACATAGACAGTATTGGGAAACGATTCTCAACGATAATGACGAGGAAGATATACCACAACACGACACAATAAGAGACTATATGCAACAAAACAGACGCAGAATCACCCATACCACACAGCTGACAGAGACAAACTAAACATTAATAATCCACTCACAAGACCAATAACTAATGAAGAAATCCAACAAACAGTAAAGAAAATGAAAAAATCCTGTCCAGGTCAAAGCAACATCAATAAAACAATATTAATCAATCTCCCAATTTCAGCCATAAACAGACTAAGAGACATCTTCCATGCCTCATTATCAACAGGATACTTCCCCGACAAATTCAAAGAAGCAATAATAAGATTCATTCCCAAACCTGGTAAAAATCCACATATTCCTGAAAACCGAAGACCTATTTCACTGTTAGAATTTCCGGGAAAAACATATTTGTGAAAATCATCAACTTTAGAATCAGAAACTACATGAACAGAAACTCGCACTACAACATCACTCAATTTGGGTTTGGAGAAGGCAGAGGAACCACACATGCACTAGCACTTGCCACCGAACTTGTAGCAAACAACAAGGTAAATAAAGGACAATGTCATATAATCCTGAGGGACATCTCAAAAGCATTTGACAAGGTCTGGCATTTTGTGTTGAATTTTAAAATATTACATTTAAATCTACCTATAATAATATAAAAAGTACTCAGTGAGTTTTTAGATGACAGGACAGCCGAGATACAAATAAAATCAAACCTCAGTGACAGTTTGTCAATAAGCTGTGGGGTCCCACAGGGGTCAGCTCTCTCTCCAATTCTATTCACAATTTACACAAAAGATACTCCAGTTTCACAAACAGGCACACACATATCATATGCAGATGACATAACACATATAGTAGGATATGGAGGACCGTCAAGGGCAATAATGACAAGGAGAACTACAAGAGAAACCTAAATTGTCAATAACTTTGAAGAGCAATGGAATATAAACACTAACACCAAACAATTCACAATAATCCAGCTTGCAGTACAAAACAAAGAACAAATAATAATAATAATAATAGATCAATAAATCATGTAAAAATAACTCTCAGGAAAACTTCTAGGCCTGCATATACTGTAAGCACCACAGGCTATACAAAACATGTTCAAGAAAGGAGAATAGCAACTGCTGCCCTAAAACAAACTATACATATTTAGAGAAATACAAACAAATATAGTAACTCATTTAGTAAGGAACAGTTTAGTATCGAAAAACCAATATCTGGACCCCCTCCTTTGATAGCACCAGCTGTAGTGAGCGACGCAATCAATAAAATGAAAGATGGTAAAGCTCCTGGGTGTTCTGACATTGTCGCTGAGATGATAAAAGCCTCAGGGGAGACTGGTGTCAGCTTAGTCACTGAGATGATAAATGCCATTATCAAAGATGAGAAAATCCCCGAGGATTGACACAAAAGTGTAATAGTAAATAATTATATACAAAGGAAAAGGGGATGCGCTAGATATAGGTAATTATAGGGGCCTGGAAATGCTTCACCAAATCATGAAGGTCTGTGAAATAGTCTTTGAGGGTTTGATCAGGCAAAGCATCTCCATTGATAATATGCAGTTTGGTTTTATGCCAGGACGTGGTACAACCGATGCTATCTTCATAGTCAGGCAGATACAGGAAAGATACTTACTAAAAGGCAGGGATCTTTACTTTGTGTTTGTAGACCTGGAGAAAGCCTTTGACAGGGTGCCTAGATGTTGTGCAGTGGGTTATGAGGAAACTTAGTGTTTAAGAGTGGCTGGTGCGTGTGATAATGAAGATGTATGAGGATTCGCGAACTGTGGTGAGGGTAAAAGGTGTACTGAGTGAGGAGTTCACAGTCTGTGTTGGAGTTCATCAGGGTTCAGTGTTAATCCCCCTCCTCTATATTTTCTCAACTGTACATCTAGTCCCATCCATTTATATGCAGACAACTCTACTTTACACCACTCAATTAGTTTTCCAGAATGCCCCAGCCAGCAGTCCCTCAAAAGTAAATGTAATGAAGCCATAAAATGCTTATCTTCTGATCTAGCTAATATTTCCAATTGGGGTAGAGAAAACCTTGTTACATTTAATGCTTCCAAAACTCAATTATCCATCTTACAACCCGTCAGGAACCTCCAGAGGACTATCCCTTATTCTTCAACAATACAAAAATCAACCCTTCATCTTCCCTCAATGTTCTCGGTGTCTCTTTTTCTTCTGCTCTCACTTGGAAAGACCATATTACCAGTCTCGCTAAGGCAGCCTCCCAGAAGCTGGGTGTGCTCAACTGCCTCAAGGGGTTCTTTACCCCTGCGCAGCTACTTGCTCTGTACAGGGGCACAGTGCGTCCTTGTATTGAGAATTGTTCACATGTGTGGGGAGGATCCTCTCACACCGCACTCCTAGATAAAGTAGAAAGGAAAGCCTTTCGTATCATTAACTCCCGTTCACTCACCAACTCTCTGCAATCTCTCTCTCTTCGCCGCAATGTTGCATCTCTCTCACTATTCTATCGCTACTACAATAGTCAGTGTTCCTCGGAGCTTTCCCAGTGTATACCACCTCTTCTACGTAGGGTATGTAGTACCCGCCTTGCAACACAATCCCACCCCTACTCTGTGCAACTCTCCAACCCAAGAGTGAAATGCTATTCTCAGACTTTCTTCTATTCAACTGCTGAGCTCTGGAACTCTCTCCCAGAATCAGTCTTTCCCTCTTCCTATGATTTAAATTGCTTCAAACTCCTGTGTCCAGGCATTTTAGCTCGAGCGTCCCTTGATTTCGGCCCTGTCACTCTTTGAAATCTGGGGGAGGCATTCGCTGCAGGCAGTCATGCCTTTTCTCTCCCTCATTCACATAGAAAACAAAATATATTATGGTCCTGGAGGCACTGTCTAGAGATTTTAGATCCGGACTCCCGTGGGAACTGTTTTATGCAGACGATTTAGTCCTAATAGCTGACAATGTGCAAGATGCTGAGGCCAAATTCAAAACATGGAGAGAAGGCATGGCGAGCAAGGGTTTAAAAGTAAATATTAACCCTCTCACGACCATAGGACGCAGAGGTTGCCAGATTAGCAATACTAAATAGAGTTCTCTCACTCTTATAATTACCTCTCCAAAATTAGTTTTCTGCCCACAGCTAACTCAAAGACAACTGCAGAGGTTGAAGTAACTAAACTAAAAGTGTCTAAATACCCCTGATGGTAACAAAGGATTTAAAGTATCCCTAATAGGCTCAAAATTGCGTCAAGAACGTGAGAGGGTTAATAAAACCAAAGGTATGCATTGTAGATTGCGATGAGACAATGTGGAAAAGAGCTGTGCATACCCATGTGCAGTGTCGCCAGTGTGTGGAAAGGGTGTGGGCGGTAACTCGATTCAGTGTAGCATCTGTCGATGTTGGGTGCACCATGGGATTAAGCACTGTAGTAGAATAAAAGGACCCTGCCGAAAGATATGTCAGAAATAGAGAAATTTGAGTGCGTAGTTTGCAAGGGCGAGCTTGTGTTAAATGATGATCCTGTGGCTGTGAATTTTGGAAATGAGTCATTGCAGCTGGTGAACAAGTTTTGTTACCTGGGAGATACCATTTCTGCCGGTGGTGGGGCCGAGGCTGCCACTGTCGCTAGAATTAGATGTGGCTGGGGGAAGTTCAGAGAACTGCTGCCAATTCTGACCATGAAAAGAATGCCTCTTCCCCTGAAGGGAAAGGTGTACGCCTCATGTGTTAGAAGTGCAATGACGTATGCCTCGGAAACATGGGCCGTTAAAGTAGAGAATGTCAACAGAATGAAACGTAATGAGATGAGAATGGTGAGATGGATGTGAGGGGGCAAAGCTGCAGGATAGAATAACAAATGATGAGCTGAGGAGACGTTTAGGTATAAAGAGTATTAGCAAGGAGATGCGTACACTGGCCACTGGCCAGTGCCACTGCCACTAGCCACTGCCACTGGCCTGGTAATCCAAAGGTCCCGGGTTCAAATCCTGATGTATCAATGGGAAGATATTATTGGGATGGAATTTGTGCTGTACCTAGTATCAGTGCATTACCACAAGCCCACCGAAACGTCAATAAAATACCCTCATTGTTCCCTGATTAAATAGCACTGTATGAATATTCCCATATTCAAAATATGCTATAGGGGTGCAATGCCTGGTGAGTTATCTGCTCAACAGGTGGCGTTGTGTGTGTGTAAGTGTGAGAGTCCGAGTGTAGGGGGTGAGACAGTGAAGCACGGGAACGAGGTGGCTTCAGAGATGGGGTCATTTCGGGCCATGAGTGAGCACCGTGCCTCATGTGAAGGCAAGATGACAGGTGCTCGTTGTACTCTACGTGCTTCACATGTCTCACTCCCTAGACTGGAACAAGACCTCACGGGCTTCACTGTTCATTGTAAAGCGGTGAATGTTAAGGCTCTCAGCCTATGCCCGAGAGGAAGTAAGTTGGAATATAGACAAAAAAAAAAAAAAAAAAAAATAGACTGGGATGGTATGGGCATGTGGAGAGAATGGATGAACAACATTGGGTGAAAAGATAAAGGTCTGTGATTGTGGAGGGAGCTGCACCAAGGGGTGGACCGAGGAATACCTGGGATCGGACTATACGTGACGATCTCAAATTTAAAAACTTGACAAGTGAAGCAGTCCTTAACAGGGTTGCCTGGAACGCCGCCATTAGGACAAGAGACTGAAGCTGCACGTATGTGTGGAGCACTCAGTCTTAATATTTTATGTATGTAAGTATGTAATAACCCTCCCGATCCTTGACTATCCTCCAATACCAACTCACCCACAAAGTAAAAAACAAATCATGAAAGTACAAGTAATTCAAAATAGAGCACTTAGATTTGCCACAAACCAAATGTACCCATACACAATGACTACCAGACAAATACATGAAGCAACAAACACACTACCACTCAATATCCGCCTCCACAATCTAGCAAAGAAAATCTGGGCTCTACTAGAATTACTAGAGGACCCAACATTAGCAAAAAATAAAGAAGAACAGCAAAATATAGAAGGAAACTTCCACAAATGGTTTCCAAGCAGCCTAAAAATAATAAATTCAATAGAAGAACCAGCCCCAATCTACTAAACATAATACACATTTATTATATGCACTTGAGTATTAACTCATAAGCTGCGCAGCTATGGTATTTGAAAGTGCCCGCCATGCGAAGGTATTTTGGTTCATTCCAGACGAAAATCGTCAATTTATCAAATATAACATTAATACATATCCATATGTGACTATTTTACTTTTAATATGAACATATGAACATTTGAAAGCAATAAAACAAGTCGTAAAAGCAATTGGCTGGTGAAAATCTTATATTTTAGCCCCGCGGTTGTAATCTGACCCGGACCGGCGAGAGAGACACACACTCACTCTCTCGTGTTTCGCATGGTACTGAGAGACCAGGGGAAGTCTGAGACTGACTCAGAAGGTTGGAGAAGACTCCCCCATCCTCCCCCCTCTCTCCTGGCGTCCTCGCACGAAACTACTCAATAAATATTGTGAATAATAGGGAAAATATTGGATAATTGAGGAGGGGGGAAGAGGGAGGAAAGGGGGGTGGGTGAGGAGGGGAAGGAGGCGGGGGGGGAGATACATGTGTAGGAGTAGTAGAAAGTAATGGAGGGGAACTATCTCACCTAATCACAAATTGGTTTGTTTTGAGTGCCACTGGGATGTTTTGAACGTTTTTTTTTATGCCTTGGATCTTAAGAGTCTGGCTGCATTCACCCAGTACGTCCTCTTAATACATAAACTGCGAAGCCATGGTAGTTCAAACCCTCCCGCCAAGCGAAGCTATTTGGTTCTATTCTGACAAAAATTGTCATATGTAACATTTATATAATTATTACTTATCCATATGCGCCTATTTTGCTTTTAATATGAACATATGAACATTTAAGAGCAATATGAGAAGTGGGAATAGCATTTGGGGGGTGTAAAAGAAGTACCCCAGAAGGACCCCAATGGAAATACGCCTAACGGCCTTATTGGGCTATCCTTAGTTGGAATTATGCAAGGCTGGTACATGTCATACTTTATAACAAACTATGTGGTACCAACTCTGTAAATTGCTAACTGAATAAATATTATTATTATTATTATTATTATTATTATTGCCGCAAGGTCATATCATGAGCGTATATGTTCCCTACAAGCTCTCGATCGATGCTGATGAGTCTGACTAGAAGTCTCTGTGTTGCAAGGATCTCTATCTGCCTTAACCGTGTTAAAGAGACCGGGAGGGGGAATTTCGCGCCGAATATTACCCGATAAAAGGGGGAATAAGAGGAAAAAATAGCTGATAATTGAGGAGGGGGGGGGGAAGGGGAGGAGACACATATGTAGAAGTGGAAACAAGCAATGGAGGGGAATTATCTCACCTAATCACAAATTACTTTGCTTCGAGTGCCACTGGGGTGTTTTCTAAGTTTTTTTTTATGCTCTGGATCTATTGAGGATGGTCGCAGTGCACCAGAAAAACCTCTTCTGAGGACGGTCGCCGTTTTTGGGTTAAGAGTCTGGCAGCAGTCCCTGGGTTAAGAGTTAAATTGTAAAACTAGACCTAAGGAATACACACAGCTTTTAGCTAGCTACACAAAGAAAAACACTAAATAAACACCACTTGCCACAGAACAACAAAAATACACACAACACATAGCAAGACGGTTTGCCTGTCAGCTTTTTATATTCTCCTTTCCTTCATAATTATGTTCTGACTTTTCCTTCTCCACCCCAACATTTCCTCCCCCCCCCCCCCCCCCCACCCTTGAAAAACAAAATGAAAAATACTAAAAGTTTGTCAGAGCACCTGAAACTCCCAATGAACTCAGACATGAGGATTCCCATGAGTACAGCTTCCCTCTCTCTCCAAAGGGCTGAAGGACTATAGGCACTGAGACCAGTCTGGTGGATGGCGATAGAGGCGAGGAGATAGTGTATTGTGAAGACGATAGGGTTGACAACCCTACTCTAACAAAGAGACATTGATAAAACCCTATTGTCTGCCGCAGCCACCATTGGACTCAGTCCCTCGAGGGCAAGGAGCTGAGGAGACTAATAGATGAAGTCCCCAGGCTCAGGAAACTATCTGCTGGAGCCATGGCAGGACCCCCATCTGCGACAGCGATGGGGATTCCAGCCTGTACCTGAAGAAGGAGCTGGCCTGTATTCGTCAGCCTGGATTCAGCATCGACAACCTACCTCTGAAGCCCTCAGGCTTAGAGAGCTTCGCTACCAACATCACTAGAGATGCCGAGGCTCCAAGCCTGGCCAAGATAGTGTTATATATGCCTTTCCCTTGTAGTTATATTAATATTTGTCTTGCTTCCTGTCTTTATAATTAAACTATATTTTGTGTACATTCTTTGTCTTTCTTGCTCTCCAACCATGCACCCCTAAACTAGCGTCAAATAATATTGGCACTTCAAAACTGTTTGCAAATTAACTACTCAAATGCATTAGCTGAAAATGTAGTATGATACGTTTTGTTAAAAATATATACATTACATGGATTAAGTTTATTGAATTGTTAAGTAATTTTTCTTTAATTTTCATAATTCAGGGAGTAATGCTAAAATTATATATGGTCATAGCACCAGTAGACCGTGATTCTGAGAAGGCATTAAGTACAAAATCAATAGATCACCGAAGATCTTGTCCCTTAAGTGTGCAGTCTTATGTTAGTATAACTTTTTGTTCTCATTCCTCACGTAAATATGCAGTCCGACTCTTCGCTCACTACTTGAACTATAGAAAAAATCAATAGTTCTCTGAAACTATTGTTGATTATGCGAAATATAGAGAGAAAGACATATACTCAACATTTCTACAACGAGGGCTAGAAGAAACAAACTGTCAAGGGAAATATATAATAACTATAAACTACAGTTTACAAACAAGGTATTTGGCGAACAATTACTGTAATTGTACTACCATGGGCAAAGGTTTGGCTTACTAGTAATAGCTCTGGTTTTGTAATCCAACTGACTAGGGTTTGATTCCCAGTATTTTGGGGAGATACATCTTTGAGCGTAACTCATGTTGCATTTAGCTTCAGTACACTGCATTTTGTTCACGCCCTGCACTCCCTTTATTGATTGGGCTAGGGTGTGTCCTTGTATTGTTACAGCGACTTTACTGGACATTTGCCTCGAATCACTAGACCTAAGCGTCCAAACTTTTGACGTCTACCTGTGGCACAGGGTGGGATCGAACTGCAGATCCTTCGCTCAGCAGTCAGACGTGCTACTGACCATGATATGGCCCGTTGCAGTTTCATTACACTGTAGGACATAAATCGTGGCCTTAAACTTTTGAAGTACTCCTGAACTGACTAGAATGTTTTAATCATGATTTGACCTAATATTTATATTTTGGAAGTTCGTTTTATTGGTCAAGGGTTCCTGGAGTGTACATCATCATAATCCCAATGACATACTATCAACAATGTTGTTGCCAGCAGAATGTAATGTATACGTAGCCCCAAAACTCATGAATACAATCAACATAAATTCCATTTGTCTATCTATCTTTCCATATGCTCAGGCCCAATCCCCATTTTTCCTATTTATATTTATATTTTTTATTTCATTCTATTTTATTATTTTGTTTTTCCTTTTTTCTTGGGGGTGGCCGACTCAAGACAGAGCAAGAACAGGGAAAACACAAAAAACAACATAAAACAACGAACAAACACAGATAAAAACACAAATTCACACACATCTAGGTCACCCAGGAGAAGACCCAGAGACCAGGGCCACCAAGGTCGCTCCAGCACTCCCCTGGCCCCCAACCACCCGGAGAGGTTCCGATCCCGGCAAGCAGACATGCAGCGGAGCCGAAGCCACAAGCCCACCCACCACACTTCCAGGCGCACCCTTCATATTAATCATCTCCCCGGGCCAGGCGCCTGATGGACTATTATCTAGTCCAAGTTGCGCCCAACCCCTTCCCCAAAATGACCACGTGTTCACTCAACTATTCACAAGCATTCTCCATTCACTCCTGTCCACCACCACTTCCCCTGCCTGATCTATAGTCATTCCTCTATCATCCAAAGCATTTCTTACACAGTCTCTCCATCTCAATGGGGGTCTTCCTGCCCTTCTATCTCCCCTTGTATCTGATTCACATATTCTCTTTGTAAGCCTTTCATCTCTCATTCGTTCAACATGACCATAACAGCTCAGCACCCTTCTGCAGCGACCTCGCTGGTGTAGTGACTAGCATCTCGGACTTTCACCCAGAAGGCCCGAGATCGCGCCCACGCTCGGCGCATTAAAGATTTTTCACAAGCACTGAGTCGTTACCATCCCTCATGAGCAAGGGGATGAGGTAGTAGTACAGGACCCCAATGGAAATACGCCTAATCGGCCTTATTGGGCTACCCTTAGCTGGCTTAGCATGCGCTAGCTTTAAGAACTATAATTATTATTATTATTATTATTGTCCACTCTGGCTGACAAATGTTCCTGCTGCCCCACTCTCCTACGTATCTCTTCATTCCTCAATCCGTCTGTACGAGTAACTCCACACATACTCCTCAAGCAGCTCATCTCCATCACATCCAGCTTTCTTTTCTCCTTTTTCTTCAGAGCCCATGTCTCAGCCCCATACATCACTGTTGGCACAACAATTCCTTGATACAGTGCACTTTTTACTTTCATTCCGAGATTTCTCGTCTTCCACATACTCCTCATTGCTCCGAAAACCTTCCTTCCTTCACACACTCTCTGTTTTACCTCCATTTCCATACCTCCACTCCTGCTTATCGTTCCTCCTAGATATTTAAAGCACTACTTGTTTATATCTACTCCAATATTTCCCCATCCAGCCTCACATCTAGATTTACCCTCCCCTATTACACACCATTACTTTACTTTTATTGGCGTTCACCTTCAATACCATTTTTCAGTTTTGGTAAACAGTGTAGCTAAAATTGGTGTACAGTACTCACTTTAGTCGAGATATCGTTGGCGACAAACTGAAAGAATGGCCCCAGAATCTGAAAGAATCTGAAGCATAAGAAACATATTAGTAATTTTCTGCGAAGTTATGTATTTGATAAAATCGACACATGTTATTAACACAATCTTGATAATAACCTCTGTAAATTCTAGCCTTCAATATGATTTAGAGTAAAAATATTCATAGTTATTTAATCTTAGCCTAACCTAATCTAAGTAACCTAAGGTAGTCGTTAAGTCGGGATCCTGACCGATGATGAATACATAGCCATTCTCTTTTTGTGTTTATTATTATTGAGGATTTTGCTTGCTTTTACCATTTTTTGTATTTTAAGTATGTCCCTCCCCTACGGTAACAAAAACGCCTTCTCAGACTTCCTTCAAACTAAAGAAATTCTCACCCAGACCCCCTTTAAGCTATATCTGTAAAACAAATTATAGCAAAATGTCCTGCCCAAAGGCCATTATCTTCTAATGCCACTTTCCCACTGATGTGAATTTATATTATTTTCCTCGCCGAGGACGTAGTTTTGTCATTTCGCAACAAATTTGTGCGACATATACGATTTTGACCGTTAAAAAACGTTGATAAGTTTACACTCGGCGACGATGTGGCCGATGGATACGACGTAATCGGCGACATTATGCGACGGCATCGGCAAATTGAGCGATGGTTTGCTGATGACCTCGGCGAGAACTGTCACATTTGAATAAAATATTGCGAAATAATGCGAAGGATGAACGAATCCTCGGCGAATCCTCGGCGTATGTTCTGCGACATCTTCGGCGAATTAAGCGATGGTTCGGCGGATACCTCGGCGAGATTATCCGAAAACTGTTTGCATATATTTCATGGCACAAACATAAGAACATAAGAAAACGGGAGTCTGCAGAAAGCCGATCGGCCCACACAAGGCAGATCCCTGTCACACCCAACCCCAATTACAAGGCCTAATTATAGACCCAACTTGAGGACTGACCTTACCAGAACGGTCAGAGATCAACAAAAGATTACGGGGGTCTGCAGAGCGCCGATTGGCCCACACCAAGCAGATCCCCCCTCATACCCAACCCATCTCGTCGAAAACTTACAAATTTATGGTACCCTCACCAGGATTCGAACCCACTCACCCCAGGTATATTTGGGAGAGCTGGGCACCGTAACCACTCGGCCATGAGCCATGAATGGTTACGGTGCCCAGCTCTCACAAATATACCTGGGGTGAGTGGGTTCGAATCCTGGTGAGGGTACCTCTCTCCCAACCTGTCCGACACACCATTTTGGTACAAATTTATTTTGAAGGAGGTCTAGAGTTTTTTGTTTTAAGTTTGATGGAGGTCTAGTGAGGAAACTAAGAAATAAAGGAATGATTGACCAAACAAACGGTCCGTGTCCCCTTAAGGGGGGATGGCCGTAATATTTGCTCATTTATATATTTGTTTATGATTTATTTAGTTTCATCCCTAGACCTCCATCAAGCATATAAAGCACCCCCCAACACCCTCCTTCAAGATCAATTTGTACATTTTTCGATAGAAAAATATCCTGGCCGAAGGCCGGTTCCTCAAAAAGTACAGGCTCGCTATCGCTAGCCAGGAAAAACTCGACGCCTAAATGACACGAAAAGTCTGAATATTGACAACGAAATGGGGAGAAATGTCTTAAATGGCCAAACTAATGGGCCGAACGTCATAAAATATGAAAACTAATGGGGTTAACCATGAGGAAGAAAGGGGACCAGAAAAACGACCCATCTCCCCTTAATTCGGAGATTGGCAATGTCCTTGCCGTATGTTTACGAATTACGGCTTAATTGAACCACCACGCTTTTTTTGTTTTCTCTTTCTCTCCCTCTCTCTTTGCCTTGTATCCGTTCAGCCGCATTCAGCCTACTGTTTTAAGATGTTTACCCCATCCAGGTTTCAATATTTTCCTGGTGAGCGGTGGCGAGCCAACATATATATATTTTTGTTTTGAGAGCAAGTTAATTTGTAAATTTTTCGATAGAAAAATGTCTCCGGTGAAGCCGGATTTCTACATACAATGAAGGCTCGCTATCGCTCGCCAGAAAGATATCGATACTTGGATGTGGATAAACGTCTTAAAACAGTTGGCTGAATGGGGCCGAATTGATACAAGCCAGAGAAAGAGAGAAAAGGAGAGAAAAAGATAACAAAAAAAAGGTGAACCCCCTTATGAGAGGTGCATAGAAAAAAGAGTTGACAGGTTCACTATAGGCCTAATCCTTTTTTTTTACCCACCTCGCCGAAGGTGCTCTTTGGCCTCGGCGAGGTGTTTTCCAAGCATTCATCTACGTCGCACAGCCCTTCGCACGCCTCTGCGAAGTATACCCGTGGCGGGTATACTCTCGACGATGCTTTTTTTCGTCCGACACCCTCATCGATGTCTCGCCGATGTCGCCGAGGATGTCCGAGGGCCTCGCCGATCCCTTGGCAATGTTCGACGATGCTTGCGAGGGTTCGGACCCCTCGCCAGCCCTCGTCCCAAATTTTGAACAATCCGAACATTTGCGATGCCCCGCGAGGGCCCTTGCGAGGCCTTGCGAGTCAAACGATCATCATGCGAGGGTTCAAGATTTTATTGCAACATGTTACGAATGTGCCCATTTCTTGGTTTCGGCGATGAAAATTGTATGAAATTGCATCAGTGGGAAAGGGGCATAAATAACAAGTGCGCTATCCCTCGCCCAGATTAAAATTGACATTTGAATGGCGTGAAGCGTCTTATTATCGCTAAACAAACGGAGTGAAACGTCTTAGAATCTCAAAAGTAATGGAGCGAAACAGGGGACATCCAAAAAGATCGAAAAAACAAATACGGTTAAAACAAAACATATTATCTTTAAAAGACAGTTGACTTGAAACTGATATGCCACGCTTTCAGGAAGCGAGGTACTGTATATTCTGGTCGCACTTCCCGCTCTGAGAATTGTGCAGTCATCTTCAACTTATGGTGTTCTCGACTGGGCGCAGACTGACCTTAACTATATTTATACCAAACAAATAACAGGCAATCAACAGAGACACAAGGAAAGATTACAATGGTTTTATTTATACAAGTGGATAGGTGCATAGATATATCAAATAGCGTATGTAAGTCGTCTCACAAGGCTCGTACATAAGATATGGAATAATAAATAAATGAGGCAATAGGCCTTGACACAAGCAGATAGTCCTAAAAGTACGGCAAGGTAATAATCATAAGTTGATAATAAAATAACAAGGATGACTGCTAACAAAGATTAAGAACAAAAGAGCGATATCTCTCAAAAGATAAATAACAACTTTAATATGGGAAAAACTCTAAAGGCATGAACTGCAAAGATTAACTCTGAGACAACAAAGAGTCTGCATTAATTAGACTCTAAAGCATGAATTGTAAGCATCAATTCTGCGACAAAATACACTATTATGTCTTGACCTAAGTGATAGAAGTGCATAAACTCAGATATGCAGCAGGAGCTCTCGGATGACTTGTAGAGTGTGTGTAATAATTAAAATGTCAATGTTACATCCATATCTCCATTTCAGGGGATCACGGGAGCCCAGACCCGAGGAAGTATTTATATACAAAGCCGGTGTAGGACAGGTGTGTATTGTTCCCCAACAAATCGGGTAACTAGAAGCAAGGACAAGGGAAGACGTAAAGCACGACTTCGAGGTTGTTACGTTAACACGGGTCAAGAGTCCTGGCACATCTAGGTCTAAGCCTCACTAAAATACTGTTACCACAACAGAAACACATAAGCACTTAGTTTGGGAGATAGGAGAGCACTGAGGAGGATAGAAGCACTGACACTGGAGGTCGACGAGGAGCTGAGGTCCCGGCTGCCCACACGCGAGCCGGCTAGGTACAGGCCCATACTCAACCCGAGGAACTCGTATAACGTCCGGACTGCTTCACAAACAGTCCCAGCTCCTTCATGACTTTGGGCTGAGGCCAAAGAGTCCCAGCTGATGCTGCAAAATTCTCTTTATTGAGGAACCGAAGAACACGTCTAACATCCGGACTGATTCACACACAGTCCCGGCTTCTTCACAAGCTTGGTTCCGGACCAAAGAGCTGCGCATTGGGCGATGGAGCGCTTCCTCCCGGGTCCTCGGTTTCGCTTCCTCCTGGATCCTCGGCTTCGCTCCTGGTCCTCCACACAGTTTCTGGGGAAAAGAGGCCGCTTATCCGCAACCTTTGGATCGATCAACGTCTTTCCGGGAATTGAAGGTAAGTTCCTCTGAGCCAACACGCTTTAGCCACTTCTCGTCAGGGACAGACAAGACAAGAGCAGAAAAGTGACTGCTCAGGGAGTGGGGGATGGTCTTCTCTACAGACTTAGTGTTCCTAAGAGTTTCCAAGCCAGACAAGGGCAACAGGTTCTCTCCAACAACACTGGGGGTTACTGAGCAAGACTCTTTCACCTTGCTTACCTGACAATAACTCAAGATTGTCTGGGGTTGCACTGAGTTAAGATTCGAGTAACAAGCATAGCAGGTTACATCCCCTCGTCCCCAGCTGGTGTGTGAGTCTACGTCTAGTACCTCGCTCTCCCGGCAAGCATTGCAGGTTACATAGGAGTGCACTGAGTTAAGATTTGGGTAGCAAGCATAGTAGGTTACATCCCCTCGTCCCCAGCTGGTATTTCAACTAGCCTGTCCCACCTAAGACTTAGTTTTGTCCTTTCCAACCTTAGGACTGTCTGTGTAAGATCCAAAAAAGGTCTCAAGCCAGCAGGCTGATTGCTTGACAATGGTTGGGTTAGCTGAGGTAGTGTCTCCTCTGGCAGAGATGTCGTTTCGAGTTTATCTCCGGGCATGAAGGGTACATCTCTGGTTGGGGATTCGTTTAATAAGTTTATCTGATTTATTGCAAGGGTTGAACTAACAAATTCGATTTACTCACTATTTCTGCAGGTGGTGAGGTTAGGTGTACGGACTAGTTGCAAAGGAAACTAGAGTTAGGAGGGTTAATTGGGTTGGCAAATGTAGCGGCTGTGTACACGTGTGCGGACGCTTCTCCCGCTCGAAAGTTATTGTTTGAAACTTAGGGCTAAGGGGGTATTTGTTGAACTCAACTGGTGCCTGCACTATAGGCAATATATCTGGGAAGGTAAGGGGGTTGTTGAGCAACTCAGGTTGAAGCGAGTGTGTATTGATGATTTTGTAGCGTTTGAATTTGCCTCGATTTCCCTTGCGGGGATCCGTTTTCTATCACTGCTCTGGGGGTAGTCATAGAGTCTGAGGTTCGGAGCTTGGAGAAGGTACAGTATTTGGAGGGTGACTATGCTTCGTAATCTCTGAGTGGCAAATGGTGGCGATCTTGATGTGATTTATTTTATGCACTGTCGTGGTTGGTAGTCTCTCAATAGGCCGCATATCAGAACAATTGAATTCACATAGTTATTTGTGAATGAATCTAGTATACAATTTTGAAAATAATTAAATTGGATATATTGACCAAAATGAGGATTCAATAAGAAGGCAATGTCCTTAAGCCATCTGGTGGCTCAAGGGTCAGTCTATTTTCATTTGCCATTTTATCCTAATTAACCGCTTTGTCATCCACAAAGGGATAAAGGAAAACCCCTAAAACAATCAAGGCACAAAATTCAAAACATTCGAAGGCACATCAGCTGGTCGAAACTAATGATCATAAATTATATTAAACCGCGGAACGCGAAAATGAGGTAGGAAAAAGTGGCCAGGACGCGTAATTTCTACCCTTCGATTCTGACAGAATTCATTATGTTTACCATATAAAACATTATTTCTTCTCCATATGCATTTATTTTACTAATATGATGAACATATGAACTTTGAAGAGAAATAAAAGAAGTTGGAACAGCAATTGGGAGGTGAAAAACTTATATTTTTGCCGCCCGATCGTATTCTGGGGCAGTCGGCCGAGAGTCATACGCCCTCCCTCTCCAACATCTCGCATGAAACTGAGCTTCCCGGGAGAGATCTCACACTGCTATAGGGTCTCTAAATTACTCACAGCTGCCTCCCAGCCCGGCTGAAATAATTTGCACGGAAAATAACCGGTAAATGAGGGAAATAAGAGGAAAAATAATTGAGAAGGGGGGAGGGGGTGCATGTGGATGAGTGTTAGGAGGTACTAGAGGGGAATTATCTCACCTAATCACTTATTCTTTTGTTTTGAGCCCCTGGGGCGTTTTGGAAGGGGTTTTTCATGGTCTTGCTTCCGTGAGGCCTATCGCGTTCGCTATAGAGACATTTCCGTGAGGCTTATCGTACTTCTTGGTTAATGATCATAATTTTCACACTTGTTACGTACCCTACTATGTTTATTAGGGGCAGCAAGTATATTGGACTCCACCTTCTTCACACCAAAAATATCTTTCTTTGGAAGGTCAAAGTAATCATCAAGCTCCAAAGCCAAACCCTCATCTGACGATTTCACCGCCACAAAGGTTAATAAATGCCTCACATGAAGCAGTTTTGTCCATACTTTATATGAACAAGCAAATGGAACACCCACAGCCACCAGCACCTTCCTTCAATTAAATAATATAGATAAAAATAAATAAATAAGAATATAAATATCAGGATTTTTCCTCGCCGAAGGATTCACATACACAACACACTCACAATATAGCAATCCAGAAGCACATTAGCATCTTGATTTTCTCGCGATTGTTCGACTGCTGTCAGCAATAAGGAGGAAGCATTCAAACGGTACCGTCTCAAGAATCTTATTCTTCCTATGTTTCTGCCCGGAATCAAGCCAATTATGTCCTTCGACTCGCCAAACACTCTTTCATCAGTAGTATATACACTGAATTATCCAACTCTAGCTCTTCCCAAGCTTTCTGGAATCTTGCCAAAAGCCTCTCCAACAATTTTTCTTCTTCGTCTTTCCCTCCCCTTTTTCACTCTGATGGCACAACCACCACTTCTTCCTCTGACAAAGCTGAACTCTTCTCTCAAACTTTCGCTAGAAACTCCACCTTTGATGATTCCGGTGCTATTCCTCCCTCTTGTCCCCCTCTCTCCTACATATAGTCCATGGGCCAAAACCTGATTTTCAGCTTATCGGTACCACCTGGGTGGGCAAAATCCCATGCTCATTTTTGAATAGTTTGATGCCTAACGTTAATAAAATTACATGACAACCCTTTGTAAAGAGTAGCTTTTTGGTAGATATCACCCTTTAAACACGGTGGAGCGACAACAAATTTTGGTCAAATATTTATGAGTACGGGAAGCAAAAACGATCATAAATTTGCAAACAATCAACATATCATGACAAATTACATCTCAAA
The DNA here is from genome assembly GCA_032716605.1 of Paralithodes platypus. Lineage (NCBI taxonomy): Eukaryota > Metazoa > Arthropoda > Malacostraca > Decapoda > Lithodidae > Paralithodes > Paralithodes platypus. The sequence goes on along the minus strand of CM064565.1, from coordinate 9,349,888 downwards.
ATGTTGTTATTGAGCCCTTCTACAAGATGATAATATATACTATTTGTACATTACATCTATATTTTAGTCCACATTAAGTAAAATGTAATGAAATTCAAGTCATTCTTCATATTGGAGAACATTGTCAAAAGGTGGCTATTACATTAGGAACTAGAGACAATTCTCACTATAACTGCTAAAAATGTGAACGGTAGACACTGTGAAAGAACTTGAATGGGCTACAGCTGAATATTAATTAAAATAATGCTCTCTGCAACAAATGTAAATATTTATTAGTGCCCCCTTCATCATTGATGATATGCCCATTAATATAATAGCCTCCTTTCAAGCGCCCGCGGGTAGCCAGTTTGAAACTCCCGCCGCGGGGAAAAGGAGTACTACATCATAAGTGTAACGCTACTTCTCTTATGGAATCGTCTTATGATTGGGGTACACACTACGAAAAAACTTCGTAAAAAATATAAGAGAAAAAATAAACTCAAAACAACTTGTTTTGCTATAGCTTTCCATCTCGTGGATTTCTTGTGCATGAATTCTCGCCCAGACCGTGGCAACCGAGATGCCATACTTCCTTCCTTTCCCCACGGTCCTCCCAATCGGACGTGCGCGCCAGTGCTCCGGAAACATTCTTCGTTCGCTGGCTTCTAGTGAGTCCTTGCTCATATGTATTTATCTGAGTTGTATGTGTACAGGTTTAGATTAGCTAGCACAGGCTGCCCTATTGGTTTGCCCGCAGGAAAGTGTTAAAATAAGGTACTATTGTGCAGGCGACATCAGGTCTCCAGTCCCGTGCCTCATGTTTTTTATTTTTATTTTTTCTGCGCCTTAGATTTGCTATTAGCTACTAGTTAGGAGGCTACCTTATTAGCAGGATTATGCAGCAGGCCGTCTCTATGAGGCAGTTGCATTTATTTATTCTTAGCAGATGCCCTAGTCCAAGAGTTATCACACGTGGTGTGAGGCTTTCTAGTGTACGAGCCTGCGTTGCCTCTTGCCTCGTGGGCCCTCACCCCTTCGGCTGTGTGGATTGTTGTGTCGTCAAGAGGTAGGTAATCAACTGAAATATGCTTACTACGAGCCTCGTGGCCAGTCTCAGTAGGGGTCTCCGTAGCGGCTAGGTGTATGACATATATTTGATGGTGAATATAAATGTATTTAGCCTATGCTGTATCCTGTGTTGGCATGTAGTGTTTTAGATATGCAACAGGGAGTCAGGAGACGTCCTAATTTGTGGGGGGGACGGGGGGGGGGGGGGGGGGATGTTTATTCGGGACGTATGACTCAGTTAGTCTACGATTCTGATGGTTTGGTTTTTCCTTCCGGCGATCTTTCTGTGCACTGACGGGCCCTTTCTGCCGCGCAAGCGTTAGGAAAACCAAATATGTCCCCGGCGTGGTGTGTTCCCACGCTCCATCCGGCGGAAACGTTATTTTTGATGGAAGGATCTCGGCTCGCCGAGTGAACTCGCCCAATGGTTCCACGCACTAACAAGACTTCGTACGCCCGGTGGCACAGTCCAGTGTGGTCGTTATCCATCACACTATTCAGTGAAAAGATCAGATAGATAACAGACAGAGGATGTTTTTTGGGTCGGTGACACATGTCACAGGTAAGTAGTTCGGTTTGGAGAAACCTATCGGTTCTTCTATATTACAAGACCGGCGGTAAGTTAGAATAGCGGTAGAGCTATAACTAATTTCCCGATGGACTTGGGGTGATAGGATGTGTAAAACCTCTCAGTTTATACTTATGAGCATTGATTCCTGGAAATGTTTATTTCCATATCTCTTCAAAACTATTCCAGCACAGCAGGCAGAGGAAGGAACCGTCCCGAAGGGGGGGGGGGGGGGGGGGGGGGTTAGCTCGTTCGTGCTACACCCACGTGCTCTCGTGTACCAGTAACTGTGCATAAACTCTGCGAACGATGCATGACATGCATCGAGCACAGTTCCTATGGACCTCCCAGAAGTGTCCGGTTTGTATGAAGCTGTACACGGAGTGGTTGAGTAAAGAAGACCTATTATGCCTAGTAGCTTTGATAGATATTAATGCAAAATTCACCTCATATGCCAAAAGAGTAGCCAACGTCACTTTACATTATGACGATGCAGATTTGTTGCAACTACTCTTACTTTACTCTTGTTCTGATGATTCTCCAATAATAAAGTCAACTGGTAGTAATACAGCTATGATTCAATATGAAGTAGAGCAAGTAACTATACAGGACTCGGATGAGGTCTCAGATTTTTATGAGGCAAATATACAACCCCACCCCAAGAGGGCGCGCTCGGCATCCCCGGTTGCCCGGCAGTGGTCCGGACCAAGCTCACCCCGGCGGCAGTGCACACAGTCAGTACAGGATCCACGGTCCCCCAAGAGACAGAAGCACACCGCGATGCTAGCTACTCTTCTCGTTAAGGCAGAAGTTCATGCCAGTGCAGAGCCAGAGGATCCGCAATCACAAAAGAGCCAGCCCGGCTCCCTACAGCTCCCCTCAGTTTCTGCCTCTGAGGCGCCAGAGTTTTTTCCCGGTCTCCTCGTGACAGAATCAGAGGGGACTGAGTCGGATATGATTAACAAGTCTGAGGTAAGAATAGTCCTACAGAATGCCCCAATACTGCTTACAAAAGTTCCTTTCCCCCCCACTAAGATCGAACCTTCAGGGCTCACAGAAGTTATAATTCCTTCTCCGAAGGCTGTACGTAGAATCTCTGACAACTCAGCCTTAGGGCAGGACCACATTGTTGTGGCCGAAGAGACCCTGCAGCCAGGGTCTCCTGTAATTACAAATCCTTTTAGAGGAAGAAGGGACGTTCAACGAGGTTCAAGGGGACAGAATATTCTAGCTCCCAGTAAACTGGGGACCATGTTGGAAGAACGTTGGAAGGCGGCGGAACAGGTAAGCAGCTCTCCAGACGAGGGTGTAACAGTGTTGAGTTCACCGGGGATAATAGGTAAGTCCCCGGCGATAGACTGTAAGGTGGCTACTAGGGAAAGGGAGAGGAGAGAGAAAATACAGACCACATCTCTTAAAAGGGCCTGCAGTCAATGTGTCACAGCAAAACAAGTAGAGGAAGTATTACATAATGGATTGAATCAATGTTTTAAACCTAAGAGGTCCCGAGACACTCCCGTAATGGCGACGGGGGCTCCCCCGATTGAATCTGTGCTCCCACTCTCCTTAACCACAATGACTATTTCCTCTCATTTTAACCTCACAAGTCAGATAGAAACCGCCCCGGCGATTTCAATTGTCCCACTTAATCCGGCCAAGGTAAGGGTATTAACCCTTATTTAGCGGCGAGCAACATAAGTCGAGTTAAACAAAGCTGGACTATGTGGCGGCGCTCGACATAACTCGAGTGGCAATTTCAGCACGTAATGTGGCTGAGAGAGAGAGACAAGTGGTGGCAGGAGACTAGCGAGCGTATGACTGCTCCAGACCACCGCGGCGAACCTACTGACACAAATCTCAGCTCCCTCCTCCCTCTCTCACTCGCTACATACTCAATTATGTACTGAAAGTACCGAATTACCTGCTTTTTGCACTCGCGTTGCACGGTTATTGCAAGAAAACTATCCATCATACAAGGATCGTTATGGTGTCATTCGAAAGCTCTGTTTATGCCCTTTCAGGGATAGGTACTAGTTTTACGTTCTTGGTCTTATTTAGGCATGAAAATGATCACGTAAACAGCCCTATTTTGGCTAAAAACACCCCGCTGTGCGGTACACATAAATAAACCGCATAGGCCGCTCGTAAGGTGTTAACAGCCCCAGGTGTTTCCGCAGTTTTTACTTCACCTACACCTCACTTAATATCCAACCCAGTGTACCCCACGGTTGAAATAAACCAAAATTTATCGACAGGCACTAGTCTCCCGGCGGATGACAAGAAAGTAACCGTCTCTCTTACCACCCCATATCCTTTCTTAAAATCATCTATTTTTCCGACATCATTAAATGAACAGCTACAAATGACAGCTCTTGTTCCTCAGTTGAAGGAGTCGGATTGCTTCTGGTTTCCAGTTCACTTGCCAAAATCAGGTGATGAGCACAGATCTATTGCAGGGGAGATCCCAGTCCCTCGGGAGTGGATCATTGAAACGAGTAAGAATAAGGAGTTTCGGGCTAAATACACTCAGGGTAGAATTTTAAGAGTACCAATTAAGGCTATTCCAGATGTATGGAATTATGAGTATTTTGTGTATGTACCGGCCCAATTGTTACTTCCTCCCCCAGGTGAACTACTTCATCCTGACTGCTACCGGCCTTATGGCATACACGGTGATGATTCCTGTACGAAAGAGGAACCGGAACTGGTTACAGTTCCGGCACACGTACCAACAGGCAGTCAGGAACAAGAACTAAATCTGGGAGAGGTAGGTCATGGTCCGTGGGTGGATTGGGAGAACGAAGCGCAACAGTTTGCTATAGCGTTAACGACTCAACCTTCCCTAACTATTCCCCCTCCCAACCATATTGACTTCGATTTAATGAGCATGCAACCCGGCGGGGTACCTTACCCCATCTGTGCATTCCTAGCGTCCCCACAATTATCACACCGGGATTTTCAGGAACCTTTCATTACCCCCCCGTTAATTGACCTCCACAGGAGGTTTATGTTGCGCGAGGATGCGTGCAGGAGACTTTCAACATTCCTCCTCACTCGCCGTACTGCCCAATCCATCACGCGGCCGGTAGATGCTCAAATAGATCAGAGGATGAGGGAGACAATCGTGCTATTCCAAAGACTATTACTCCCTCAGCCAACTAGGTCACTCATGGATATCCGAACGGCATTATTGGCTGCCGTCAGGGCTAGACAAAATCTGAGATTAGCAATGGTGAAGGGGTTACCCGGTAGTACTGTATACCGAGTACTTCTTTCCCCAGTGTTGACAACTTCGGTGATAAACATGGAGACTAGGTAGGATGTTCAACAAATGTGGACTCACTTACCCACAAGGTAGTGAGCCCTAAGAGGGTTTAAGTCACCATAATAAGGGGTAGAAATGGACGCAGACCATTATCAGGCAGTCGTCTATCTCTTCCCATACCGTACCTTTAAATTCTTTTCTCTCTCTCTCCCGGGGCCTTGTAAAGGCGAGTGGATCCGAGACTAGACTCCGTAGCACATACCTAGTCACACCTGGGGTGTCTACATAAGTCGCTGGGTAACACCCCGGAGTAGGTGGATAAGGACAAGAACAGACATTAAAAAACGGACTAGCGACCTCGCTTAGTTCCAATAGTACTCAAGGATTTTGGGTCATCCCCAGGGATCAGTTTTGGCCCCAATTCTGTTCCTCATTCATATCAATGATCTCATATCTACCACTCATAATCCAATACATTCCTACGCAGATGACTCAACACTCCACAGTTCCTTCACATTTACCAATTCTTTCACCCAACCCGATCTTATAAATTCAAAAATAAACACTGCAATTTCTCTGAACCAGGACCTTTCTAGAATTGATGGATGGGGACAAAAGAATCTAGTTTCCTTTAATGCACAGAAAACCAAATACATTCAATTTTCTAACCGACAGAATCTCACTGACTCCCATATATTTTTTAATGATGTAAATATTCCCACTTCCCCTAGTATTGACATTCTCGGTGTAACATTAACTACTAACTTGAGCTGGACACATTATGTTAGAAGCATTGCTAAGAATGCCTCTAAAAAACTGGGACTCCTGTACAGAGTTCGAGAATTCTTCACTGACGAGCAGTTGGCCATGATATATAAAAGTCATGTGCGTTCTCAGATGGATTACTGTTCACCTCTGTGGGGTGGAAGTGGAGTGGTTGCATTGAGGCAGTTGGACAAAATTCAAAATAAAGCTATTAGATTAATCAATAACCCTGCAATCACACAGGACCTTCCTACATTATCCATACGAAGAAACGTTGCATCCCTTGCATTATTCTACAGATATTTTCACAGCAATTGTTCCGAGGAACTTGCTTCAATTGTGCCGCCTCTCCACATCTTTCCGCGTAGAACTAGGGCAGCTGAGAGCGCCCATGAATTTACACTTTCTCCTCCAGAATGCAGAACTTCTGCTTATCAGAATTAATTTATCCCCAGAGCTACTACTCTTTGGAATTCACTTCCTCGAATTGCTTTCCACAAACTTACAATCTGCAAATGTTTAAATCCAGTTGTTACAAACATTTTATGAATGGAGGATGCCTTTAGGCACATGGACCTTTTTGTTTTATCTGTGTTTTTCCTTCCTCCGTTCATTGTCTCTTTAAAAAAAAAAAAAAAAAAAAAACAAGGAAATTATTCTGCTGTTCTTGTCCTAACCCAGCCTACCGTCGAGAACGTCCACCATACCTACGGCCTTATATACACAATTTTATAAGGAACAAATACCCTCTGGCGTAAACACTAGCCGGGAAACAGTTCCGATTCCTCTTCCGAATTGTCACTGGTGCAGTACCAACTTTCACCACAGATCAATATTTTAAAGATTGAGTCTGGTATATGGAAAGGCCAAAGGTATATATTCAAGGAATTTCAAGGTAGTGAAGCATAGACGGCTGCCTGATAAGAGGTGATCTGATCCCTAAGAATACATACACCCAGCCCAATTATTTGGCCACCAATGCCTAAATTTTCAGTACATTATATCATAAGCATTAGAGGTTATGCTTAATCTCTAGGGCTCAAGATCACTCCGGTAAGGTGAATCTTGTACACATCAGAGAATTTTCAGGGATAGAGCAGGGCCGGAGAAGGGGGGGGGGGGGGGGAAACCACCCTTAAGAGTTCAGAGGAGGTAGAACCTTACAAGTGATTATGATATTTGTAGAGGATTCTCCACCCTTCGCACACGGCGAAGAGACAAGGTAATTTACCGGTCTTGTTCTATCACCCGGAATCTACTGTTGGTAAGATTAGAGCAGTTAAAAGTACAATGGGTAACGAGGGTAGAGGACAACTAAGTCTTACCTCTTTGAACTATAAGACAGGAATGAAAATGATGACATCTTAAGTAAACATGAAGTACTATCACCCTAGGCAAAGGAAACATAGCAAGATGTTTTCTCCTCCGCCGGCGGTACAATACATTTTTTACCAACTAAGTAGCTACCTAGCCCCTAGACCACTTACGCCGGTCGGCGGTCCCAGCAAAAGAGGACACTTCTGGTAACAAACAAGTCTCCCTAGCCTCCCCTCCTTGTTTTTAGTAAGGTTTTTTTCTGCTCGGCAGTAAACAAAATGATGTTTGAGCCTCACAAATGTAATTTTGGAAAGCAGTAAACTACGGGGAGGAATATAGTTGGTAGGGTCTCGAGGGTCTAGAACACATGAGAGCCATCCTACCTTAGGAGGTAAGCGCAGTCACTAGATGACGATCAACGTGCTGGTTCGGTCAGACGACAGAAAATCAGAAGGAAATAGGTTGCAGCCATATGCCTTCCTCAAAAAAGGAGGAACAGGCGATACAGGTAACAAGGGGATTTCCCCATGTCCGAGACACCAACTCTTAACCCTCCGTTTTCTTACGCCGGCAGGGTGTAACTCCCAACATAAAAAAAGAAGTGACCCAGGGTTCTTAACGAACAAGTAGCTCAAGGAATGAAGGGACCCAGGTGATTTTAGTCCCGCCGACCAGGCCAACAATGGTTATTCCTTTCCCATAGTGTCACTCGGAGGTAAAGGGCAGGGTGGATACTTCATTGAGTTTTTTTATCCGGTGTTAATACCATCACAAGGGAGCTCTACTGTAATAAAAAAGCCGGCTAGGATATATCTACAACAGGCAAATATCTGATAAGAGAAGAAGTCTATAGCGCCAAGACCCCTCATCTTTAGAATGATGCTAACAGCACAGGGAAGTCTTAATATACAATCCTGACACTTTGCATTTATTAATACCACCGACGAACTGGGATCAGCTGGCGCTAGAACCGGGCATAGACCGCACAATTTTATTCAGTTCGCACCGGTTAATACGTACCGCTAGCGGAGGAGGAAGAATACATTTAACTATGATTCCTAGCGATGCCGACCAACTCGCCAGCTCAGACCTACCCGGTGGTTAACTTACTTGCGATCTTAAATGATAGAACGAAGTCAAACAAAAAACATGCCAGGACTTTGGGCTATAATATACAAAAGACTATATTGGCCCATGGGTAGTTGGAGCTGGCGGCGTGAAAGGCTACAATGTTAAGTTTAACTCAGGTAGACCGCAGTGAAGTAGCTCGGTCTTCTACCCTCGTTACAAACAAGGGAACAGAGTAATCACTTACAAAAGACAGGTAGTTCTTCACTCCTGATGCGGACAAACATATATCCATAGTAGTGTCTGTAACCAAGTGTAAAATTTTATGTTAAGTGGTGAGGAAAACCCAACCTCAACAGATAAGACCACTAAGTGTCATGGCATACGGAATCGCATCACGCGAGGGGGATTGGTTTCCTTTCTCACCAATCAGGAGAGCAGTCCCAGGGTTAATAGGTTTCAGCCCAGACCATCGGTCATTGAGCTAAGTCTCTCAAACTCTACAAAAAAATTTCATTGGATGGCATCTCAAAATCTTTCATGATTTTTCTTCTCTTGCTTTCCTGACGCGACACCGTGGGGTAGCCCGGCGGCAACCAATGTTACTTAATACAGAATGCCGACAGAGGGGCTAGTTAGTCTAAGTGCTAAAATGTTTAAGTTTCCATATGGCTAGAAAAAGGGAAGGGGGGGATGCAAGTAAGCACATAGGACCCCTAGAACCCCTCCGCCGGTTAACGGACCTCCGCCGGACAAGATGATAAGGACACGGGCTGTGACACATTATAAAGTCAAGCTGTTTTCTACAGCTATATAAATATTTTCTATGTAAAAATACCTATATTAGTTGCATCTATATAGTAAAGCGTACAAATTATATGTACAAATAGTTTCAAAAAAAAGTTATGAGGTTGATCAGGAATAGAAGTATGTTCCCTGACAACAAGTTTACGAATCTCGAAGTGAGAATGTTATCATATGTAGAAAGCAGATCTTCTTCAAAGTAACGCACTACTTTCTCTCTTTTATATTTTTTATACTGTATTGTATGTAAACAATAAAGAACTCAAATTTGCTGTGCGATTCGTTTGCCTCTACCTATGGTATTTTTGGTGGTTTGATATTGTTACAAATGTCCCCCTCCAGTCTTGAGATATCAGGCATATCATCAATGATGGAGGGGCCACTAATAAATTATAGGTATGAGTCCCGGAGGGAAGAATGTAAACCTATTATTTAGTAGTGGCCCCGAAATAATTGACGATGTAGGGCCCTCCCATCCATCCCCTTCCCATTCGTTTGATGTTGTGAGTTTAGTCTTAATAAGTCAGTGAAGAAAGTATGGCGTCTCGGTTGCCACGGTCTGGGCGAGAATCCACGCACAAGAAATCCACGAGATGGAAAGCTATAGCAAAACAAGTTTTGAGTTTATTTTTTCTCTTTTATTTTTTACGAATTGTTTTCGTAGTGTGTAGTTGTGTACCCCAATCATAAGATGATTCCATAAGAGAAGTAGTGTTACACTTATGATGTAGTACTCCTTTTCCCCGCGGCGGGAGTTTCAAACTGGCTACCCGCGGGCATATTGTCAATGATTTCGGGGCCATTATTAAATATTAAGTTTTTATTCATCCCTCCGGGACTCAAACCTATAATCTGTAATTTGATAAACGCAATGGCCAAATTGTGCCATCCGATGGGGTAAAACCTTTATCTTAGTTGTATTGAATATTGTGTTAAATTGTGCAGTAAATAAGAATGTGATAACTGTCAACTTGATCATATTTTTATGCTTAATACTAATAATTGAATATACAAGCACTATATTACAAGTACATTGTAAAGGATTATTACAATATATTTACAAGTACATTGTAAAGGATTATTACAATATGTTTACAAGTACATTGTAAAGGATTATTACAATATATTTACGGTACAATATAAATGTATGTGTTTTGACCGTTTGTAGCCTATTCCAATATATATTTGAAGTGAGTATTTATAGATATATTAATCAAAATGTACATCCTAAAACAAAGAAAAATACCTTAATAATGGACCAAAAATCCATCATTAATAATAGAACAAAATAAACAAATTCTAATGAGAAGTGAATGTCATATGGTTTAGTATAATCACTGTTGACAACATTTATGAATAAAGTGTTCAACTATGCAAAAATATATTTTTAATGCATTAACAATGTGTCCAGTCTTTTGGCACAATATTAGGACAATGCAATCTTGACCTCCAGAGACAACATGCGGGTCTACATAGGTCTACATCAACATCATCATCATCCACATCTGAGTCTATCAGCTCTGCAGCAGGTTCTTCCTCACTACGTTGGTTGTCACAGGTTTGTAGTTTGCATAGATTTGTACACTTTATGCCATTGTTGAGACAGCTGCATTCTGGTGGTTTATATGACCTCACACTCCTGCAGGAGAGCAATTGTAAGACGTCATCCCAAGCACATCCAAGCTCAAGGAACACTTCTTGGTATGTCCTGTCTAACTTCAACTGCTTAACCTCTGAAGTGCGCATGGGGGTAATTGGAAACGTCCCCCTGTGCTGACGTATTTGAGGTGTTTCCGTCACTAAAATATTCATTGTGCCATTAATAGCATTAATACTTATCCATATGCGCCTATTATGGGTTGATTATAAAGGTATTAACCTGAAACAACAATAAAACGAGTGAAAACAGCGTTTGGATGGTCAAAATCGGAGATATAGCCCGCGAGTTGTATAATGTATGGGTGAGGCAATCTGCTTTCCCGCCAATTTCCCCCAAGGCCACTGAGACACAGTCGATCGATACTCTCTCTCTCTCTCTTGCACTCGCTTGCTATCAGTGATGACCACACCCTCCAATCGGATTTCTAATGTTAGCACGAAAATATACCTCAGAATAAGGGAATAACAGGGAAAATAGGTGATAACTGAAGGAGAGGAGGAAAGTGGGGAAGGAGGGGAGGTAGAGGACTGAGATTTTGCATGGCCCAGGGGCCAAAAAAAAAAAAAAAAAAAATAAATTTTTTTTTTTTTTTTTTTTTTTTTTTTTCGATGTCAAAAGTTGATTTTTTTTTTCTCTGACTCTTAAGAGTCTCCCCGCAGTGCGCCGGGGGAACTCTTAAGAGTCTCCCCACAGCTCCCGGGTTAAGGGTGCTCACTTTCCAGCATGAAAATGCAAATGCATTTTTGTAGGTAGTAGGGGTAGGCAGCCCCGCCCAGGGAAGTACTACCGCCAAGGTTTCGGGAGACTCAGGGAATAGCCTGAATTCCATTTTCTCTCCCAGGCCTTGGTAGCTGGATACATATCTTTCTGCCTCACACATCAGGGGTATCAGGAAAACCCTCTTTATATAACATACACATCCAACTTCACGACATTGCCCTACATCGCTATCCTCTATCCATAAAATACTACTCTTCCCACTACATATCATACATGTAACACCATACACTTACCTTATAAATATGGCAGTACAATTGTTAACAGCAAACCTGGTGGTCCCTCGGATATCCACCCCCGGCAGGGTTGGGTTATTGACACAGGGCCCTCCCGGTCGTCATCATGCGACTGTGTCAAGAGCATTGCAACGTCCCAAAGCTGCTTGTCAGTACAGCTATTTCTTTAGTAATATAAGGGGACTTCACTCTAACATCAATTCTGTACACCAATTTCTTCAAGCAGAATCCCCTACTCTCCTTTTTTTGACAGAGACTCAAGTAACATCCACATCTGACACATCTAGATTTAATTTTCCAGGTTATCAACTGCTCCAAAATTTCAGACCTAAAGGTGGTGTATGTTGCTTCGCAAAATCTGAAATTGCCCTGGAGGAGGTTACTAGTTTCAATTGTCCCTATTTTGATTATTCTATATACAAATTAATTTCTGCTGGTAAATTTAAATACATATGTTACATCTACCGTTCCCCAAATACTCCTCCAGAGCAAAGTCTTTTTGATTCTCTGTCCTCACAACTCAGTGTCCTCAACTTAAATGCTTCTTCTGAAATCACTGTGTTGGGTGATTTTAATGTCCATAATGTTGAATGGCTCACTCATTCAGCCAGGACTGATGATGATGCTGGTCTTGAATGTGAGCTATTTGCAGACTCATTTAATCTCATTCAACTAGTCAACCAACCAACCCGTGTACCAGATAATCCTAATCATAATTCCCACCTACTGGACTTATTTTTAACAACCAATTCAGAAAATTATGATGTTACAGTGAGGTCCCCACTTGGATCTTCTGATCACTGTCTGATACAGGCCACCTGTCTATCACCTACCACACCTTCCCACTCTGAACCTGTTTTGGTGACTAAATGGCATTACGATAGGGCAGACTGGGAGGGTCTTCAAGGTTTCTTTATTGATATTCCCTGGACCTCTTTCTTTTCTAATGATGCACACTCCACCTTGAGCCACATACAAGATTTTGTAAAAATTGGAATGGAAACTTTTATTCCTCATCAAAAGTACAGTAAAAGATCTAATTCACCTAAATGGTTTGACCATAATTGTGCTAGAGTAACTGAACAAAAAGCAATAGCCTACAATGCATACACAAGATCAAAAACACATGAAGCCTTTAATTACTTTAGAAACATCAGAAATCATGCCAAAACTGTATTAAACCTAACTAAATCAAACTTTCTCCATAAGCAGGCAAATAAACTTCTAAATAATCCAAATGATAACAAAATATTTTGGTCTACTCTTAACTCATTCAAATCCAACTTCACTACTGCTTCATCCATTCCACCATTAAAATCTCCGACTGGCAATCTTGTAAGTGACCCACGAGGTAAAGCTAACCTTCTTGCAGATATTTTCTCCACCAACTCAACCTTAGATGACATAAATCAAGATGTCCCTGTACTTAATTTTAATTCACCTGAAATTCCCTCACTTAAGATCCACACCAGACATGTCAAAACTATTTTGCAGAATCTCTCAGTAGATAAGGCTCCTGGTCCAGATGAAATTCCTCCAATAGTACTTAAGAATTGCTCCTTGGTGCTCGCTCCTGTATTGGCAAAATTTTCCGTCTGTGTACTCATACCTCATGCTTCCCAGTACCCTGGAAAGAAGCAAACATCCATCCAGTTCCTAAAAAAGGTGCCTCTTCAGATCCATCAAACTACAGACCAATAGCTATAACTTCCACTCTTGGCAAAGTTTTTGAAATTATATTAAATAATCACATAATTAAGCATCTGGAGAATAATAAATTAATCAGTGATAGGCAATATGGTTTTAGACGATGTCGATCAACTGCAGACATTCTTTGCCTTCTTACGCATCAAATCAACCAAGCTACAGACCAACATGGTGAAACACATACAATAGCACTGGATATATCAAAGGCATTTGATAGAGTCTGGCATCAATCCTTATTGTCGAAGATGTCACACTACGGCCTTGCATCATTAGTTCCACTAATTTCTTCTTATCTTCATAACAGAAAAATATGTGTAATGGTAGATGGCCTTTATTCTCAATTTCACTCAATAAATGCTGGTGTTCCCCAGGGATCAGTTTTGGCCCCAACTCTGTTCCTCATTCATATCAATGATCTCATATCTACCACTCATAATCCAATACATTCCTACGCAGATGACTCAACACTCCACAGTTCCTTCACATTTACCAATTCTTTCACCCAACCCGATCTTATAAATTCAAAAATAAACACTGCAATTTCTCTGAACCAGGACCTTTCTAGAATTAATGAATGGGGACAAGAGAATCTAGTTTCCTTTAATGCACAGAAAACCAAGTACATTCAATTTTCTAACCGACAGAATCTCACTGACTCCCTTATATTTTTTAATGATGTAAATATTCCCACTTCCCCTAGTATTGACATTCTCGGTGTAACATTAACTACTAACTTGAGCTGGACACATTATGTTAGAAGCATTGCTAAGAATGCCTCTAAAAAACTGGGACTCCTGTACAGAGTTCGAGAATTCTTCACTGACGAGCAGTTGGCCGTAATATATAAAAGTCATGTGCGCTCTCAGATGGATTACTGTTCACCTCTGTGGGGTGGAAGTGGAGTGGTTGCATTGAGGCAGTTGGACAAAATTCAAAATAAAGCTATTAGATTAATCAATAACCCTGCAATCACACAGGACCTTCCTACATTAGCCATACGAAGAAACGTTGCATCCCTTGCATTATTCTACAGATATTTTCACAGCAATTGTTCCGAGGAACTTGCTTCAATTGTGCCGCCTCTCCACATCTTTCCCCGTAGAACTAGGGCAGCTGAGAGCGCCCATGAATTTACACTTTCTCCTCCACAATGCAGAACTTCTGCTTATCAGAATTCATTTATCCCCAGAGCTACTACTCTTTGGAATTCACTTCCCTCGAATTGCTTTCCACAAACTTACAATCAACAAATGTTTAAATCCAGTTGTTACAAACATTTTATGAATGGAGGATGCCTTTAGGCACATGGACCTTTTTGTTTTATCTGTGTTTTTCCTTCCTCCGTTCATTGTCTCTTAAAAAAAAAAAAAAAAAAAAAAAATGCGCTGACAGTGTTGCAGCTGGTGAAAGTATGCATGCCAATCAAGGCAACAGAAACACTATCACCGAGTGATTGCCGTAGTTTGGTGATGTCCAAGAACCTGGTAGGCCTACTGTTTTGTGTGCTGCATCATTGGTACACTGGACATGGGATATCCTTGCTCAAACCCAGAATCAGCACCAGAACCTGAGAAAAATTGAGCTGTGTTACCTCCTCCCACTGGTTCTTGTTGATTTTTAAGCAGACTTCTTCACAGATATCATGCAATGTTTTGTCTTGTAGTTTCTCTCTATGCTTGGGTCCTTTCCATTCCTCAACCAAGAACTTGATCAATCTAGCTTTTGTTGACACCACTGAAAAACAGTTTCCTCTACTGCTGGATGTTATGGCCAGAAACAATATTCTTGAACTGGATCCCAAATTGAAGTCTGCACCTCTGTTTGCCCTCTTTAAATGTTTGATTGACATGTCTTTGTAAATATCAAAGACAACCTCAATGTGTTCATGCTTGCCTCCTTCATTTAGGACCTTAGCTAGGGTTAATTCTGCCAGCAGTGCAATTCTCTTGTCATTCCCTTTCATCTTTTGTACCAAACTCATTCCATCGATGATGATTGTTGATGGTGTTGGGATGACTTCTGCTGGGGCAACACTCTTCTCCAACACTCTTACGAGAGCTGCCTTGTTTGTCTTGCGGAGAGATCCATCCCCATTAGCAAGGGTCCATGGTAGTGGTCCCAGAGGATGAGCCATGTGGCTAACAAAATGTCTATCTGCCTTCAGCCCTTGGCTTGTCATTTCCTGAATATTTACTTTTGAATATCTAAGAATGTTTTCAGCTTCTTCCTTCTTATCTTGTCATGGAACTGTGGATTTGCCAGAGTTGTCTTGAGACTTTCATGTTTGAAGGCTTAGTATGCTTTCTCTACAATCTTCCAGGCACCAAGCAGATCATTGACCACATATGGCGAGGCAACAGTTGCAGTTGACAAGCTGACAAACTGATATTGTTCTTGACTGAGTGGATGCACCCAAAAGTTTTCCAGGGTATCAACAATGGACTGTACGTCGACCTCATCTTTTCTGATCCTGGTCAGCTGTAAGTCTGGATGATTGAACTGAGAATAGCCTTGACCCACAATCTTTCTCAGCTGCCTCAGGTAGGCAATGCGGTACTCTGGTTTTAAGTAGTACTTGGAGGTTGAAGCCTTTTGTTCCTCCAGGTGTTTGCGTGTCCTTGTTGACAGTCTCCTCGATGGTTTGTTCGACAGGAATTCGCCGAAAAGGATTTCTGCTGCCAATTTGGAAGGAGAAGCCTCCCTGCAGGAAGTGAACATGTACTTCAGGGAGATCAGCAGGCAGTTGTGACATCGTGGCATAGTAGTAGGACAGGTAGCAGTCATAGTTTAGCTTGTCATAAGCAAAACACCAAGGGATAATGTCTCAGATGCTTGCAAGGTGTAACATCCAGTTGCCTTCTCTAGATGCACAAATCAATCTCGACAAGATCTTTGTCATATCAAGGTAGGACATCCAAAAAGCTGAAAGCTGAGGGCAAATGAGTCATTCTCAAGAAGCTCTGCGAGTGATGCTGGACGGAACTCATCATGGCAATGTTCCTCAGGATTTCTTCCAGGTGGTGAACCTCAGTTGGATGTTTGTCTTTTAGCCACAAAAGAAAGCCTTTCCAGGCAAGCCTCATCAATGCTCTGTAGACATGTTTGTGCAGCCTGACAGCTCTGTTGTACGCTTCAGCAATAACACCAGACTCTACACAGACGTCCCTCAACCTTGCAACTTGGAACTGTTTACCCAGAATGGAGTGTGTGAGAGAGAGAGAGAGAGAGAGAGAGAGAGAGAGAGAGAGAAAGAGAATCGGGTTGCACAAATCGTTTGCCGGCCTTGTTATCAAATTTGTGAAGTTTTTTAATTTATTGCAGAAAGCACAATTATAATAAATATTCAGCTATAGCCCATTTAAGTTCTTTCACAGTGTCTACCGTTCACGTTTTTAGCAGTTGTAGTGAGATTTGTCTCTAGTTCCAAATGTCATAGCCACTTTATGACAATGTTCTCCGATATGAAGAATTACCTATATTTCATTACATGTTTATCTAATGTGGACTAAAATATAGATGTAATGTACATTTAATTAATATATATATATAAACTTGTAGAAGGACACAATTATAGGTTTGAGAGCCGGAGGGAAAAAGGAAAACATAATATTTAGTAGTGGGCCCCGAAATCATTGACGATGTAGGGCCCTCCCTTCCATCCCCTTCCCATTCGTTTGATGTCTTGAGTTCGTCTTAATATATTCACTCCGGGACTCAAACCTATAATTTATTAGTGGCCCCTCCATCATTGACGATATGCCTGATATCTAAGACTGGAGGGGATCATTCGTGACAATATCACCACTAACAAATAACATAGGTAGAGATAAAGAATCATATAACATTTTAAGTCTTTATTGCTTACATACAATAATAAGTAAACAAATTTGTTGTTGAGGTTGTGCCACTCTCATCAATTTGATTAAGGCTTGTACTGGGCATAAAAAATGACGCGTATATTCGCGTCTGAGTACCAGTGCTGTAAATTCTGTAAATACATGAATACAATATTCATTCTTATGGTATGAATGTAGGAGAGCGGAGTGATTTATAAGTGATCATTCTGTCTCCCTAACCCGAGGCAATTAGGTTCGTTGCTCATCGCCGCCGGTTCAGACCCTCTGTTTCCTGTCGCTAAAGCCCTAAGGAACACAGCCTTCTTTAATAATGAATCAAAACCCCGGCGCCTGATTATACTTGCGCAAGTGAAGCAAAGATAAAGCTATATTCGGCGACCAGGTAGGTATGAGCTGCCGTGGTGGTGGGCGCAGTTTGAAACATGCCCTTATGAGCCTTTTTTCCCTTGCCTGCGGTATGGATAGACCTGTTAGGTTGGAAAACAAGTGGGGGGGGGGGGTTTAATGGCAAACAAGAGGTGTTTCTAAGTGACCATAGAAAAAACATGTGTTCAAACAATTAGTCTAAGTAATTCCAGCTCAGGGCTACCGACGCTAGTGGTTGCGCCATGTCTACTATCCAGGTTGAGGATGTTTCCCCTGAGCCTTGGTATTGTGTCCTGGTAGACATAGTAAGCTGAGTATGAGATCTTCTGATTAAGAAATATACTTGCAAACACTCTCTCTCTCTCCCTACTGAGTTAAACCTTTGATGTTTATTAACCCACAAGGCAAAAGTTAGTGAGGTCTCTAGGTTGTTAATTATCTCCCAGAGGAGGTATGGCAACCGGGATTGACACCGGGTTTCTGCCCACGTTTTAATTAGTGGTACCTCTTGGGCCTGCCAACATGGCGCGACCATCCACTACACCCCGGTAACCCCGTAGTTTGTGAACTTTTTGACATATGCATGGGTGTTTGGAGGCGGAAACAGATAGATATATTGCCTACCGTTTCGGTTCTCCGTCACTGCGTTTGGATCCTCCCTTATTCGCCGAGGTATCTTCCCGGCGGATTGGGGAGTGGTGTCCGTCGTACGCAATCACCCACTATGGTATGGCTCTGTAGTTATCTTGTTAGAAGATATTCCGCTTGGGTGTCCATTTTACTTGCGTGCTACGTCTCCGGGACAGAGCGTCTGCCTCCCAGTTCATTATGGCCATGAGGTATGATGCCTGACGATAAATGTTCAGCGTTCCGGCTAGAGCCGGAAGCTGCTCTGACAATTCTAGTAACTCTCGAGACCTCTTCTGACCCTTGCTTTGTTCATGCCGTGTACCATGTTCAATTTGTCCCTTTGAAAGGCAATTGATTTCTCTATCAAGAAGGAGCTGAGGGTTCGTTGGGGAGGAAACAAAGGGACTAACCCCTCCTGTTCGTTAATCGGAAAGTTTGTAACTTGGGAACACAGTCTTGGCCCTATTGGCCTAGGTTTGACTAATCTATCCGGTTTATTGTCCCGTAAGTATCTGTCTATATCCATACCGCAGGCGGGGAAGAAAACTACACCAGTGTGCAATGTCCTACCTTGCCCAGACCGATAGTACGTTTTCTGTGAATTAGTTGAGGAATGGTCCATAAATTTCCTGCCGGCAAGAGTGGGAAAATTTGTTGCGTTACTTTCTACGAATAATCACTTACTTCCAACCGGCTCAACATCACCGTTGAATCCAGTTGAAAAAAACAACCGGGGATTAATCCCAGCCGGACTCCTTCTTTAAGTTAAGTTACCCTCTTGCAGTATAAGCTGCTGTATGACCCCTTGAAAGTCGTGAAGGGTGAAGAAAAGAGACTGTTGTACTCATAGTCTCATGCAAGTATGGTCCGGTAGTGGCATTAGGTAACTGTGGACGTGACAACATAGTACGTTGGCTCAGGTGGAACAACACTAGGAAAACTTGTTTTTGACTAGTGACTACCTTCTAATGAAACAAGATTTTGACTAATTTAAATTGAGGCCGTCGGATTCTTTGTTATGAAGTGTGTTGTTCCTGCCCCCCCGTCAGCCGGGACGTAGCCCGGTGACGACCGAAGGGGCCCTTCGTCTTTGCCTGGGTGTATTCTACGGAGTCTATCCTCGGATCCACACGCCTTTGCAAGGCCCTGGGAGAGAGAGAGATCATTGGAATCTCAAGATGTCGTGTAATTTTGGGCTAGTCGACTGCCTGGTGATGGCCGGTGTCGTTTCCTAACCTGTAAGAATTATACCCTCACCTCTTTACCTTATTAAGCGGCAGTTAAAGACTGTTGCTGCTTCTGTCGTACTGTTAGCCTAGTCTCAATATTCATAACTGAGGCTGTCAACACCGGAGAAAGGATTACCCGGTGGTAAATATTACCGGGCAAACCTTTCACCATAAAAAGTCTTAGGTGTTGTCTAGCACGGATTGCTTCAAACAAGGCTGTTCGTATGTCTGAGATTGATCTCGCCGGGTGTGGGAGAAGAAGCTGTTGGAATAACCCTATTGTCTCACTTACACCTTGATCTGAATTAGACTCTACTGGCCGGGAGATGGACTGGGCAGTTTGTCGACTGAGTAAGAATGATGCAAACCGTCTGTGGGCATTATCTCGTAATAGAAACTCTCTTTGGAGAGCGATAAGGGGGGGGAGTATTGAAGGGATCCTGAAAGTCCTGTTGTGATAACTGTGGGGACGCCAGGAATTCAAAAATGGGGGCGGGGACACCTCCTGGTTGTGGATTCAGCCAATTATACTCAATTTGGTTGGGTAGGGGGATAAGTTGGGAGGGATGTGACGTTAAGGCAATAGCAAACTGTTGAACCTCTGTCTCCCAGTCCACCCATAGACCATGACCTACCTGCCCCAGGAGTACTTCTTGCCTGCTCGACTGACTCGACGGAAAGCGCGCCTGAGTTGTAACCAACCCTGGTTCGTCTATTTTGAAGGAATCATACCCGTGTACCCCGTAAGCCCGGGAGCATTCAGGACAAATGATCTCTCCTGGGGAGGGAGGTACAACCTGAGCAGGTACATAAACAAAGTATTCATAATGCCAGACATTGGGAATCGCCGTAATTGGTACCTTTAAAATACTACACTGTGTATCTTTAGCCCGGAACTCATTATTCTTATTGGTCTCGATTACCCCCTCACAAGGGACTGGAATCTCCCCCGCAATCGACCTGTGCTCATACCCTGATTTAGGTGGTCGTACTGGAAACCAGAAACAATCTGATTCTTGTAAGCGTGGGACAGTAGCTCTAGTTTGTAGCTGTTTATCTATGGAAATAGGGTAGAAAGCTGGGTTTGAACAATGATAAGTAGTCGTCCGGGAGGCGGTCACCGTAATAGTATCCGCCGGGGGACCCGACGGTGTTACCTTAGCTGTGGGACTGACGGGATTTGATAGTATATCACATTTGGACGGCATGAGAGCCTGGGGAGTATCACTAATGTCAGATGGTGTGAGCGGCATTGCGGAAACCACCGGTAGAGCTCCCATGTAAGACATGGGAGGATTTGGAGGGGGAAGGACCTTAATTTTGGCTCGGGTGAGAGGTCGCACAGGGGTCCTAGGGGGAGATCCCACCGTCGTTGTGGGAGTGTTTCGAGACCTTTTTGCTTCTGAACATTGTTGTAATACTTTCTGTAAGAAGTTATCTAAATGTTTAGCTGTGACACACTGATTGCAGGGTCTCTTTAGAGACGGGTCACGGCCTCTCTCTACCTTACCATTGTTCTCAACCTTCTCGTCCTGATCCGGTAAAGCTACGGCGCTTTCTACTCCCGGTGGGGCCACTGGAGATCCTATTTTCTCCGGCGGTCCCATTACCCTCACTATCACTGGTTTAAGGCTGGATGCTGTTTCAGTTACTTTACGCCTTTTTTCCAGACTGGGACCTAACCTACTAGGTGCAAGGATGGAACTCCTAGGTGAGTAAAAATCATTAGATAAGTAGCTAACCTCGAAGGAGTCGAGGCTACTGGATGTCCTGGGTGTAGATAGATCTTGACATACCTGAGAACCTGATTTTATTGAGCTTGTGCATGCCGCTGACCTGCGGTATTGCCCTGTGGCCGTAGTTGGTGAGTTTGAGCGTTCCTCCTTTGAGTAAGGCAGATCAACTTTTGGAAGCACTAATTGGGACTTTTGTTGGACCACATTTACTTTAGACCTATCCTTGGGATCCGACTCAATCCCCTCCGCTACCGTCCCTAGGAGACCGGGAAAATATTCTGGCACCTCCCGGCATCTCCCGGCAGCTGCCGGGTTAATGGTTAATTGCTCTACTAATTGCTGAGTCTTATCTGTAGTGATAGACGGTGACTGTAAAACTGGTGAATCCTCCTCGAAAGAGTAAAGTCGAATGAGCCGTAGCAGGTTTGCGTCATGGCAAATTAACTCTACGTTTGCTGTTTTAGCATAGAAGGTAAATTTAGATTTAATATCGATCAAGGCCGCTAGGCACGAAAGATCCTGTTTGCTCGTCCATTCCATATAAAGGTCAGAGCACACCGGGCATTTCTGGGAAGTCCACAGAAATTTAGACCTATCGATGCATGTAACACATCGTATGCAAAATTTGTGTGCAATTATTGGAACTCTTGGACAGGTAGGTGTGGCACAAATCTTAAACAGAGGCATTATGTTGACTGAACCCCCCTCCCCGCCGGGAACTTTGAACGAACTTTTTCATCGCTAGACCCTCGAAATGAATCCATCATACTAGGGGATTTTAACCTGTGTTACAAACAACGAAATGATAGGCTTGTACGAGAATATAGGCATATACTGACAATGCACAATCACAAACAACTCATCACAACCCCCACACGTATTTCTGAGAACACTGCCACAATATTAGACCACATAAACTGTAACAGAGAGGAGAAAATATCCCAATCAGGGGTTATACAGACTGGGATAAGTGATCACTTCGTCACATATTGCACACGGAAAACCACAAAAATTACCCTAGAGAATCACAAGGTTATCAAAACAAGGTCACTCAGAAACTACAATAAGGAAACATTTCTGGACATTTTATGGAATACAGACTGGTCTCCAGTGTTTGGAAGTACAAACGTTAATGATGCATGGGTTGGCTTCAGAACCATCATCACAAACATCCTAGACGAAATAGCTCCTCTGAAAGACATACGAATTAAAGCAAGGTCAGACCCTTGGATCAACAATGACATACTACACCATCTGGAACACAGAGACAATCTGTTAAAAAGGCTAGCGAAACATAGACAGGATCAAGGTCTGAAACATGAGTTCAACAGGGCCAGGAATAAACTAAGTAGGAAAATTAAATCAGCGAAAACTAATTATTTTCACAATAAGGCAGAGGAATATCAGAATAACCCAAAGAAACTATGGAGGCACCTAAAAACAACAGGCTACAGCAACAAGACAAGGGATTCGTCTAACACTAATATTGCTCTCACCATTAATGATCAGGTTTGCCACGATAAACGACAAATTTCAACCTACTTCAACTCCTTCTTCACTTCCATAGCAAACACACTTGCACAGAACCTACCTCAACCTCTCAATAAATACACGACAACAACGGCCACCTTTAGTAGTTTCTACAGAGATAAAGACATACACCCGAACACATTTGGATTGCAAAATGTTGCACCAAAATACACTGTTGACGAGCTGTCTAACCTAAATGTACATAAAAGCACAGGACCAGACAAAATTCCTGCCAAATTTCTACGAGATGGAGCCATTGGTATAGCAGGCCCCCTAACCCACATCATCAACTTGTCAATTAACACCAACACTGTACCTGCTGAACTGAAGGAAGCTATTGTAACCCCTCTATTCAAGAAAGGAAATAAACTAGAAGTTGGCAACTACAGACCAGTTAGCATATTATGTATTGTATCTAAAATCCTTGAATGAGCGGTATACACCCAAATTGAACACTACCTCAAACAAAATGATCTATTCTATAAGTTTCAATCAGGTTTCAAATGCATGTACTCGACAGACTCCTCTCTCATCCACTTAACGGATCACATTCGTAAAGAAATGTCTAAAGGTAACTACACCGGTATGGTTCTTCTTGATCTACAAAAAGCGTTTGACACAGTAGACCATGACATCCTATGTAATAAACTACAAGCAATGGGCATAGGGTCTGTGAACTGGTTTAAATCTTATCTTAGTGGTAGAACCCAAAGAGTCAAAATTGATGATAATATATCTGATCCTATGCCAATTAACTGTGGGGTCCCGCAGGGAAGCATCCTTGGTCCCTTACTCTTTCTCTGTTATGTGAACGACATGGAACTGAGCGTCTCATGTAAATTATTACTGTATGCAGACGACAACGTGCTTCTGGTTTCAGGAAAAGACCCAATAAGTATTGCCGCTTCACTTTCCAAAGAACTAGCATCATGTAGTGAATGGCTAGTGGACAATAGACTATCTCTTCACCTGGGCAAGACGGAAGCCATCTTATGTGGAACAAAACGCAAACTGAAAGACATTGTGGGCTTCTTGGTCAACTGTAATGATATTCCTATAACAACAGTGTCACAAGTTAAATATCTCGGACTAAAACTGGACGCGAGTTTGTCAGGTGAAACAATTTTGGAATCTATCCTGAGTAAGTGTAGAGCACGTATAAAATACCTGTATAGACAGGTGGGATGCTTGCCCGCGGCGACCAAAAAGACCCTCTGCCAAGCGCTTGTTCAATGTCACTTTGACTATTCTGTGTCATCCTGGTACTCTGCATCATCTAAATCAGCACAGCACAAACTTCAGGTCACTCAAAATAAAATGGTTAGGTTCATGCTGAACCTAGGACCCAGATCACATGTTGGCCAGGAACAACTTCAGTCACTAGGTATGCTCAATGTCTCTGACAGGGCCAAACAAACCAGGCTCACTAATGCCTTCAACATTTTCTATGACAGAGCTCCAGAGTATCTAAAGAATGATTTTGTTAAAGCAAATGAGAGGAGTGGACATAATACAAGAAACAGGATGTTTAATTTTAAGGTCCCGAGAATCCAAGGACAGGGTAAGCAAAAATTCTTCTTCACTGCCATCAATGACTGGAACGACCTACCCCAGTCAGTCCGTGAAAAGAGAACACTGTATTCCTTCAGACGTAGCCTGAAGGAACACCTGAACCGGACAGCTGCGAAAAGGGAGCACCAAGCTTATGTCTACTACTAAATACGACATAAGAGATAGACAAACCAAACTGAAATGATTACTGATTACGGATTACTGATATTTACTATTGGATGTAAGGTATCTTAAAATAACCCCCTAGAAATACTTTCTCTAAAGTATCTATTTCTTTATCCTCCCCATTTCCCCAGCTAACCTAATCCCACAAGGACCCCAATGGAAATACGCCTAACGGCCTTATTGGGCTATCCTTAGTTGGAATTATGCAAGGCTGATACATGTCATATTTGTAACATACTATGTGGTACCAACTCTGTAAATTGCTAACTGAATAAATATTATTATTATTATTATTATTATTATTATTATTATTATTATTATTATTATTAGTATTAACTGTTCCTTCCTCTGCTACCTGTGCTGCTCCTGATGTGATGAGCTCTGGAAATAAAAAATTCCAGGAATCAATGCTCATAAGGATAACCCGAGAGGTTTACACATCCTAACACCTTAAATACGCCGGGAAATCAGAAGTAGCCCAACCGCCATTCTCACTTCCCCTCGTACTCAATAATGAAGATAACCCTCTAAGAAGGTTTCTTCGTCATTGAACTACTTGTGCCATTTGTCACTGGCCCATAAGACAACCACTTCTTGTCACTATCCGACCGTCTATTTGAATTAGTGGACTAGAGACGAACCACACTGGACTGTGCCGCCGGGCGTAAAAAGTCTTTAGTGTGAGGTTGATTTGGGCGAGTTCACTCGGTCTAGCCGAGGTCCTTCCTGGCAGATATTGTATTTACGCCAGGGAGGCGCGTGGTACCGCACACCATGCCGGGTAGTTTGGAATCATTCCTATCGCCTGCGAGGCGGGAAAAAGGCCGTCAATACACAGAAAGATCGCCGGAGGAAAAACCAAACAAACCAGAGGTGCTGACTTAGAAAGTAAATCAAACCACTCTAGAACCCACATAGACAGGATGTCTCCTGATCCTCTAAAACATGTAAACTATCAAACATGAGCACATGAGGGATATAGCTTAGGGCTAAGCATGTATAAAACAGTTTTATCATGAAAATATATACCCCTAGCCAACTACTGAGGCTGGCCACGAGGCTCGTAGAATACATGGCTGGAAACAAACAGCTTGAAGACCCAGCAGCAACATCTAGCGAGGGCCCCACGAGGAGGGGCAGAGCAGACTCGGACCCTAGAAAGCTCCACACCACGTGTGACAACTCTTGAACTAGGGCGCCAGCTAATAAAAGATAATGCAACTGCCTCTTAGCGACGGCCCTGAAGCATATTCCTGCGGAAGTAGTAGCCTCCTAACTATTAGAAAATAGCAAAAGCTAAGGCGCAGAAAAACAAAAAACATGAGGCACTGATCCTGGTGGACTCAAGGCGCCTGTACAAAAGTACCCTATTTTAACACTCCCTGCGGGCACACCAATGGGGCAGCCTGTGCTAGCTAATCTAAAACCTATTCAATACAACTCAGATTTATACAAATGAGCAAGGACTCACTAGAAGCGAGCGAACGAAGAATATCGCGGAGCACTGGCGGCACGCGTCTGGTCAGGTTGGCCGCAGGGAGTGGAAGGAGGAAGCATGGCGGCTCAAGGAGCAGCATCAGGGAGAGAATCCGCAAAAAATCCACCAAGATGGAAAGCATTATATATAACATATTTTAAGTTTATTTTTCCTTTTTATTTTTTCGAAAGTTTTTCGTAGACGATTCCATAAGTGAATTAGCGTTGCCCTTATGACGTAGGACTCTTTCTCCCCGCGGCGGTCGATTCAAACTGGCTACCCGCGGGCGCTTGAAGGGGGACTATTATACTAATAGGCATATCGTCAATAATGGAGGGGCCACTAATAAAAATCAACATTTTGAGAGGTAATTTGTCATGATATGTTGATTGATTGCAAAGTTATGATAATTTTTGCTTCCCATACTCATAAAATGTTGACCATAAAATGTCGTTGCTCCGCCATGTTTAAAGGGTGATGTCTACCAAAAAGCTACTCTTTACAAAGGGTTAATTATCATGTAATTTTATTAAGCTTAGGAATCAAACTATCCAAAAATTAGCATGGGGTTTTGCCCACCCAGGTGGTACCGATATCTGATCTGGCCCATGGACTAATATGCCTAATTTCCTAATCTCTTCTAAAGTTGTACTTTCTACCCTCTCTGGGCTTAATACTAAGAAGGTGTATGGTCCGAATGGTGTTCCTCGTTGTGTACTAAAAAACTGTGCTTCCGTGCTGACTCCCTGCCTAGGCAAACTCTTCTGTCTCTGTCTCTCCTCTAACGTCTTCCCTTCGTGATGGAAATTTGCTCTCATTCAACCTGTCCCAAAGAAGGGTGACTGCTCTCAATCCTCCAACTATCGTCTAATTGCTCTCATTTCTTGCATCTGTAAAGTTTTAGAAAGTTTTCTTACTTCAAAATTTCTTAAGCATTTTTCTTCTCATAATCTACTCTCAGATCGCCAGTATGGTTTCCTTAAGGATCACTCTACTGGTGATCTTCTTTCATATCATACTAACTCTTGGTCATCTTCATTTCGGGACTTCTGTGAGGTCTTTTCTATTGTGCTAGACCTATAGAAGTCCTTCGATAGAGTCTGGTACAAATCTCTATTTCCAAACTACCCTCCTTCAGTTTCTCTCCCTCCATCTGTGCCTTTGCCTCTAATTTCCTTTCTGGCCGTTTCATAGCTGCGGTTGTGGACGGCCATCGTTCACTTCCTCATCCTATTAACTCCAGTGTTCCTCAGGGTTCTGTCCTATCTCCAATTATCTTTCTAATATTAATAAATTATCTTCTCAACTGTGTCTCCACTCCTATCCAATCATATGCTGACGACTCTACCTTACACTATTCAACTGGTTTTCCAGGACGCCCCAGCAAGCGATCCCTCAAAAACTCACATAATGAAGCCATAAAACACTTATCTTCTGATCTAACAACCATTTCCAATTGGGGCAGAGAAAATCTTTTTACTTTCAATGCTTCCAAAAAAATAATTTCTCCATTCATCTACCCGGCATGAACTCCCAGAGGACTATCTCTTATACTTCAACAATACAAAAATCAACCTTTCATCTTCTCTTATTATTCTCGGTGTCTCTTTTTCTCCTGATCTCTCTTGAAAAGACCATACTACCACTCTTTCTAAAACGGCTTCCCAGAAGCTAGGTGTGCTCAACCGCTTCAAGAGGTTCTTTACCCTGAACAGCTTCTTGCTCTGTACAGGGGCACAGTGTATCCATTTATCGAGTATTGTTTACATGTGTGGGGAGGCCCCTCTCACACAACACTCCTAGACAAAGTGGAAAAGAAAGCCTTTCGTATCATTAACTCACATCCACTCGCCGATTCTCTGTAATCTCTCTCTTTGCCGCAATGTTACATCTCTCTTGCTATACTATCGCTATTACAACAATCAGTGTTCCTCAGAGCTCTCTCAGTGTATACCACCGCCTCTACGTAGGGTACGTAGTACCCATCTTGCAACACAATCCCACCCCTTCTCTGTGCAAATCTCCAACCCAAGAGTGAAACGATACTCCCAATCTTTCTTTTATTCAACAGTTGAGGTCTGGAACTCTCTCCCTGAATCCATCTTTCCCTCATCCTATGACTTAAATTGCTAAAACTCTGCGTGTCCAGACATTTTGGCTCGAACATTCCTTGATTTTGGTCCTGTCACTCTTTCATCTCTGGGAGAGGCACTCGTTACAGGCAGTTTTGCCTTCTGTCTCCCTCATTCACATAGGAAAAAAAAAAAATAAAATATGCAAGCTCCAGACCATATCCAATTTCACTCCCCTCCAGTGATCAAAGACACACCTATAACTGACAGATGGATAATTCGCCCGAGTATCAGCATGCCCCAAATACCAGTCCAATAACATACCAAGTTGAAGTAAAACGCAGTACCGTAACTCAGGCAAGCAAAGTATAACGAGTACTTCAATACGGCGAGACCACCACAGGTAACAACATACCATCACCAATAACAGTAAAGGCACAAAACACTGTACCCGTCCTGCGCCTATAAATCATCTTCAGCCATAGATCTACCATCCTCAACCAACCTATCCTCATAATCAGCTACCACCACTGATTACCTTAACTATTATGCGACGTTATAATTTTTAAGTCGCTTTATATCAGTTCAATATTTCCACTATAGGAAAGCTCAGAACTACAACACTCAACAGGAACACAGCTGACTTTAATATATATATATAATTATTTGATCAATCAATCTCCACCAATATCACAGAATACACAGTTTCGGTACACAAGTTTTATTTCTTATTAGCTATGGGCACAGGCACAAGAATATGGTTGAGTTATATTTATATAAAACATACTCAGGGTATCATCAATAGAATAAAAAATAAAATAAGATTGTTCCTGCTTCATAATTCACAGGAATCAAATATATAAGTTATAATAATATAACGGCATCAATGAAGCATAAACAGGATGATTATATAAACATCGCATAAACATACACAGAGAGGTTAATCTCAAAGAACAATAACTGGCATCCTGATAAATAATAAACGCGAGGTGGCGAGTGAGTGAGGTAGGTAAATATGGCTGCGGGGACACAACACAGTAATCGGAGTGTATAGAAAATAGGATACTAGTT
Organism: Paralithodes platypus; assembly: GCA_032716605.1. Taxonomy (NCBI): domain Eukaryota; kingdom Metazoa; phylum Arthropoda; class Malacostraca; order Decapoda; family Lithodidae; genus Paralithodes; species Paralithodes platypus. The sequence continues at coordinate 9,320,969 of CM064565.1, read as the reverse complement.
GAACTATGAATAACTTGACATTAATTCAATACAAGAGATTATATTAATCTGAATTACCTCATAGAGTTACAATAATGAATATAACTTCAATGAATTGGTAATCAATTATATTATCCTGTGTGTAGGGCTGAAGATCTCGCCGTGAAGGATTAACTCTACGCGATATTGACAGGAGTTTAGATTCAACTCAAATGAAAGCTTAAACTGAGTTTGACGTCAGGAAGCATGAATATAAATTTAGTCTTAATAAGAGACTGATAATAACGTCTGTGGACACTTACACATACAATTACGTACCCAGCTAATAACAACAAAATAGAATAAGATCTGGTAGAGTGTTCACTGGTATTTACGAGTAGTGTGTATGTATAATTTCCGAACGAATATATCTATAACCCGTATATGAAATATAGGAAACTATATGCAAAGGAATATAGATATATCAATCCCACATATATAATATGTATTGTTCTCTCAACACGAGTGATGATTGCCAAGAGACAATGAACGGAGGAAGGAAAAACCCAGAAAAGAAAAAAAAGGTCCATGTGCCTAAAGGCATCCTCCATTCATAAAATGTTTGTAACAACTGGATTTAAACTTTTGTAGATTGTAAGTTTGTGGAAAGCAACTCGAGGGATGTGAATTCCAAAGAGTAGTAGTTCTAGGGATAAATTAATTTTGATAAGCAGAAGTTCTGCATTGTGGAGGAGAAAGTGTAAATTCATGGGCGCTCTCAGCTGCCCTAGTTCTACGGAGAAAGATGTGGAGAGGCGGCACAATTGAAGCAAGTTCCTCGGAACAATTGCTGTGAAAATATCTGTAGAATAATGCAAGGGATGCAATGTTTGTTCGTATGGATAATGTAGGAAGGTCCTGTGTGATTGCAGGGTTATTGATTAATCTAATAGCTTTATTTTGAATTTTGTCCAACTGCCTCAATGCAACCACTCCAGCTCCACTCTACAGAGGTGAACAGTAATCCATCTGAGAACGTACATGACTTTTATATATTACGGCCAACTGCTCGTCAGTGAAGAATTCTCGAACTCTGTACAGGAGTCCCAGTTTTTTAGAGGCATTCTTAGCAATGCTTCTAACATAATGTGTCCAGCTCAAGTTAGTAGTTAATGTTACACCGAGAATGTCAATACTAGGGGAAGTGGGAATATTTACATCATTACAAAATATATGGGAGTCCGTGAGATTCTGTCGGTTAGAAAATTGAATGTACTTGGTTTTCTGTGCATTAAAGGAAACTAGATTATTTTGTCCCCATTCATTAATTCTAGAAAGGTCCTGGTTCAGAGAAATTGCAGTGTTTATTTTTGAATTTATAAGATTGGGTTGGGTGAAAGAAATGGTAAATGTGAAGGAACTGTGCAGTGTTGAGTCGTCTGCGTAGGAATGTATTGGATTATGAGTGGTAGATATGAGATCATTGATATGAATGAGGAACAGAGTTGGGGCCAAAACTGATCCCTGGAGAACACCAGCATTTATTGAGTGAAATTGAGAATATCTTATATAACCTTCGCAATAATCATCAAAACAATAGAATCGAACATGAGGCACTTAATTTGGTTGAAGTATAGAAGTAGGAGCCGTGAGAGATCTGGTCACACGTGGCGACTGAGTAGGATGTCCAGCTGCCTGTTTTCACCAGGGGGATACGTCCTTCACACGCACTATTAGAATGGTCACTTCTAAGTCGTCTAACACTCGCTCTTGGTCACTGCACACAAACAGCTTGCAGATACTTTTGAAGGGGATTTAGGCTAACCCCTATGGAAGTATTCTCCGAGATAACTGTATCCTACAATTAAGCACGTTCGCCCTAAGGAGAGGTAATCGAAAGAGGAGTCAACTTTGCCTAACAATATCTTGTTTCAGGCAGGTAATATTGGGTTTTTAATTTGGTATTCGGTTAGTGCGTTTCGGAATATGAGAGGCATGTAAATTACAGGTTTTGGATTATTGTTCGGTTATTAACGGTCTTAAAAATATAGTACATAATTATAAGGTTACATAGGTAATGGTACTCTTTATTTATTAAACTTAGAAGTAAGTATTAGAAAGCTTGTATATGTGAATAATAATTAATATACAGTTTTGATGGTTCTTAAACATTTGTTGGGTATTATGCAATGCTTTCATTACGAGTTGGAATACTGCTTTTGTTGTTGTTGGTCGTCCTCGTAGTTGTAGTGGTGGGTGATCATTTCTACCTGGGTAGATGCATGGAAATCGAGGAGGTTGATGTCGTATATTCCATAAAGTAGTTCTCGTCGTAGTCTAAATCGGGTTCTGGTTGGGACTTCTCACCTGTGGAGCAGGCTGGGAGATTAGGTATAGCCCGGCAGCCTGGACTAGCCCAGATATGTTGCCGGGCTAGTGATTTGCAATGCTAGTCTGCCCGGCAGTTTCCCAGGGGACAAGTTAATTTTTGTATTACTATTTAATTTGACGCTTCAATAAAAACAAAAAATAGTTGTCATATAATATCAAATACCGGTAGATAATTAGTATACGAAAACATTGATGTGGTGGGCGTTTAGTAAAACATTGATGTGGTGGGCGTTTAGTAAAACGGTGGGCCTTTAGTAAAACAGAGACGGACACTTCTCGCTGCGGTGACCCTTTAATATACAGAGACGACGCAGCTGATCGATCGTAAATTTCGTAATGTTTTCGGCAGATATTATTAGTTTGTCATATACTGTCAATATTGATTTCTCTTGGATTAAAAAACATAAAGAAGTTCAATTAACTTCAGAAGTGCGCATGGGTGCGCATGTATTTGAGCCGTTTCCATCACTAAAATATTCATTTTACCATAAATAGCATTAATACTTATCCATATGCGCCTATTATAGGTTGATTATAAAGGTATTAACCTGTTACAACAATAAAATAAGTGAAAACAGCGTTTGGATGGTCAAAATCGGCGATACAGGGCGGGAGTTACATAATGTATGGGTGAGGCAACCTCCTTTCCCGCCAATTTCCCCCAAGGCTGGAGAGACACTGTCGATCGATACTCTCTCTCTCTCTTGCACTCGCTTGCTAACAGTGATGACAATGCCCTGCTTGCAACTCGCTAATGTTAGCACGAAAATATACCTCAGAATAAGGGAATAACAGAGAAAATAGGTGATAACTGAAGGAGGGGAGGAAAGTGGGGAAGGAGGGGAGGTAGAAGAGTGATATTTTGCATGGCCCAGGGGCCAAACAAAAATAAAAAAAATAAAAAAATAAAAATATATATATTTTGTTTTCGATGTTTAACCCTCCTCTAGCGGGGGCTCGTTTTGGGCCTTTCTGGGCCGTTCTGACTGCTATATCAACCATCAGTAAGAAAGGAACTGTATTGCGCCGAAAACTAGGTGGAAATCGCTACACAATGACGCCACATACAGCTATGTAGCACTCGTGGAGCACTGACAGTGTTACCTCGAAGATGGAAGTTTAGCTGATTTTGCTACCTTGCTCACTTTTAGCGAACTATTGGTTACACTGTCATCCTCACGCGCGGTGGGGGAACTGGAGTTAGTGTGGGCCGGGAGGCCACAGATGTCGGACGTATGGATCATTACTATCCCACCCATTTTCACTCGATTTCCACCCTTTTTTCACCCGTTTTTTGCCAGTTTTTTCAACTCGACTTATGTGGTGAGCCTCTTTTTAAGGGTTAAAGTTGATTTTGTTTTCTCTGACTCTTAAGAGTCTTCCCGTAGTCCGCCGGGGGAACTCTTAAGAGTCTTCCCGCAGTTCCCGGGTTAATGGATAAATATAACATAAAGGAGGAGAATTGAATAAAACTAGTTAGGCTAAAACAATTTAACCATGTACCGGATGCATGGCAAAGATTTGTTGTTATTGCAGGGCCGTGAATTTCGTAATGTTGTGAACTTAAGAATTGACTTAGGGATACTAAAGCTTGCTAAGCTTTTAGATGGTGTTGGTGGCAAACAATTTGAAGATTGTAGGTGTTGGTCTGTGGTCACAGTGTTATACGATACTAGTGTAAGTTCGTAGAAGGTGGTTGGGGGTAGCAGATTGTCATCGTCTGCACCTAGTCATGTCTCCCTTTCGCCGATTCTGGCGTGCTTTTTTATTTTATTTTTTTCAGTTTTCCCCATTTTAATATTAATTGTACTGATCTTCAAAAACTCGAACTATTGGGATTTTCAACTTATCAAAATTTTGCTATAACAGATAATTTGACAGACAAACGTATCTTCGTTAATTAATGTTGTGGTTTCCCATATACTCACTCACCCACTCTCACTATCTCTCTCTCTCTCTCTCTGGTTTGTATTAATAAGGAACAGTATTATATTTCTAAATTATGTCTTTTTTTGTACATCGACTAAGACTGTCTGTTCCAAGAAATGTCGTCTAAAATTGTTTTTCCTCCGTATTCATTTTTATAGGATAGACTTGTCAACCAAAAAGGTTAGCAGTAAGATTATCGTTTATAGATTATTTAAAAATATATATTCAAGTATTTGTTTGCCTGTTTTAACAATAATCAATTATCAACAATAAACAAGTCTATGGGGATGAGGGATAAGGAGAAATATATACCTTTTAGCATAAATTCACATCTCTTTTGGCAGTCTTCAATTAGCTTTCATAATTTTCATGCACAGATGACCACGAAAGAGGACAGGGACATGAGGAGAAAATTAGAGAAGTTATATGGTTAGGATAGCTTAGGTAGGGCTATTTTAAGGTGAGCATTACAATACTATACAATTGTTTTGGGTTGACCAAGATAGGTTAGGGGTAGATTTGGCTGTAAATTTAAATCGTTCATGAAATGGTAAAATATGATCTAATATGTTAAGGATTTGATAGCTGAATAAGTAAGACAAATTCGAAAAAATAAGTCATATATTCACAAATCTCTGTCTAACTAAATTCCAAAAAAACAAAACATGAAACAACTTGTGTTACACCAATATTCCAATACGTAGTGTTCATTAATAAAAGGGACTTAAGAACATAAGAAATTGGAAGTCTACATAAAGCTGACCGGCCTACACAAGGTAGATCCCATTTACACCCACCAAAGGCGTCTTTCTAGGGCCTTTCCTAGCTGATGCTGAGCGGATTGGGTTCTAGCCATGTGGAGATGGGCTGGTCTATCCGAGTGAGAACTGAGCGATCTCTGCCATACCCATAGCTTACTCTGATGTTCCTTTTACTTATATATCTTCTAGATCTCAAGTGGCGGCATCTTTTCCGTGGATTGACCTCCCTACTGCCAACCTAGAAGTTGGCAGATTGGGAGCCAAAGCGTCACATTTTTCCCTTGCCCCTCAACTTTCCCTTCATAATTGCTGAGGGGGACAGGGCCTTGTGTGGGGCTTTGGTTTCCCGGGCGTTTCCGAACCCTCCTCAGCTCCCTGCCTTGGAGTGGCTTCAGTCACCCGGGCTTTGTTAGTGGTAAGCAGGGAGGATTTTGTGGGGGCGCTCGTTTATGGCCTTGGCCTTGATCGAGACCTTGGGGCTGTTCGGCCAGACAGCCTGGGGAACAACAACAACAACAACAACACCCAGCCCATATCATTCATATGACTATCCAGTTTGCTTTTGAAATATCCTACCGTTCCTTAGCTAATCGCTGCACTAGACAATCTATTCCACATATCCACAACCTCGTTTCCCAACCAATGCTTACTACGTATTGTTTAAAGCGGAATATATCCAATTTGAAGCCATTTGAACGGGTTATCTCTCAGATATTAAGCTTCATCCTGTCTTAGTGTTTATAAGAGGCATTAAAATCAGTAAAGTAGCAGCCGGCTGTATTTCCCAAATATTGTGTTTAACTAATATCAAAATAGTTAAGAAATGACCATTTTCCTCTCCTGCTTTACTAACACTTATTAAGCTAGTTTAAAGATAGTGATATGCATGTCTTCATAATAATAGTTTCACCGAAATACTGTATATTGATTATTTTCATTCAAGAACTGAGATTCAAGAAGAAGAAATTGAGGACAAGATTACTTACAGTGCGATACAAAGAGTGAAAGACAAATATATAAGGACTAGTAAGAGAATCAGTAGTCTGCCCCTCATCGTATATGAAAGCCAATCGATGATGACAATGCACTAGTTTCATGCTCATGAGAAAAATGAAGACGTGAAACTGCGCAGGAATAGACTGTTCAAAAATCATGTAGGGGAAGGAAGTTGAAGATAAGATTAGGTGGGAGAAGGAACATTTACTGAGAATATCCTATCACACTATGCACAAAGTATAACGAGAGATCAATGCTTCCAAGGGAACATTTGAAATGTCATTTCAGTGCTAACGGTTTTAACAGTAAAAGTGTCAAGGAGTCAATGCTTATATGAAGTTCTGTAAAACTTATATTTAAGGATAAAGTGTGAGGCCCTGATAAAGGAAGATGGCTTGACAATACAAAACAATAGGGAAAGATTGAAATGTTGGAAAATAAATCTATTATTAGAGACACTTGAGAACATATCACTTGGTGACAAAATAAAGCCATACCAAAGGTCCTCTGAAAAGAGAATCTGGTTAAATACAATATTAATTTATAATGGAGTTAGGGGATAAACTAGTAGTATCGTAAATCAAGGAAGAAAGAGGAAAGATAGTGGAGAAAAAACATTTAAACTGAAGAGGCCTGAGCATCCCAGAATGGGAGAGGTTTAAGAGATAGGTAAATAAATGGAAACCTTCATTGTCCTCTTCTTAGTTTCAATGTTTTACCATCAACGTGCTGTACCAAAAACTCTTGATATTTCCATAACATTAGTAATGCATGAAGTTTCTCATAATTCAATAAGTAGTGTGGACATAACATCCAATTAATAGAAGCTGGTGGCATGTTTGTGAATGTATGTGGTACTTAACGAGTGAAATTCCTTACGATGTATCAGGGCAAGTACAAAATGTGTCAGGGCAAGTCAATTTCTGATGTCACTAGCACGGGGCAAGTAGATCTGCAACACTAATTTCCCAGCCTGCTGTGGAGGGGAGCGGCCAATTTGGGGTCCTCGGCCGGAAGGGATTAGCGTAGGGGAGCGGGGAGCGGCACGTATTTGTCCTGCCCAGGTAGTCGGTTTTGTTTACCTCTCGGTGGTGGTAGGGGACACTGAGGTAGACTGTTTTCTTGTTTAAAATTAAACTTCTTCCCTTTGCTTTTAGTCTTAATGGCGGCAATTCTACAGGTTGACGTTGGGGGCTCTTCCATATACGGGAGCAGGTTCGGGATGTGTTTTGGCTTATTTTCCTCGAGCCCCGTCATCTCATTAACCATAGACTACCTTAACCCGTAATCACCAGCAAAACTTAACAAACCAACACCAAATAAGATATCACAAACACCTGCACTCACACCACAGACACCATCCTTTGACCTGAAATCTGAAAAAGAAGTGGCAACTACGAAAGTTACAGATTATATATAACATTAACCCGTCCAGTACCAGCGACAGCAGAGAGCCGTCAGTAGATAAATCACTCCCCCAGTCCCAGCGATGGCAGAGAGCCGTCAGTAATATACAATCCTTGTGACTGCCAGTATCAGGCAGTGCCTGGTACCATGGCGTTTGAGCACTGCTCTAAAGTTGGCAACACTTCTCAGCTTACTGTATATCCAAGCCTCTACAGGCTGGAAGAGGCAGTATTCCTCCATCTTTTGAGGTGGGAGGTTGTTATATCTTGCCATTTCGGCCACATTGCTTGGGACTGGGGGGGACTTTTATAGTAGTACCCTATGGTCCAGTAGGGGTTAAGGGTAATATTTGTGTTTCCAAATGAACAACGATTTGAATCAAGCACTTAAATGTCGGAAATTAATGTACCAGAATATTTCTACTGACGAGCAGGATTTACATATTTGGCTGATGCTTGGTGAAGCTTGATTGTATTTCGTTATCAACAATTCCTATTCATTTGTAAGTATTTGTTTGAATCATTAACATTATTAGAACACAAGCAACAAACTATGCTTACTAGAGTTACAATTTTATTTGGGAAACAACAACAAGGTTGATATTCAATCAGTCTTACTTGTTAATCTCCCTGTAGGCATCAAGGTATGGACGTAAGTGAAGGCTACCGTCACTCCCTGGAGTCATTCCAATTGTGATGACCGTAAAGTTCATCACCCTCTCTTCTTCCTCCCCGTCCCCACTCCCACCACCACCACCAACACCACCACCTCTAATACTCATCTCACGTTCAGCTTGTCTGCAAGTATTATAATCATCATCAGTAATGCAATTCAATGTAATTATTTATTCCTATTGATGGAAGGGCGTAATTTCAAATTTATTGTAGCTAATATCTTATATATTTATGAAATCTAGGAAGGGCTTGAAAATCCAAAGAAATATACCTATTTTAATTAACTTTGTTTTTTTCCACAGGCCCATCCTGAGCTGAGGTAATTGTATAATGAGAGGTAAAATATAAGGGGGAAAGACAGCATTCAAGTGAATGGAATAAATGTTGCCTATATCATTCATTCACTCGTAGCTAATCCCAAAATACCTAAAAAGGCAAATAAAGATTAAACTAAACCAAAGGATAAAGGAAAGAAGTGACGCCAATAGGAAAATATGCCTGCCAAGAGCAAACACAACCTTACTTAGTCATCATTCATCCAATAGCCTTTAATATTACTAACTGTCCACGTGTTATAAGAATGTTTTCAGTAACACTGCTGGTTGATATTATCTGGTATGAAGTTTGTTAAACTAAAAAGGAAAGGAATATTTAAACTATTCTATACAAAAGTTAATTTTCTAAACATAATTACAAATCTTTGCTGCATCTATCTCTTCCCAATGTTTCAGATTAACTGGCATCATAGTTTTCACATTCAATATTAACCCACTGAGCCCCAGGCAATATTATAGGTTTGATTCCCGGAGGGAAGTAAAGAAAACCTAATATTTAGTAGGGCCTCGTAATCATTGACAATATGCCTATTAGTATAATAGTCTCCCTTCACACGCCGCGTCGCCAGTTTGAATCTACCGCGCGGGAGGACAGGGAGTACAGCTTCATAAGTGCAACGCGTATTCTCTTATAGAATCGTCTTTATGATTGGGTACTCGCTACGAAAAAAACTCGTAAATAATAAAAAAGAAAAATTACCTTAATAATTGCTATACACAAGCTTCCCAAATGCGTGGATTTCTTGCGAGTGGATTCCTGACGCTGGCCCTCTAGCGTCTAAACCTCCTTTACAGACATATCAAGATTCAACTAAATAATCCAGCGAATGGGAAGGGGATGGCAGGGAGGGCACTAACATTGTCAATGATTACGGGGCCCTACTAAATATTAGGTTTTCTTTACTTCCCTCCGGGAATCAAACCTATAATTTAATAGTGGCCCCTCCATCATTGACGATATGCCTGATATTATAAGACTGGAGGGGGACATTCGTGACAAATATCAAAACCACCAACCCAAATACCATAGGTAACAGAGAATCTGTATAATTAACAACAAATAGCACTTGGACTGCTAGACCCGTTGCCGTAATGCTACACAGGTCCGCTTTGGCTTGTCCAGGGCGACCGATAGGTATCGCGTAAGGAATGTGTGATTAGACGCCCACAACTGAGTGTCGGCTATGTCATCAATGGAAACATTTTGCATAAACCGGAGGGAGACAGCCCACTTTCTAATGTCGTGGGCTCTGCCTACCATGCCGGGATTACTTTCCTTAATTACATCTACGAGTAAAGAAGCTAGTTTCCTTCTCGCGACGCGATTACCTGTCCGGTTAACCCATAGGAAGCCTGGTTGTAGAGGCTATATGCAATCTTCGTTAACTTAACTAAAGCTTGTACCGGGCATAAAATGTGATGAGTGTGTCCACGTTTAACCTAAGAAGTGCGTACCGTATGTAGTGAACACCATGTCCTGGTGCGGACCTATTTCACTGTTTCCATCACTAAAATCGTTATTTTACCATAAATATCATTAATACTTATCCATATGCACCTATTTTACGTTTAATATGAAGATATTAACATGTTACAACAATAAAACAAGTGGAAACAGTGTTTGGCTGGTCAAAATCGCGAAATGAAAGCGAGAGTTGCATTCATCAAGTGTGAGCCAGCCTGCAAAACATCCTCCCCTCTCGAGCTTTGGAGAGACACTGAGGTCTCTCTCTGTACCTCCCGCTATTTCCCACGCTTACACACACTCATGACCACACCATATGATCGGTTTGGTTATGTTTACACAAAAATATACCGATGAATAAGGGAATAACAGGGAAAATAGGTGATAATTGAAGGGGGGAGGGGGGGGAAGAGGGGAAAGAGGGGATGTGGAGGAATGATATGTGGCATGGCCGAGGGGCAATAAAAAAAATAAAAATAAATTAAGTGCTACTGGGGTGTTTTAAAAAAACAAATTTAGGCCTAGGATCATAAGAGTCTTCCCGCAGTCGCCCAGTAAAACTCATAAGAGTCTTCCCGTACTTGCCGGGTTAAGTGCCGGGACTGAGAATTCTGAGAAAACATGATCACAATGTTCGTTTTTGGCAATAAATGTGGGAGACGGCACGATCTGCACATGTTCGTGCAGTCTCCCAAACCTGAGACAATTTGGCTCGTTGCTCATCGCCGCCAGCTCTGACACTCTGTTAACTGTCGCCAAAGCCATAAGGAACATAGCCTTTTTTAATACTGAGTCAAAGTCCGGCGCATGGTTAAACTTGCGCGACTGAAGTAATGATAACGCTTTGTCTAGCGACCAGGTAGGCATGAGTTGGCTTGGTGGTGCGCGTAGTTCAAAACATGCTCTCATGAACCCTTTCTCCTCTGCCAGTGGTATGGAGAGACCAGTTAGGTCGAAAAGGGGGATTCTAATGGCAGACAAGTGATTCTTTAAAGTAACAACTGAGAAGCGCTTCTGTTCAAACAAATAATCTAAGTATATACAAATTAAAGCCACTGAGGCATCATATTGCGCTGTTTCTACTATCCAGGTTGTGAAAGTTTTCCAATGTGATTGGTACTGTCTCCTGATTGAGTATATTGATTCAGAAATTTACTGTCCATAAGGCAAAAGTTAGCGAGGTCTGAAGGTTGCCAAATGTGTCCAAGTGGAATGCAGACACCGGGAGTGACACCGGATTCCTGCACCACGTTAGCAATTGGTGATACCATACTTGAGCCGGCCACATTGGCGCGATCATAGAGACTATGCCCCAGTAACCCCGTAGTTTGCGAACTACCCGACACATGAGTGAAGTGTCTGGAGGCGGAAAAAGATAGATTAAATTCCACCTGTTCCAGTCCTCCAGTAAGGTGTCTGGACCCCCTGACGGAGTTTTCGTCCGGCGGGTCAGATAAAGAGGATGTCTGGGATTCCCCTCCGCCGCAAAGAGATCCACTTGTGGATGGTATGGCCCTGCAATCATCTTGTCGAAGACGGTTTGCTTGAGGGCCCATTCTACTAAGGTGCTCTGTCTCTGAGACAAGACGTCCGCCCAGATGTTCGCTATCCCCGGGAGGTAAGATGCGTGAAGATGAATGCTCAGCGATTCGGCCAGAGCAAAAATCTGTTCTGATAACTCCATCAACTCTCGAGACCTCGTTGACCCTTGCTTCTGAATGCAGTGAACTGCAGTCAAGTTGTCCATTCTGAATGCAATTGACTTCCCGTGTAGGGAAGCACTGTGAGCTTGAAGGAGAAATAATGGGACTAGAAGCTCTTGTTTGTTGATGTGAAAAGTTACGTCTTAGGACCAGAGACCTTGAGCTTGGTGACCTAGATTGGACTGATAACCCCAACCTATTACCCCTGAAGCTCTGTGTCTACCCATACTGTAGGTGGAGGAGAAACCCATGTCATTATCGAGTGCAATGTTTCGGTCTTTGCCCAGACCGATAGCCAGTTGTGAATTAATTGAGGAATCGGCCATAGTTTTCGCTCCGGCAATGGTGGGAAAAATGTGTTGCCTTCCATGATTAATCTCTTGACTTTCAACCGGCCCAACTTCACAGTTAATTGGATCTGTTGAGTGAACCGACTAGGGACTCCCACGATTTCCTCGTCGTATTCAGACTGTGGAGAAAACGAAACAGTTTCCTGCGAAATCTGTTGCGATTGTCCACACTCTGAGTAAGAGTCAGATCGGCAGTGTTCCACACCAGTCCTATCCACTGAATCTGTCTTGTGGGAACAAGGAGCGACTTTGCCAAGTTGACCTTGAACCCTAGAGTTTGTACACGATTTAATACTTACTTGACATGAATTTGACATAACTCCTCTGACTCTGCCACTACTAGCCAGTCGTCTAGATACCACAACACCTTGATACCTTAGGCTAGCAAGGGCATGAGGGCCTGCCGGACTAATTTTGTAAAGATTCTTGGTGCCAGGTTCAAACCGAAAGGCATTCTCTGAAAGACGTAAGTCTCTTGCCTGATCCTCAAGGCGAGGAATTTTTGGAACCTTCTGTTTATGGGGACATGCCAATAGGCATCTTTCTGGTCTAAGGAGCACATCCAGCCTTGCGACGGGAGTGCGAGCCTGATTTGATTCACTTTAAGCATCCTGAAGGGTGAATTGTGAATATGTGTGTTCAAACGCGAGAGATCGACTACTGGTCGCATCTGCACACTGTCCCTCTTCGGCACTAGAAATAGTCTGGAGGTGAAAACAGGGCAAGTTGGATCTACTCGGACGATGATTTGCTTGTTGATCATTTCCTGAACAAGTGACTCCACCTCTAATGAAACATTGTTGACTTCTAGAGTTTGACATAAACGAGGTCGCCGGAGCCACTTTCAAGATATGCCTTTGCTTATCACTGTTCTGGCCCATGACCGCCGGGGCGAAGCCCTGCGACATGCTCGGAACGACCCAGTTTCTGTACTGGTCTGTCCCGTAGGACAACTCTCGAGTCCAACTCGCCTGCAGTAGGCCCTGGGAGAGAGAGAGAGTATGGTTGACTATTTTTTTAGTGGTGGCGGCGGGGTGGGGTTAGACGGCTGGCTAGGTTTGGCATGCGGCTGACCTTGAGTAGGCTTCTGGTATGACTTACCTCTATAGCCTGACTGTTTCCCCTGCTTAGGTCTGTGCTGAGTAACTCCCTGTTGTTGAGGAGGCTTTGGTTCTCGAAATGATTGTTTAGTTTGAGTAGGCTGGGGCTTCCCGCCGTTCTTAGGTTCCGAGTAAGGTTTCTTAAAGGCCTCTTTCTTTGGCTGGGAGTTACCCTGCTTCCACAAATCCACCAAATTGAACACAATACTCCAGGTTTCTGGGGGAAGAAGTGGTGCAGTCAATACCGGGGAAAGAGTTACACGGCGGGCTATGTCCTCCGTCATCTTCTTTACCAAGTATACCCTTAGATCCTGTCTTGCTCTCACTGCCTCCATGATAGCTATTCTAATATCACCTAGGGATTGAATAGAATTTTGTAGAAGGAGCCTGCGTGACAAGTCCGTGGCTTTCCTTACATGTTGGTCTGATATGGCTGTTATAGTTCTCGTGAGTGACTGGGCAACCTGGCGACTGACGAGGTATTGAGAGAACAGTCTATACGCTTTATTGCGTAGCTTAACCCTTATTTAGCGGCGAGCAACATAAGTCGAGTTAAATAAAGCTGGACTATGTGGCGGCGCTCGACATAACTCGAGTGGCAATTTCAGCACGTAATGTGGCTGAGAGAGAGAGACAAGTGGTGGCAGGAGACTAGCGAGCGTATGACTGCTCCAGACCACCGCGGCGAACCTACTGACACAAATCTCAGCTCCCTCCTCCCTCTCTCACTCGCTACATACTCAATTATGTACTGAAAGTACCGAATTACCTGCTTTTTGCACTCGTGTTGCACGGTTATTGCAAGAAAACTATCCATCATACAAGGATCGTTATGGTGTCATTCGAAAGCTCTGTTTATGCCCTTTCAGGGATAGGTACTTGTTTTACGTTCTGGGTCTTATTTAGGCATGAAAATGATCACGTAAACAGCCCTATTTTGGCTAAAAACACCCCGCTGTGCGGTACACATAAATAAACCGCATAGGCCGCTCGTAAGGTGTTAAAGTCTCTGTCTAAGCGAGCCGGAGGGGGTGTGGAAAAAGGTTCATGCAGGTCGTACAGTGATAGTTTGGGAGCTGCCAGGAATTCAAATAACGCAGGGGACATGCCGCCTGCTTTGTTAACAGGTAAAGAGATCCATGAATGAACTTCCTGGGGCACCTGATGGGAGGATATAGTGGTAATAGTAGATGCAAAAACCTGCGCCTCTAGTTCCCAGTCACCCACGGACCTACACCTACCTGCCCCACCTGCAAGACTGTTAGTCTGATCTAGTGCCGGAACTGTATCCAGTTCCGGCGTAAGTGCGTATAGAGCTTTTATATCATTGACACCGTCATTCTTAAACCAGTCGGCAAAAAGTTTTGCAGATGAGGCCGGAGGTATCGCCAGGGAGGCCGAATACACAAAGAAATCAGCGCCGTACGCAGATTGGATGGCCTAAATGGTAACATCAGGGGTATCAGGAAAACCCTCTTTATATAACATACACATCCAACTTCACGACATTGCCCTACATCGCTATCCTCTATCCATAAAACACCACTCTTCCCACTGCATATCATACATGCAACACCATACACTTACCTAATAAATATGGCAGTACAATTGTTAAGAGCAAACCTGGTGGTCCCTCAGATATCCACCCCTGGCAGGGTTGGGTCATTGACACAGGGCCCTCCCGGTCGTCATCATGCGACTGTGTCAAGAGCATTGCAACGTCCCAAAGCTGCTCATCGGTGCAGCTTTTTCTTTAGTAATATAAGGGGACTTCACTCTAACATCAATTCTGTACACCAATGTCTTCAAGCAGAATCCCCTACTCTCCTTTTTTTGACAGAGACTCAAGTAACATCCACATCTGACACGTCTAGATTTAATTTTCCAGGTTATCAACTGCTCCAAAATTTCAGACCTAAAGGAAGTGTATGTTGCTTCGCAAAATCTGAAATTGCCCTGGAGGAGGTTACTAGTTTCAATTGTCCCTATTTTGATTATTCTATATACAAATTAATTTCTGCTGGTAAATTTAAATACATATGTTGCATCTACCGTTCCCCAAATACTCCTCCAGAGCAAAGTCTTTTTGATTCTCTGTCCTCACAACTCAGTGTCCTCAACTTAAATGCTTCTTCTGAAATCACTGTGTTGGGTGATTTTAATGTCCATAATGTTGAATGGCTCACTCATTCAGCCAGGACTGATGATGCTGGTCTTGAATGTGAGCTATTTGCAGACTCATTTAATCTCACTCAACTAGTCAACCAACCCACCCGTGTACCAGATAATCCTAATCATAATTCCCACCTACTGGACTTATTTTTAACAACCAATTCAGAAAATTATGATGTTACAGTGAGGTCCCTGCTTGGATCTTCTGATCACTGTCTGATACAGGCCACCTGTCTATCACCTATGTAACGCTCCTGCATAGTAGCCACGTGCGGGCATGCGCGAGGGTCGGCTGCCCAGCCGTTTAGAAACCGGCTGGCGGCAGCCGGCCGGCCGGCTTTCCCTTAGTATATATTCTACGACAATGTAACTAATGTCTGGGATATTCTTATGTTGTATCACAGCTTGAAGCTGCCCTTATTCTTAACCAACGCATCTTAGTATATTTTATTCTCAAAAGTTGATTGTTTCATTATAATATATAAGATGTATGTCTAGTGAGAGTGGGAGGAGACGAGCGGGAGAGAGAGACCGGCTGGGGGACGTTGCTTCGCGCGGAGAGACTAGCTTGGGACGAGCCTGATTGTTGCCAATTGATCGCAACGTTAGGCTTAGTTTCGACTCACGCAAGGGGTAGAGGATTTTGACCCGGCAACGGTGTTGAGTGTTGCCAAGCATGGGATGTATTTCGCATGCCTAGGGTGGGGTCCAGACAGATTCAAGACTCAGAGCTCACCTCACTGTCGTACCCTTCGGACCCCCTTGATATCTATCCATCTCAATCCCACTTAGAAACTTTCTCTCTTACTTTGTATACCTTCCTTCCACTACTTCACCAATCTATTTAATTATCCCATCCCCTTGATAGACCTTATAGCTATTATTGTATTAACAACGAGCTCTCAGATAATTAGATAGGAATTTGGGCCTTATGCAGAGATGTAATTGTTAATGAGACCTAGGAAGCTTTTTTGTTGTCTCATACATAGCCTACGTGAGTTGCAGTTGGGATGTGTGTACATGCTTAGATTGATATGCAGGATTCGAAGTTGCATAATAAATCGTAGGCAGTGTCCACCATTCTTTAACTGCCTTCGTGGTGCGATGCATAAGGTGTTGATTTTCGGTGTGAGCATCCTGGATTCGAATCCACGGACTGCCACATGTGTTTGTAAAATTTCATTAATCGATTTTAGGAGTATAGTTGGTTGTTGGAAGGAACATAATAATTGATATTGGTTCAGGGGTAATTTATCGAGAGGACTTCCCTAGTGGTTAAGGCCCCATTAATTGCTCTTTCCATTCACATATGCATAGCCTACGTGAGTTGCAGTTGGGATGTGTGTACATGATTAGATTGATATGCAGGATTCGAAGTTGCATAATAAATCGTAGGCAGTGTCCACCATTCTTTAACTGTCTTCGTGGTGCGATGCATAAGGTGTTGATTTTCGGTGTGAGCATCCTGGATTCAAATCCACGGACTGCCACATGTGTTTGTAAAATTTCATTAATCGATTTTAGGAGTATAGTTGGTTGTTGGAAGGAACATAATAATTTGGTGGTTTCATGCTTGCTAGTGGGTTCTTGTGGCAGGTGAGCAGGGGTTAGACCGGAGGGGGGGCTTTTTGCGATCCTTTAAGTAAAGTCTGCTGGTGCGAGTCCTGTGGACCTGCACGACTTTACTAGGATACCCGTGGGAGTCTTGGGGGCATTTTCTTGTCTGCGTGCCTGTGTGTATAGTGTTGTGTTGTGTGAGGGCCCTTGCCTAGTCCACTCAGCACTGTGCTAGCACGTCTTGCGTTTGTTTTAGGGTCGCCAGGAGAGAGTCAGATACTTGGGATCTGAGTCTCTCAAGAGAGCACCCTTTCAATTAGAGTAATTTGGCGCACAGACTTGGGAACGTCCCTAGGCTAGAGCAGGTGGCTCAGCCCGGGTATCCGAAGCCTATATCCTTCCGGCTAGACCTCTGCCACCTGGCAGATTAACAGCTAGCGGTTTATTATATCTGTATGCTTGTTATTGTGCCACAGTTTACCGTCTTTGTGAGCATTGTGAGTCAAGGTGTGGCTTAGAGACTCTGTCCGAGCAGGCTTGCCTGACTAAGAGTGAGAAGCACACCTGTATGTGGTTATGTTGCGAGTTGCTGCCTTTATTTAATTATACCTATGCCATCATACACTGTAGGTCCTATCACTAGTATTTATTCCTGTTTATTAGTTAAGAGTTCTCTAAATCCGTAACGTACTTTCTTTGCTAAGCATCAGATCCTACAGTAGCCGCATGCAGTTTAGAAACCCGCATCTTGTCTACCTGTACGATGTTTTGAGGACTGTTTGCTTTCACCTTCTTTCATGCAGGGGTGACTAGTTGTATTAATTTACGTAACGTTAAATGTACTTTCTTCTAGTTTGTTATTAAATTGTTTCTGCAATTTAATTCCGTTATCTATTTTTCCTTGAAGCTTTAAGTCAACTTAATTGTGTGATCTTTTATATAGCCTGCTTGACTATCAGCAGTCTATAGTGCGTGCACCCTGTAACCGAGTCATAGGATACCTCGTTGTCCAGGCAGGACTCTTGACGGTTTAGGGTGGTTTGTTGCCTGGGTTTATAGATAAGGGTTGGATCTAGCATTTTCCGTTGTTGCTTGTTGCCGCAGACCTAGTCCAATAGAAAGAGCCCAGTGTTTATATATCCCAGGACGTAACAAATGGCGACCTTGCATAGGATTTACTGAACAGAGGAATATAGTGGTCATTTGTTTTGAGATTCCTTATGATTAAAGGAATACAGTGAACATAGATTTTTTTTTTTTTGGAGCAACCAATATAACACATTAAAGACTTTAAATAACATTTGTATATACATACTTGCATAGGAGATAAGGCACATTCTATAACCGTGATAATTACTGCAGTGCACAAACATGTCTAATACATCAGAACACAGTGGTGGGTCAGGTCACGATACGGGCTCGGAGGGAGAAAGACCTGTGGAGTGGCTAGTCGATAGCGAGGAGGGTGCTAGAAGATTTTTAGAGGTGCCCCTTACCGCTGCCAGGGTGTTGAAGCTGAATAAGTATGGCTTAAAGTGTGTGGCAGGTCTTCAGGGTCACCAGGGTTTAAGTGGCATGAGGAAAGATCAGCTGAGGACTTTGATATTGGGTTTAGAAGGGAGAGACCTGGGTGGAGAGGCGACTGGGGGCCCCGGTCCCCAGCCCCCCTTCCACTCTACCCCCATATCAAACATCAGGGTGCCTGAATTAAGTACATACCCCCAAGTTGATGGTCAATGGCAGCGTGGAATGCAATCACAGGGACCCTCTCCATTAAATGCACCTTCCCCTCCTCAAGGGTTGACTCCAGATTTGTTGTTTCGGCTTGAGATGGCCAAGGTTGAGGTTGCTAGAGCTCAGGTTGAGGCTACCGAGAGACAGGCTAGTGTGCAGGCTGAGGCTGCTAGAGCTCAGGCTGAGGCTGCAGAGAGAACAGCTATACAAGAGGCTGAACTGCAGGCAGAGTCTACTAGGTATCGGGCTGACAGGGAGCTGGAGAGATCTCGAGTGGAGGTAACAGGGCGAAATATTGGGGGAGGTAACAGACATCGGGACCAATCATTGTCGCACCTGCTTAAACTAGTTCCTGTGTTCGATGAATCATGTGTGACTGAGTTTTTTATGCGATTTGAGAAGAAGTGTCAGGAACACCAGTGGCCTCAGGAAAAGTGGGCAGCATTAGTTTCATCAAGACTCCTAGGAAAGGGGCTAAAAGCGTATGATGCACTACCTTTAGAGTCCTGTTTAGTTTATGATGAGCTAAAGAAGGCTGTGCTACGGGCCTATGAGTTACAACCAGAAACTTACCGCTTGAAGTTTCGGGGTGTTACTAAGGGCAAGGATAGTACCTTCCTAGAACACGCCCGGGACTTGTCTGATGCACTACGACATTGGCTGCGTTCTGAGAGGGCAGCTACTTTTGAGGAGTTGAGTGAGCTGGTTCTCTTGGAGCAGTTCTTTAAGTGCACAGGCGGGGACTTAACATTAAATATAAAGGAAAAAAATCCTAGAACTCTCCAGGAGGCAGCAGAAATGGCTGACCTCCGACTGTCATTAATTCGAGGGTGCGAAGCAGCAGCTAGGAGTGAGTCGGGTGGAAAGGATCGTACCCCTCCCCCTCCCAAGAATTTTGATACACATCAATACACAAAACCATGTAGCTATTTTATCTATCTATCTATCTATATGCTCAAGCCCAATCCCCATTTTGGGGGTAGCCGACTCAAGACAGAGCAAGAACAGGGAAAACACAAAAACAACATAAAACAAAAACACAGATAAAAAACACAAACTCTCACACATCCAGGTCACCCAGGAGAAGACCCAGAGACCAGGGTTACCAAGGTCGCTCCAGCACTCCCCCGGCCCCTGACCACCCGGAGAGGTTCCGATCTCGGCAGGCAGACATGCAGCGGAGCCAAAGCCACAAGCCCACCCACCACATTTCCAGGCACACCCTTCATATTAATCGTCTCCCCGGGCCAGGCGCCTGATGGACTATTATCTAGTCCAACTTGCGCCCGACCCCTTACTCCATGTAGCACTGACAATAAAACTGAACATAAACCAAATACCGTCCCGTATAAGAAGTCTAATGGTACCTCCCACTCCCAAGGGAAACCAAAGAGTAAAGAGTGCTTTGCATGTCACAAGGAGGGTCACTTTGCAAATGCTTGTCCGAACAAGCCACCAAACAAGGTTGTGTCATTGGCCCGCAGCATAGGGGTGTCGCCTATATCTTCTGAGTTTGCCAAGGGTAGTTCGTCTGAGGTTGGGACACAGCCTGTGTTCAAGAGTCCGGAAGGCTCGAACCCTGTCCGCGACGTCTTTGGGGGTCATAGAGGGCATGGTTTTGTGAGGTGGGCTGGCGAAAGGCGAGGAGTTAAGCTATTGCGTGATACTGGGGCTTCTCAGACCTTGTTAAAGAACTTTACTGGTAGGCCGATTAACGCTGCTCGGGTGGTGGTAGTTCAGGGAATCAATGCTACGAAGTCCTACCCGCTGGTGCGGATGGAGCTGGAAATGGGTGGTGTGGCGAAGGAGCTGGATGTCGGAATTGTAGAGAACTTGCCTGTTGGGGGCGTCGACCTCCTCCTCGGCAACGACTTTGCGGTGCCTGCTTCTAAGGTTCCACCCTTGGTCGTTGCCGAGAAGGCGGCCGACGTTAGTAGGGAGGAACAGGAGTGGGTTGAGAAGTGTGGCGTACAAACCATGGCGTGTGTTGTGACGCGTTCTCAGACATCCGGAGCCTTGCAGCCACCACCTCAGTCAATCAAACCGCGGAGGAAAGGTCACAAGAAAACGGGAAGTGTTGGTCAATTGGAGAGTTTTGAGCCGGCAGTGTTTCTTGGTGACTCATTATTGGCACCTATGTTAGAGTCTGGAGAGGCCCCAGGACCTGTCACAGCTAGTGAGGAGGTAGGGCAGGAAGAGACTCCGAGGCAGCAACGTTACACACTGAGAGAAAAAAGGGTTGCTCAGTTTGATATTGGGGGAGGACTTGGGTTGCTTCGGAAGCATCTAGACAGGTTGGTTCCCTCAGATATTTGTAAACTGCAGTTGGAGGATCCGGAAGTTCAGAAGTGTGGTAATGGTGCTGTCGAGATCAAACACGAGGACGGGGAAACATGTCATGTGAACCTGTTGGAGGAGTTTGTGAGGCAACCACCTGAGCAGCCTATTGTCCCTGCGTTGGTCTGCCGCGGCCAAGGTGGAGAAGGAGAGGGGGGCAGTAGGGCACAGGTGGAGGAGAGTAGGGATTGTCATGTCTCGGCGGAGCAGTGGGCGGGGGACACGAGTCTGGTGGCTGTGGAAGCGCTAGAGCACCTGCCTGAGCAGCAGTGAGCAGCGCTCCAGCACCAGCTTGGTTCATACCCCTCTGGTCGTGCCGAGCCCCTGAGTCTCAGAACTCGGGCGGTGCAAGATGTTCCGTGGGCAGGTCACGTGGATGTTGAAAGACCGTTAGCCTCGTTGTTTCGGTGGTTCAAGGTGGTCGACGAGGCTTTGGCATGGTTGCCAGGTCAGGGTCGACCCATGGCTGCCAAGGGTGGTGGTCAAAAGGAGGACATTGAGCAGATTGGTGAGGTTGGCTGTGGAGTGGCTGTGCCCGGTCGTCGCATAGCCTCCCAATGCTGCTCTAGTCTAATGCAACAGCCCTACCATAGACCGACTGTATCTGGCCATGTCGCTAAAAGCGGTGATGCTGCGCAGGCAGATGTCGTCACAAGGAATGCGTGGGTGCGTATGTACGGTATCGGCGGGGAAGCCTTAGCAATAATGAGCTATGGGAGTGACTGCACAGGTGGTACTGATTGTCCCTCTCATGACCTGGCTGTTCTAGGGACGAAGGTGGAGAAGGAGGGAGACTACAGGTTAGAAGCTGTGGTCTCGGCTGGGTTGTGGAAGGGCACTAGGATTGTTATTCTGCAAGATAAGTTGTTTACTAGGCTGTGGCAGTGCATCCGCATGTTTGTTGCTTCTCCAGGCCTGATGTATGGGGTAGAATCCGACATGCAGGCTGGAGACAGTGCAAGGCTCAGTTTAATTCCCTACCGTATAAATCCTGCTCGACAGCCTGTGGCGCAAGCAGAGCTGGATTACGTGTTGACGAAGGGCCTGAGGGATAAGGAATGTTGTGAGTGGTCGTTGCCTGTAACTTTGCAACCTGTGTTAAGTGGCAAGATCAGTGAGTGTGTTGATTGCGAGAGTGTGTGTGCATTATCCCTGACAGACGCCTATACCTTATCGAGAGTTGACGACACCATAGACCGCCTCGGGGCTGCATCGCCTATCACGAAGGTAGAACTAGTGAAAGGTTATTGGCAGGCCCCGTTGCCGGAAAGAGCGAAGAGAAATGCCAGTCTTGTGATGAACTGGGCAGTTTATCAGTGCCAGGTGTTGTTTTGCTGCCGGGACACAAGTTGGATGTGTGGCATGCTAAGGGCACTGATAATGTTTTGGCTGATTGGTTGTCACGGGAGGGTTTGTTTGCAGGAGAACCCTCGCCGTTCAGTCAGTGTGTGTTGAGTGTGGAGGAAAATAGGCCGTCACTGTAGTTCAGCCGAAAAAGAAAAAAATTAAAAAAGCAAAAACCTTATAAAAACTCTTTATTTTTATAACGTGTAGAATTTTGTATAAGATGTTGTAGCAGTATCTAAGTTGAATGCTTTCGCTTATTGTCGCTAAGTTAGTTGAACTTGCTCGGTGGAGCGCAACAGTCTTTATTTCTTTTTTATAATTATATAGTGCCTTGTGTCGCAACAGTGTGTGGTACTATGAGAAACTTTCTGTTAGATATGAAGAACTTAGTCAAGTGTCTTATATCTTGGGGGAGGTGTGACGCTCCTGCATAGTAGCCACGTGCGGGCATGCGCGAGGGTCGGCTGCCCAGCCGTTTAGAAACCGGCCGGCCGGCTTTTCCTTAGTATATATCCTACGACAATGTAACTAATGTCTGGGATATTCTTATGTTGTATCACAGCTTGAAGCTGCCCTTATTCTTAACCAACGCATCTTAGTATATGTTATTCTCGATAGTTGATTGTTTCATTATAATATATAAGATGTATGTCTAGTGAGAGTGGGAGGAGACGAGCGGGAGAGAGAGACCGGCTGGGGGACGTTGCTTCGCGCGGAGAGACTAGATTGGGACGAGCCTGATTGTTGCCAATTGATCGCAACGTTAGGCTTAGTTTCGACTCACGCAAGGGGTAGAGGATTTTGACCCGGCAACGGTGTTGAGTGTTGCCAAGCATGGGATGTATTTCGCATGCCTAGGGTGGGGTCCAGACAGATTCAAGACTCAGAGCTCACCTCACTGTCGTACCCTTCGGACCCCCTTGATATCTATCCCTCTCAACCCCACTTAGAAACTTTCTCTCTTACTTTGTATACCTTCCTTCCACTACTTCACCAATCTATTTAATTATCCCATCCCCTTGATAGACCTTATATCTATTATTGTATTAACGACGAGCTCTCAGATAATTAGATAGGATTTTGGGCCTTATGCAGAGATGTAATTGTTAATGAGACCTAGGAAGCTTTTTTGTTGTCTCATATTTGGTGGTTTCATGCTTGCTAGTGGGTTCTTGTGACAGGTGAGCAGGGGCTAGACCGGAGGGGGGGCTTTTTGCGATCCTTTAAGTAAAGTCTGCTGGTGCGAGTCCTGTGGACCCGCACGACTTTACTAGGATACCCGTGGGAGTCTGGGGGCATTTTCTTGTCTGTGTGCCTGTGTGTCTAGTGTTGTGTTGTGTGCGGGCCCTTGCCTAGTCCACTCAGCACTGCGCTAGCACGTCTTGCATTTGTTTTAGGGTCGCCAGGAGAGAGTCAGATACTTGGGATCTGAGTCTCTCAAGAGAGCACCCTTTCAATTAGAGTAATTTGGCGCACAGACTTGGGAACGTCCCTAGGCTAGAGCAGGTGGCTCAGCCCGGGTATCCGAAGCCTATATCCTTCCGGCTAGACCTCTGCCACCTGGCAGATTAACAGCTAGCGGTTTAATATATCTGTATGCTTGTTATTGTGCCACAGTTTACCGTCTTTGTGAGCATTGTGAGTCAAGGTGTGATTTAGAGACTCTGTCTGAGCAGGCTTGCCTGACTAAGTGTGAGAAGCACGTTGCGAGTTGCTGCCTTTATTTAATTATACCTATGCCATCATACACTGCAGGTCCTATCACTAGTATTTATTCCTGCTTATTAGTTAAGAGTTCTCTAAATCCGTAACGTACTTTCTTTGCTAAGCATCAGATCCTACAGTAGCCGCATGCAGTTTAGAAACCTGCATCTTGTCTACCTGTACGATGTTTTGAGGACTGTTTGCTTTCACCTTCTTTCACGCAGGGGTGATTAGTTGTATTAATTAACGTAACGTTAAATGTACTTTCTTCTAGTTTGTTATTAAATTGTTTCTGCAATTTAATTCCGTTATCTATCTTTTCCTTGAAGCTTTAAGTCAACTTAATTGTGTGATCTTTTATATAGCCTGCTTGACTATCAGCAGTCTATAGTGCGTGCACCCTGTAACCGAGTCATAGGATACCTCGTTTTCCAGGCAGGACCCTTGACGGTTTAGGGTGGTTTGTTGCCTGGGTTTATAGATAAGGGTTGGATCTAGCGTTTTCCGTTGTTGCTTGTTGCCGCAGACCTAGTCCAATAGAAAGAGCCCAGTGTTTATATATCCCAGGACGTAACACCTACCACACCTTCCCACTCTGAACCTGTTTTGGTGACTAAATGGCATTACGATAGGGCAGACTGGGAGGGTCTTCAAGGTTTCTTTATTGATATTCCCTGGACTTCTAATGATGCACACTCCACCTTGAGCCACATACAAGATTTTGTAAAAATTGGAATGAAAACATTTATTCCTCATCAAAAGTACAGTAAAAGATCTAATTCATCTAAATGGTTTGACCATAATTGTGCTAGAGTAACTGAATAAAAAGCAATAGCCTACAATGCATACACAAGATCAAAAACACATGAAGCCTTTAATTACTTTTGAAACATCAGAAATCATGCCAAAACTGTATTAAACTTAACTAAATCAAACTTTCTCCACAAGCAGGCAAATAAACTTCTAAATAATCCAAATGATAACAAAATATTTTGGTCTACTCTTAACTCATTCAAATCCAACTTCACTACTGCTTCATCCATTCCACCATTAAAATCTCTAACTGGCAATCTTGTAAGTGACCCAAGAGGTAAAGCTAACCTTCTTGCGGATATTTTCTCCACCAACTCAACCTTAGATGAAATAAATCAAGATGTCCCTGTACTTAATTTTAATTCACCTGAAATTCCCTCACTTAAGATCCACACCAGACATGTCAAAACTATTTTGCAGAATCTCTCAGTAGATAAGGCTCCTGGTCCAGATGAAATTCCTCCAATAGTACTTAAGAATTGCTCCTTGGTGCTCGCTCCTGTATTGGCAAAACATTTCCGTCTGTGTACTCATACCTCATGCTTCCCAGTACCCTGGAAAGAAGCAAACATTCATCCAGTTCCTAAAAAAGGTGCCTCTTCAGATCCATCAAACTACAGACCAATAGCTATAACTTCCACTCTTGGTAAAGTCTTTGAAATTATATTAAATAATCACATAATTAAGCATCTTGAGAATAATAAATTAATCAGTGATAGGCAATATGGTTTTAGACGATGTCGATCAACTGCAGACATTCTTTGCCTTCTTACGCATCAAATCAACCAAGCTACAGGCCAACATGGTGAAACACATACAATAGCACTGGATATATCAAAGGCATTTGATAGAGTCTGGCATCAATCCTTATTGTCGAAGATGTCACATACGGCCGTGCATCGTTAGTTCCACTAATTTCTTCTTATCTTTATAACAGAAAAATATGTGTAATGGTAGATGGCCTTTATTCTCAATTTCACTCAATAAATGCTGGTGTTCCCCAGGGATCAGTTTTGGCCCCAATTCTGTTCCTCATTCATATCAATGATCTCATATCTACCACTCATAATCCAATACATTCCTACGCAGATGACTCAACACTCCACAGTTCCTTCACATTTACCAATTCTTTCACCAACCCGATCTTATAAATTCAAAATAAACACTGCAATTTCCGTGAACCAGGACCTTTCTAGAATTAATGGATGGGGACAAAAGAATCTAGTTTCCTTTAATGCACAGAAAACCAAGTACATTCAATTTTCGAACCGACAGAATCTCACTAACTCCCATATATTTTTTATGATGTAAATATTCCCACTTCCCCTAGTATTGACATTCTCGGTGTAACATTAACTACTAACTTGAGCTGGACACATTATGTTAGAAGCATTGCTAAGAATGCCTCTAAAAATCTTGGAGTCCTGTACAGAGTTCGAGAATTCTTCACTGACGATCAGATGGCCGTAATATATAAAAGTCATGTGCGTTCTCAGATGGATTACTGTTCACCTCTGTGGGGTGGAAGTGGAGTGGTTGCATTGAGGCAGTTGGACAAAATTCAAAATAAAGCTATTAGATTAATCAATAACCCTGCAATCACACAGGACCTTCCTACATTATCCATACGAAGAAATGTTGCATCCCTTGCATTATTCTACAGATATTTTCACAGCAATTGTTCCGAGGAACTTGCTTCAATTGTGCCACCTCTCCACATCTTTCCCCGTAGAACTAGGGCAGCTGAGAGCGCCCATGCATTTACACTTTCTCCTCCACAATGCAGAACTTCTGCTTATCAGAATTGATTTATCCCCAGAGCTACTACTCTTTGGAATTCACTTCCCTCAAATTGCTTTCCACAAACTTACAATTTACAAATGATTAAATCCAGTTGTTACAAACATTTTATGAATGGAGGATGACTTTAGGCACATGGACCTTTTTGTTTTATCTGTGTTTTTCCTTCCTCCGTTCATTGTCTCTTAAAAAAAAAAAAAAAAAAAAAAAATATATATATATAATAAACTTCCTTGGGCATCCTTAGCTCTTAATGTTCTACTCTTATTAACCTCAATGGTCCATTTACTAGGTACCGGTAGTTCCGCCGATACGGTAGCTTGTGCCAGGTGCGGTTTCTGAGGTATTGACTGAACCCATGAGCACTCCGGTCCGTAAAGAAGAGGCCTCTTCTCTGCGGCGGCTTATCAAGAGGGGGAGGAGTAACGTCGGTAATGACACGGACGTTAGTGGTAGTCAAGGAGGCCGGCACTGTCTTGCTACTAGCCGTGGCAGTTGCTGGAGTAACGTTAACCTGAGGCAAAGAGGAATGGGGATGTGAGACACCTGAGGGCTGTAACGGCCTTACAGTAGACTCAAGTGGGGGAACTACCGCTGTGCTAGTGGAAGGAGCCTGAGAAAAAGGTAGCTGATATTGTTGCATTACTCTGTGGAGAATATCATGTAGTTCCTCAGTAGTCACACACTTACCGTGGGATCCCCTAGAAGACTGAGACTCACCTTCTGACTCTACTTCAATATTAATAGGTTGAGCTGAAGACAATTCTATGTTTTCCGGCTCCCCTGGGAGTTCAATAATTTCTGGTGTTGGCGGCCGGTGGGTAATAATTGTTTCCGGCGGTGGCCACACCAAATCTGGGACCGACGAGGGTATGATATCTACTTGGTCAACTTCCCTGTCCTGAACACTAACTTGTGATGGTTCTGAATGTCTCCAGGTCCCCCGGCTTAGTGGCGCGGGTGGCTGGGAGTCCTGTATCACCTGAGAGTTATCAAACATTTGAAATGAGCAAGACTGAGAACCCCTATATTGATCCGC
Source organism: Paralithodes platypus (assembly GCA_032716605.1). Taxonomy (NCBI): domain Eukaryota; kingdom Metazoa; phylum Arthropoda; class Malacostraca; order Decapoda; family Lithodidae; genus Paralithodes; species Paralithodes platypus. Next base: position 9,293,397 of record CM064565.1, on the reverse strand, counting down.
TAACACTCTGTTAACCGGGGGACCTTTATGTGGCACATAACTTAACTTAGATATGGCGAATGTAAACTCTTGTGGCTCACTCAATGATTGTTCATCCCTGTGACTAGACTCCATACCCTCCGCTCCTACCTCTGAGCCGCCAGATTGGACGTTAGGCATTACAGAGGTAGGAGTGGAGGGAGGTGGCCGCGACCCCGGCAATGGCTGGGGAGGCGGTTGTGAAATAACCATTTGTGCACTTAGTTGACTTGAAGTGGACGGCGTTGAGGAAGCAGACCCCTCCTTCCGGCGTTTCATAGACCTTGAAGACTCGGTGAGGAATGTCGGGACTGCCTCCTAGGGGATTTAAAACGTGATCTAGATTTGCGCTTCGGTGAAGGCGACCGTCTCCTCTTTGACCGGTCGGGGGGGGGGTCGGCTCGGCATTGTCACTCTCACTACTTGTGACTACCTGCTTAGATAGTACTTTATATTTAACTTTGGGTCTGACTGACTTCGCCGGAGCTGGCTTAACTAATGGAGACTTAACCCGGCAAATACGGAAAGACTAATATAAGGCCTACCGGTGTGCTGCGGAAAGCCTTATATAATCCAAGGCCTAAAAAAAACATTTAACCCTTATTTAGCGGGGTCGGACTTAAGTCCGATACGAAAAAATTGGACTAAATGGCGGGGTCGGACTTAAGTCCGTGGGCGTATTCCCGCCCTAATTTAGGTGGAAAGCGAAACTTGGTGGTCAGGCGGTGTACTACAAGGGCCCACCCACACATCCCCACTGCGTGACCGTGACTAAGTGACCCTCAAGCAGCCATAATGGAAGGTCAAGATTTGCCCGTGTTCGATTCGGTGGCCGCCATCCCTAGTGCGTCGCGCCACCCTACTAACCACGCCCGGCTTACCACCCAGGAACTAGATATCATGCTGAACTCTTCAGAACTTTCTAATAAGCTGTTGGATGAAACCGTCGAAGGTCTGGGTGAGAGTTTTGGTAGTGTGGATGACTCGGAAGACGAAAATAACCCGATCATAGGCTTTCACCCCAAGCATAATTTGCGTGGGGTGGATGTTGTGGTTGATATGGGACAGACCCTTGAGCAAATTGGAGACGTTCCTGACGAAGAACATACTGGTGTGGGTGTTGGTAAGTACAATTTATATTTTATAATTGCTTGAAAATGTGATTGCAAGCATTTTATCACCTTACGAGCGGCTGGTGGAGTATATTTCACTGTGCCGCCCAGCGGGTTTTTTTTTTAACCCTAAATGGGGTTGTTCCGTGCTCTTTTTCATGCATAAAGAAGACCCAGAGCGTAGTACAAGTATGTATCCTGAAAGTGCGTAAATTGAGCTTTCCAATGACACCCGAACCATCCTTTTACGATCACTGGTTGTCTTTCAACGATCGTAAAACACGAGTGAAAAACCCTAAAATACGGTAATTTCCTTATATAATTCCCTGTGTGGCGAGCGGTCTTGAGGTAATTTATGCTCCTAATCACGGCTCCGCTCTCTCTCAGAGCACATTACGTCCTCAAAATTGCACTCTACAAGAAATTTCCTTTGCATTTTATAGCGTATTATTTGTAGGCCGTTCGGTAAATTTCTTACGGTAATACAAACAACGAAAGATTGAATATTTGTGCTTGGCATAATATGATTGTGGGGAACAGATGTAGGCCTACCGTATATATTATGTTTTCATATATATGATACATGTGTAACATTTTTATATTATCACGACTCTCTCTCTCTGTCTCACTCTCTTTGTTTGTACTCCTTTGTACTCTCTTTGTCTGATGTAGGCCAGGGCACGCCCCTAACTAATCTCTTCCCTCTCAGGGGAAATCACACCTAGCAGATGTTTTTGACTTCTCTCTCTGTCATTCTCTTCCTCTCTGGGGCTACATATACTGCATTTGACATTGAAATTGCTTGAGAGTTTGATTGCAAGCATTTTATAGCGTATTATTTGCAGGCGTTCGGTAAATTTCTCACGATAACCAGGGTGTATGGTACATTTCTCACGATAATACAAGCAACAACGAAGCTTGCCGAAGATTGTGGTCTACAATATACCTTTTTATAATTGCATGTGACCTTGTAATTGCTTGAAAGTTTGATTGCAAGCATTTTATAGCGTATTATTTTCAGGCGTTCAATAAATTTGATAAATATATCAAAATAAGTCCTGTGGGACTATGAAATAGCTATTATTGGACAAGGACAATATTTTGTTCATCCCTCCACTGGAACATCAACAACAATGTCAACAACGTATCACCGTCGGCAATCGTAAGATTCAGAGTCGTAAAGATTACAGGACGAGCTCAATAGAATATTAATGAATGAAATGAATGATAAAACAAAAACAAATAAGAGAAAAATAAGACCGATTACAAAGGAATAGTAGACGCGCGAGAGGCCGAAGTCAGGCCAAAGCGAACGCAACCGAACGCGCCCGGGAAATAGACCAAAAAGTACCTCCTCTTCCTCACCTCTTTGCACCCTACACACTCATTCATAACATCCATTCATAGACTTATATGGGGAGACGAAGAGTTGCTCTTTCCAAAAATGATAGTTTCGTTCGCATTGGAGCCATAGTAACGGCGCTAGGGCGAGTGAAATTTAGCGAATATTTCGGGATTATGCCCGCTGAGCGGTACAGTGTAAAATACCTTACCACCCGCTAAATAAGGGTTAAACCAGCCCAGTATCAATTGATTTTTTTTTTTTTTTTTTTTTTTTTTTTATTATTGCCCCTTGGCCATGCCAAATATCTCTTCTCCACATCCCCTCCTTCCCCCACCTTCAATTTTCACCTATTTTCTCTGTTATTCCCTTATTTCGTTGGTATATTTTCGTGCTATCAATAGCGAGTCATAAGCAGGCTGCGCTTGTATGTGTTACCAAGTGAATGAAAGAGAGAGAGACACGACTACACGTCAGTGTCTCTCCAGGTGTCGTGAGGGGTGGATATTGGCCAGGCTAGCTCGCACTCGATGACTAACTCTCTCTCTCATTTCGCAATTTTGACCAGCCAAACACTGTTTCCACTTGTTTTATTCTTGTAACAGGTTAATATCTTCATAATCAACGTAAAATAGGCACATATGGATAAGTATTAATGATATTTAAGGTACGATAACAATTTGAGTGAAGGAAACTGTGTAAATACCTCCGCACAAGGAGAGGTGGTCACTACCCCACCTGCGCAGCTAAGAGGTTAATGACGAGGTGTTCCCAGAGCTCCTCGTCATCACAATGGAGAGCTTTATGAGCAGTGTCTTTCGCATAAGCATTAAATATTGACTTTACCTCCTTCAAGGCTGCTAAACAAGACAATTCTCTCTTTTCAAAAACCGCCGCTCGTAACTCAGAGCATACGGCGCACCGTTTAGCCACCCATAGTCCTCTTGAACGATCAAGACACTTTACACATTTAATACATAAATCGTGGGCAAAAACTGGTAATAATGAGCAAGTAGGTGTAGAGCAAAGGTCAAAGCGAGGCATGATGGAGCTAGGGATCCCCCCTTTTGCCGGAAGCGGCTACTCCTCTGCTGCCGGGACCGCAACTACTGAAGTGATGAGACTCTGGAAATAGAAAATTTCCAGGAATCAATGCTCATAAGGATAACCTGAGAGGTGTTAATACATCCTATCGCAAGTCCGCCGGAAAGTTAGTTATAGCCACTGCTAAGCTAACCCTCCGCTAGACCTGGTAGAAAGACCCCGGGTCTCTCCTTTTCTCATACAATTGAACTGCTTACCTGTGACTAAGTGTCACTGGCCCAAACGACCTTAAGCATTTGACTATCCTTGACTATTAGCACCAGATGGATAGTTAATTCGCTTCATGACTTGAGTCATGGTAAAGCTCACTTAACTGTTACGCCGGGCGATAGAAGTTACTGAATGAGGCTATCGGTCAGGGCGAGTTCACTCGGCGGGCCGAGTTGACTCCCTTAAGAATTTTGCATATTCCGCCGGAAGGTTCGTGGTTCAGCACACCACGCCGGGACATTTGGTTGGTTTCTTATCGTCTGAGACGAGAAAACGCCGGCTCTGCTGAGAAAGCCGCCGCAAAAACGAACCAAAATTTTCAGAGGTTAGGACTTATCTGGGAAAGTCTAAACCTCCGAAAACCCCACCAAATACACGGGACGTCTCCCAAAACCCCTGAAGCATGAAAGCACACATGCCAAACACAAGTATATCAGGGATAATATTAGGCTTACACATATAGAGCTTAATATATCATTCATAAATCACCCCTAGCCTAAGATGGAGACCCCTAATAAGGCTGACCATGAGGTAACAACGAAACATCAAAGTGGCAGCAGCTAGACGCTCCGAAGACCCAGCAGCAGCAGCACGTGGAGCAGAGGCCTGCGATAGGGGCCCAGGTGCAGATACGGACTCCAGAAGATTCCACACAATGTGTGGCAACCCTTAAACTGGAGCATCTGCTAGAATATACTATGCAACTACCTCATAATGACGGCATGAAGCATAAACTAGCGGAATGGTAGCCTCCTAAATAACTATCAAAAGCTAAAGGCGCAACACAACACACACAATAACAAACATTGCACGATGATCCTGGGGACACGTAGGTGCCTGTTATAATAGTACCCTAATTTACACACCTGCGGACGTACCAATGGGGTAGTCTGTGCTAGCTAATCTAAAAATAGGTTCAATACAACTCAGATGTAAATGAATGAGCAAGGACTCACTAGAACTGATCGAACGAAGAATGAAGCCGGAGCACAGAGTGACCCACCCACACATAACGGACGCGGGAGGAGTAAGGAGGTTTAGACGCTAGAGGGCCAGCGTCAGGAATCCACTCGCAAGAAATCCATGCATTTGGGAAGATTGTGTATAGCAATTATTAAGTTAAATTTTCTTTTTTATTATTTACGAGTTTTTTTCGTAGCGAGTACCCAATCATAAAAACGATTCCATAAGAGGATACGCGTTGCACTTATGAAGCTGTACTTCCTGTCCTCCCGCGCGGTAGATTCAAACTGGCGACGTGGCGTGTGAAGGGAGACTATTATACTAATAGGCATATCGTCAATGATGGAGGGGCCACTATTAAATAATATAAATGTACACTCCAGGACCGGCAGGTTGTCAAAATATTTTTTTTCCATAAAACACCTGGAATGGGTTAGAAATGAAGGAAAAAACAAAAACAAAAAAATTATCCCCTAGGTCATTAAGGGGTCCTACGGGGCGCCTGAAAGTCAGAATTAACATTGGGAAATGGGTAGGCAAAAACACGTTTTTGCACGCTCACACACCTGGCGTGCGGAGTTACATGGAGGGATACACAGACTAATGAGGAAGTAAGAAGGAGGTGTGGTGTGGAGGTAGATGTGCTGGAAAGTGTGAAAAGGAACAACTTGAGATGGTTCGGCCATATGGAACGTATGGAATGCGAGAGAATGACTAAGAGGGTGTACGAGAGCGAGGTGGAGGGACAGAGAGGGAGAGGTAGACCGGAAGAGAGGTGGAAGGATGGAGTGAGGAAGTATATGAACGAAGGCGGTGCTGGTTGGGGGGAGGGGCGTCGACTGACTGGGGGCGGTTCGTTCGTCGCCACCCCTTCGGGGATCACGGCGCCAGGCAATAGATAGATAGACACCTAGACTTTGAGGGTTTTCAACCATCAGCATTGTTGTGTGGCATACTTACACAGTTCCCATGCAAATCTGAGCCCTCTAGGTGCCATAGGACCGGAGTAATTAACTGCGACACACCCTACGCGACACTGGGGTTTAGCGTTACATACATTGCCGATGCATCACGTGCGTCGCTGGGGTCCAGTGGGTTAACCTGGACTCTGAAGTTACTATGTTGGGTGATTGTAATCTCCACTATGTTGAAGAACGATTCAATCAACCAGAAATGACATTCCTGCTATTGGATGTGGGCTATATACAGACACATATATTCTTCAGCGTACTCATGCAAGCTAATCACATCCCAAAAAACCTTGACAATAACCTCACATAACATATTCCTTACTAATTAACCTAGTGACAATAATACAGTTGTTTTATCCAATATTGAATTCTCCGACCAATGCCTCATTAAAATGTCTTTCTTTCATAATCCTATCCATCCCAAATCAGATCCTGTCTCTTTAACAAAGTGGTATTTTTAGAACACGAACTGGGATTAAAAAATGCACTTCCCAGTGAACATTGCATGGTCTTGTCATGCTTAACTATAATATATTGTAAATGTAGTTTTAATGTATTATGAATATATATTTATATTTTACTTCTTGTTAGTAGGATTATCGTGTCTTGTTCTCACTTCTGCACTGTAAATGTCATGTGTGCAATATAGCACACTAGAATGTATACGGGGAGGGAGGGTAGTGTCTCATCCCTATTTTACTAGTTTTGTATATACTGTATATGTAATTATTGTTCGGTACAATACCCAACACTCAGGGTAATGTTATGACTGAAGGCTACGGAGGTAACACAAAATATGTAGAGTTATACAAAATCAATAACAATTATATATTACATGGATATTGAGGACAATCATTAATATCCTGAAAACTGTAGCGAACATGAAATCATATAAATAGAAAGTAGAAAGAAGGGATAAATGTTACAAACAAATAAAATAAACTTATAAAATTGCCCTCGAGGTTCTTAATTCTAGTAAAATAGAGTAAAAACAATAATAAAATAGAAGAACAGCGAATTGAACATGGTTATAATGATTTCCAGAGATAGTTTTATCTCTGTTACTGATGCATTATGGCACGCCTATCTTTTGATCTAACAATTATTTATGATTAGGGCAGAGAAAATCTTGCCACTTTTAATGCCTCCATTACCCAATTTCTCCCTCTACTTACCCGTCGCAATCCTCCACAAGACTATCACTTATTCTTCAACAATACACAAACCAACTCGTATCCGGCTTGGGTACGGTAACCATTGGCAGAATAATGTCCCTCCTTGATCTACAGTTCATAGAATTCAAAATCTGTCTTCTCCGGACTCTTGCACACCATCCTACTACATCAAATGCTGCCCCTCTATTGTTCCTTTCAGGCCTTCAGAGTCGTTATTCATTAACTCCCAGCAGGAACTCCAAAAACGCACGTAAGGAGGCCATAAAGCACCTATTTTCTGATCTCTCTATGTTATGCCCTGTTTTTATGCAGGATTAACTCGGTATAGGTGGGTTCTACAAGATTGGGTTATAGGATTTCATGCACAGTACACAAACGGAATCAATAGAGGACATAGATACTATCAAAGGAATGGTTTATAATGCAGCTTTATTCTCCAAACTACTAGGCAGAATAATGGTTATATATGCATAAGAAACAAATGGTAAATTGGATAAGTTAACTGCGTACTTTGGACTTTTATAATCTCTAACACTTATCGCGGATTTAGATAGAGACACACTTCCCACTTCCAACGTTCAGATATTATTCTGATCACATCACTTCAACGATATGTAGGGTACACGAATTACACAGGCTAGGTATCTTGTTATGTTAACTCTCTGGTAATATGACTCGTAATCAAAGATGAAAATATGAGTAATATAGTTATTGCCCAAGAAGGCACGTAAAGGGGAAACAGTAGCTAGGTTTACTGGTCGGGTATGTTCACTTGTCTAGATAACACGTAAGACAGAATATCAGTGAAGGGCGATTCAGGTTTCTGGTTAACAATTATAATCACTTATTTTAGAATTGCTTTCACTTGAGCCGTAGTCCCAATAATTAAAACTTATTTCTTCGGCGAGGTTAAACCTGGTGGCAAGAATAATTACAGGAGTCAGTTCGCCTAGTTTTAAATTCACTGATACACTTTAACACACATTAGCATAGTAATCACTTTCTTCCTAACATCAGAGAAAATTGAGACATAACTGACTACACTGGATTGTTGAGTTAATAGTACCGCAACACGGATACTTTGAGAATTAGCACTGTGATGGAGTTTCTTGGTTATCTTGAGTTGGTGATGTCGGGGGTTAACAGCTGCTCTGGGGCCTTCCAAGTTGTTCGGTAGTGTAGAGAAGGTTATAGATGGGTTACTTGTTTAACCGGTGATGAAGCCCCGATATGTTACTCTTGCTGGGGACCTTAAATACAATGTCTCAGGCACAGGCTGGATTAATAAGGTATCGGACGAACGTAAGATAGTCGGGAGAAGCGACTTTCTTATCTATCACTGGTCTTTATAAGAGGTTCAAGGGACTCGGGCGGTTTTGAAACCTTTTAATTAACAATTATATCTGGGAGTGCACAGACAATTGTTACCAATGAGTTATTCGTGCAGAGTCCTCAATTAAGAGTTTCTCGCATAATCCCTTCTAACATAACAAGACCTTTCTGTCCTAGACCAGTTATGAGTTGAATATGCTAGTGTCTACTATTTTAATTTAGTCACTGTTGGGAGGCGTTTTTCCTTTTTGCAACAACCACTAAATTATAACAAAAAACGTACTCGGATGGATAACTTATTGAATCTGGGGGTCAAGAATCCTATCGGTTATTCAAGTAGTCACTATTATATTCTATGATTGTTTGTAAACCCAAGTAGAAGAGGACACACTACAATGCGTTTATAAGACAATCAATAATTGGTAAATTAGTTATTTGCAGATATGATATTGCCTTACGGGGTCCGGGTGTAATACAATATTCACAAAAGGTTAATTTACCTACTCACAGATGTTCACAGACTACGGGAGGCCGAATTATCCGGAATCTTGAGTGGTGGAGTATATTAGATTTTCAAGCAGAGCGGCAGGCCGTTGATTTGAGGGCTAATAATGAACTGGCCGAGCTTTTTCTGGAGGGGGGGGGGGGGGGGAGCATTTACTGTATAGGTTTTGGTCAATGGGGGAAGAAAATGTTCTAGAATTTGGATGTTGGGGGTCGGCCGAAGTTAATTTATTCTTTTAACTTAGGAGGGTAGTGAAAAATTTATTTTATCTCTTCAGTAGGTAGGCCGTAATATGATTTGTTATTGTGGGCATCTTTACTCTAGTACAAGTTACTATTAGTGGTATAGTGTAGGATTTGGTCAAAGGGGAGGGGGGGGGGGCACTACTTTATTGGGCGCCATACTGGCCCAGGTTAGAAGGCATTATTCATCATTTCACATAAGTATCCTTCTCTGGTCTAGCTGAAATGCTATTAGGAATCTAGGACTGGTTAAGGGGGATTTATTTGGGGTTTAGTTAGGGATGGGATAGGATAGCATTTTGGCAGGTACTAGAACTTGTAGTTCGTTTTAGGTTGGAGGCTCACCTGGGGTTTGGCAAGAACTTGGTTGGCCCGTCGGGGCCAGGGTATTTCTCCGCGGGGGAAAAGCGCGCAGGCCGGGGGTTGGTGGGGTCCCCTTGGGTAGGGGGGCATGCCGTGCCTTAAATACTGTGGCATGGAGTTCTTTACGTTAATTGGGTTGACATATGATTTTAGGTTGTCATGAGATATATATTTAGTTATGGTTGATCATTGAATCTAGTTTTTACTTACGAGGACCACTCGTGGGGGTTATGAATAGTGATTTTGTTAAAGTGCAAGTCAGGGGGAAAAATACCCTCTTAAGAGGGTATTAGAGGGGTTGTCCTAGCCTCGCGCTATCTGTCCTTCTGGTTCAGGTTGTGATTTTGGCTATACAGGTTAGAGGATAGTTAACGGAGGTACAAGGATAGGTTTTCACCTTCTATTTACTGGGGCTTGGAAACGAACTGAATCGGCACGTGATAACATCCTTATGGACGTCTTTGCAGGTGGAGGGTTGTGAATTGGAGGGGGGGTGAGGCTAAGTCGCGGGTGTCGCTTGTGAACTCGGACATTGACCCTTATAACTCGGGACATAGGGGTGGCATTTCCCTACGATGAAAACAGGTATGGTGGGGCCTGAGGGAAAAAGTGACTGGGTGACTCAAAAGGTTACAACTGGGCATGGGGTTACGAAACAGAGTAGTGTGTATTGCATACTAGAAGATGGTGATTGACAAGACGTATAACAGGGGTGGAAAGAAAATGGAAGAGAGGAACAAAACCGTGGATAAAAGATAGTTATCCCAAGAAATGAGTACATGCATGAATGACGGTATTATAGCCGTCGTCATAATAAGATGATGGAACCTGGTTGTTATGCACTTGACACAACACGACAAAGGGACGAGTACCGCTTCGTCATATTAATATCGGTCTGGCATAACTCTGGTTTAACTACGTATACACTTAGTTACTAGAAAGGGGACAACTGAGCATGGGGCTACATACATCTATACTCGTAATGGAGAGAGATACTAGGTCTCTTTCCTGTATCTCTCTTGAGATGATCGTATGCAGATTGGTCATAATTAACTTATAAAAATCAACAGATATAAATCAATACAAGAACTGGGCATAGGGTTATCGTGTGTATAGAGTCGTGGTTAAATTATTCGGTCGATAGTACAACTGGGGAGAATCATACTTGACACTGTTAGGATTATATTATGTACCTTAGTATGGTTATGTGTGTGGTGTGTAGGTGTCGTGGATGTTAAAAAGGTTGGGAGTAAACCACTCTTGGCCGACGTGCCTTTGGGGTCCTTTGCTTTCCTGCCGTGTTGGTGTCAGTCTCTTGGTCCATTCGGGCGACCCTCCGTTGAATAACAGGGGTGGCAGCTTCCTTTGATCCTGTGGGTGTGTTCTTCTTTCCCCTCTGGTTGTTGGGTCCCTTCGTCCCGGTCGGCTTTCGCTCTGGTTCTTTCGGGATTGTTACTGGGTTGCTGCTTGGGAGGGTGGTGGGGGAAATCCTTGTTGGGGGTATTTTACTCTACTATCTCTAATTGTGGAAGAGAAAACCTTGTTACTTTCAATGCTTCCAAAATTCATTTTCTCCATCTGTTCAGAAAACTATGACTTACTTTTCAACAACATACAAATTAACCCTTTATCTTCTCTTAATATTCTCAGCGATTTCTTTCTGCTGGTCTCTCTTGGAAAGTTCATATTACCACTATTACTAAAACAGCTTTTCAGAAGCTGGGTATGCTCATCCGCCTCCAGGGGTTCTTTACCCCTGCGAAGCTTCTTGCTCTGTACAATGGCAGAGTGCATCCATGTCTTGATTATTGTTCACACGTGTGGGAAGGATCTTCTCACACAGCGCTTCTAGAAAAAGTAGAAAAGAAAGCCTTCCATCTCATTAACTCACATCCACTCACCAATTCTCTGCAGTCTCTCTCTCTTCGCCGAAATGTTGCATCTCTCTTACTATTCTACCGCTATAACAATACTCAGTGCTCCTCTGAGCTCTCTCAGTGTATACCACCCCCTCTTCGTAAAGCATGTATGACCCGTCTTGCAACACAATCCCACCCCTACTCTGTACAACTCTTCAACCCAAGAGCTGAGCTCTGGAACTCTTTCCCAGAGTCAGTCTTTCTCTCTTCCTATGACTTAAAGTGCTTCAAACTCCGTGTGTCCAGGCATTTTGGCTCGAACGTCCCTTGATTTTGGCCCTGTCACTCTTTCAACTCTGGGGGACGCACTAGCTACAGGCAGTAATGCCTATTGTCTTCCTCACTCACATAGAACAAAAAAATAGAGAGAGGTTGGAGAGGAAGTGGGGAAGTTAGGTGGCAAGTGTCCCTGGCCATTTTGTCAACCCGTTCATGTGAGGCATTACGTAAATAAGCAGGTATCTAAATTAAGGACATATAGAGGTGAAGGTTTTGTGTGACGAATACAGGAATAAATACTGCATCAATTACACGTTTTATATATATATATATATATATATTATTACTGGTCTCCCCGAAGCTGACTGAAGCTGCTTCGCTGTCTCCTCGGCGTTCGTCATCCACAAGGTGCCCAGTTCGAACGAAGCCCTCTGGAACACCTTATCACTCGCCACCCTCACCGATGTTTGCAAGACATGATGAAGATTTCTGAAACCCTTAACTCCCTCCTTCTTTAGAACGACTGTTTGAGAGATAAGCATGGATTGGCGAGAGTTGTAAGCTGTCTGTCCATTGGCTGTGAGTGTGGATGACGGGGTATTGGAGATTGTGAGCAAATGTGAGGTGAGGGGTTAGCGAGACGGCTTAGCCAGTGGAAGTTTTGGGGTGGTAGTGTGCGGAGCTCTGTGATGTTGTTTACGTGACTGAGAAGCCAGCACACCATTGTTAAACTGGGGAAATGAGATAAGTAGTTGTCATAACTTAGGGTAGATGTTAGTTGTGCTATCTTTCCCTAAGCTTTCCCTTTTAGTTAAGGTGTGAGCTATTGTGATTAGACAATGGGTTCCTGGAGGCCGGGATAATTACGAGTGCTTAACCCATAATCGGCGAGCGTCCTCATATGAGTCCATACTGGGCGAAGCCGAGCGTCCTCATATGAGCCAAGGCCTAAACAATTTGTTTTAAAAGGCCCCAGTAGCACTTTAAAAAAAATAAATGGTGTTTAAGTGAGATAATTCCCCTCCATACCTCTTACCACTCCTCCACATGTGTCAAAATCCCCTCCTTTCCCCCCCCCCCCCTCCCCCCTTTCAATTATCACCTATTTGTCCCATTATTCCCATATTTATTGGTGTTTTTATCATGCCAATATCTAAGCCGGTATAAGCCGAGCTCATGTTGCTAGAGAGGGTGTAGAGTGTCTGAGAGTGTGAGTGAGTAAGTCAGTTTAGCTTGAAGCTCCGAGAAGGGAGGGTGTGGCCCGCCTCAGCTCCACACTTGATGAATGGCCGGTCGGCAATTATTCGCGATTTTGACCATCCAAACACTATTCGCACTTGTGTTAGTGTTGTTACATGTTGCTATCTTCATATTAAACGTAAAATAGGCACATATGAATAAGTAATAACGATATTTATCGTAAAATGACGATTATAGGTGGGAATGGAGCCTAATATGTCCGCCCAGTTGTGTGGTGTCCATTACACATAACTCGCCATTTTTGGGTTAACAGCTGTTTAATTGTCCTAAACGGGAACCGACTAGCTTCCATTTCCGGTACTTATATTGGAGTTTTAGTTTCTGGTAGGGTATCCGGAAATGGCTTGCTTAATTGTAAATATGTTTGAATACAATTCTCTGCACAGTGTTAATAAAGAGTTAGTCTTTAATCTCTCATACAGAAGTTATGGGCGTACAGTAGTATACTAAAAATTATCTGAAGTTTATTATAGATTTATAGAGGGTAATACTGAAGAACAACAACTCCTGTTATTAAACGGCGACCTCGATTTCGGCCGCTAAATGACCTCCGATTTAGGATTTGACCTCATCCGTACCCCCATTTTGGGGGGCTGCGAACAACTTTCGTTCCATACACCTTTTCGATCGGAGGCCTCCTTCTGCCCCAAACGGCCATTTTTTCTATTTTTTTTTCACTCCCGTATACTACACAAGTTCTGCCGAAAATTGTATTAAACAAAAGTGTCTGATTTCCACTAAACTCGCCTAAAACCATCTCCAAAGCCTGGGCTTTCCAACGGTGCCCCACACTCCCACCTGGCACCAAAACTGTGGGAGGAGTTTAGTAACAAAGGTCGGGTAACTGATCGGGTAACTGACAAACATTGACCTTTATTTATTAAGATGCTGCTCGTACAATTTCTCATACCCCTCTTTTAGATGTCTGTCCATCTTTGTAACTGCTTTCACAGCATGGAGTACTTACTGTACTTAACAGAGAGACTGAGAATCAAAACGGTGGCCAGTGACCTGACTCTTGAAACTCTTATACCGATTGTGTAATTCTATGGGTACCCCAATGCCCTAATACACGTCACGAGGGGCTCGGAAATGCGTCTTGCCACCACCGTCCAAAACACTAATTTATTTAAATTTACATTTATAAGAAACTCGGACGATTATTATTGCACATAGGAGGTATATTCTACACCAACATTTATGATAATGAGGATAGCTGACCCCATGCGCTATGCCCTTTAATTGTGGCATACCATCAGTTAACATAGAGGCCTCTAATAGGCTGTACCTTCAGTAGTAAAAGGTTGAAGTATCCAGGCATACCTACACTTCAACATTTTATTATTGCAGATTCAGTAACTGTATCCTACCAAAAGGATCTTTGTTATTACTGGCATACCAGTGACTAACATAGACACCTTTTCCTAGGTTCTACTCTTAACATTTTCGCGTGCCTGGCCTACCCGGCCTACCTAGGAAGTGAGCCGCGCTCTCCACCTCCCGCCTACCCAGTACTAAGCTGCGCGGTATAGTAAAATGCTGGCCCACCCTAGCACTCCAGCTTGGGCTGGTTAACGTTCATAGTGACCTTGTATAAATGTTTAGTTATTTTCTTTTGTGACGATATTTTTGGTCATTTATCATTAATTTTACTCTATTAATATTAAGGTATGATTGTTTGATAAAAATATGTGCATTGTACACTGAATATAACACTGATATATCGAGGAAGAAGAGGGAAAGTGGAACGTGCGTGTACATATATATTTTGTTTAATCATCTTAAAATTTAAACTCACATTTGATCATATTGGCCTATAAGTTGTATGAATGTGTATAAATGTTTGTAAATTATTGTCTAATAATCCCATCAGTCTGATCAGCATTACTTATTGATCTGTGGACAGACATTCCATGCCGACACTGAAATTTGATTATTCCCGCCCAAAAAGCTTCTAGGCGCAGCCAACATAATAATCTTATCGCTCGTTTTTCACCCACAAATATCACCCAAACTGCATTTAAATACACTTCCCGAGATAGAGAGAAGTCTATACAACAATATTTCTTTCAACAAAAAACAGTGTATCTATAATGGTTATCGTGTAAAATTAATATTCGTAAATAGTTCTGCTGCATATTGTGATATTTGTCGCCTTACTTCAAGATATTTCCGAAACTTACTAAATAACTTATTTTTATTTTCAGACTAAATCACAGCTATCTTTTCCGTTGAACATGATGGCGGTGTTTAGAATATTCTATCATCAATATTGGATTTTATAGAAATAAATGAATAACGATAGTTTTCGCTTTTATAGAATTCCTGCCACACCAAAATATTCACTCTCAGTTGGTTTTCACCCATAATAATTACTTTTTTTATTTTTGTTTTATTTTATGAACGACAAGAGGAAAGGTTATTATATAAAATGTCATCAACACAATAAACAAAACAAATAATGTGGAATTTCACCGTAGGTGAAGATAACTATTCAGTCCGCCTTTACTTTCCCTCCCCATTTTCACCGATACAATGTGGGACACTGAATATTCTGTAAGCAAGCGCTATTTAGGATTGTTCATTAGCTTTCTAATGGTACCTATATGACCAATGTACGATCAAAACTTCTATTCTTCCCGAATATTTTTTGTCCGTCGACCGCCGTCACCTACTGGTAAATATTTTCGCTTCACTTCATGGTCCATTTTCATATCATTTAACGATCGATACAGTTTGTAGATATTAATTTCGTATATCGGCAAAGAATACAGATTGTTATTTTTAAAGAACCAGCTCTCTACGACTAAAACTTGATTTTATATCAATATTTTCATATGCCTATACCTTACAACGAAATATTAATGGATATAAAACTATACAATAATAATTGCTTATAATTATAGTAATATATTATAATAATAGTATTAGTAGAAATAATATATAATGATAATAATAACTACAAAAAACATATATAATATTTATATTTATAATGCCAATAGTAACAATAAGAATTATATAATAGGTGTATGGCTTCGTTCTATGTGCATGAAGAAAATAACGTCATCGGCACGGCTACGGTTGGGAAGCAGATGACGAAAATAACGTCATCGGCACGGCTACGGTTGGGAAGCAGATGACGAAAATAACGTCATCGGCACGGCTACGGTTGGGAAGCAGATGACGAAAATAACGTCATCGGAACGGCTACGGTTGGGAAGCAGATGACGAAAATAACGTCATCGGCACGGCTACGGTTGGGAAGCAGATGACGAAAATAACGTCATCGGAATGGCTACGGTTGGGAAGTGGATGACGAAAATAAGCACATCGGCACGCCTACGGTCGGGAATCGGATGACGAAAATAACATCATCGGCACGCCAGTGTTAATAGTAGAAAGTTGAAAGATTCAGGCATACCTACTCTTCAACACTCTGCTATTAAAAGTTAACACTCTAACTCCTCACAAGAGACCTGGCATACCACCTTCTCCTGTGTGGGTAAGGGCTTTGCGAGATACCTTCACAGGCACTCTGCATATAATGTCCTAGGTGTACTTAGTCTACTGGCATACCATTAGACTAGTGCAACTGAAAGGTTTAAACACCGCACTCCACCTCTTCACGAGGGACCTTGGCATACCACGGTCACTCTCGTGTAAGTTAGGGCTTGGCGAGATACCTTCACAGTCACTCTGGACACACAAGTCCTAGGTGCATTTCGTCTGTGGCATACCATTAGACTTTGCAACTGAAAGGTTTAAACACCGCCCCGAGTTCCTTGAACCTCTTATAAGGGTCAGAGGCAGTCGAAAAAGACACTTCCACAGTCTTCTCGCGTTATCCCGATATAGTGCTACTTCGTCATAACCGAGGTACTATATTCAAGACCTTACTCCAAGAGTACCTTAACGGAATTTCATCAACGGTTAATATAACGGTCAGGATAGACAAGAATTCTCACCAAAGCTATAGGCTCTGAATACTCGCGTTAGTCCGATATGGTGCCCAACTATTTAACTATAGTTACGGAGCCACATTCAAGACCTCAAGCCCATTAACCCATCTGTAAACTACTTCACACGACAGGTCAACCTAGACGGCCTACGGAGAGGCAGAAGACTACATGCTGTTAATGATTCCAGTAACTATAAAAATCAACATTGGAAAAAGTGAATTAAGTTGATGCCAAATGACAAGGTAAAAAGTAAATCAGAGTTCCTAAGTATTAACCTACTGAAATACACCAGTGCGCACGATGTCTCCAGAAATAAGTTAGAGTCCCTATAAATAAATGAGAACTATGGGAAGAGGATTGGGTTTAGTAGGAAAGAATGGTAGAAATTGGGAGTTGAATCAGTTGCTGTTCGCTGATGACACAGCATTGGTGGCGGATTCTGAGGAGAAATTGCAGCGAGTAGTCAAAGAGTTTGGAGTGGTTTGTGGGAGAAGGAAACTGAAGGTGAACGTCAATAAAAGTAAAGTAATGGTGTGTAATAGGGGTGATCGTAGGGTGAATCTAGATATGAGGCTGGATGGGGAAATATTGGAACAAGTAGAGTGTTTTAAATATCTAGGAGGAACGATGAGCAGGAGTGGAAGTATGGAAATGGAGGTAAAACAGAGAGTGTGTGAAGGAAGGAAAGTTTTCGGGGCAATGGGAAGTATGTGGAAGACAAGAAATCTCGGAATGAAAGTAAAAAGTGCAATGTATCAAGGATTTGTTGTGCCAACAGTGATGTATGGGGCTGAGACATGGGCTCTGAAGAAAAAGGAGAGAAGAAAACTGGATGTGATGGAGATGAGCTGCTTGAGGAGTATGTGTGGAGTTACTCGTAGAGACGGATTGAGGAATGAAGAGATACGTAGGAGAGTGGGGCAGCAGGAACATTTGTCAGCCAGAGTGGACAGAAGGGTGCTGAGCTGGTATGGTCATGTTGAACAAATGGGAGATGAAAGGCTTACAAAGAGAATATATGAGTCAGATACAAGGGGAGATAGAAGGGCAGGAAGACCCCCATTGAGATGGAGAGACTGTGTAAGACAAGCTTTGGATGATAGAGGAATGACTATAGATCAGGCAAAGGAAGTGGTAATAAACAGGAATGAATGGAGAATGCTTGTGAATAGTTGAGTGAACACGTGGTCATTTGGGGGAAGGGGTCGGGCGCAAGTTGGACTAGATAATAGTCCATCAGGCGCCTGGCCCGGGGAGACGATTAATATGAAGGGTGCGCCTGGAAGTGTGGTGGGCGGGCTGGTGGCTTCGGCTCCGCTGCATGTCTGCCTGCCGAGATCGGAGCCTCTCCGGGTCGTCGGGGGTTGGGGGAGTGCTGGAGGGACCTTGGTGACCCTGGTCTCTGG
The DNA here is from genome assembly GCA_032716605.1 of Paralithodes platypus. Classification (NCBI taxonomy): domain Eukaryota; kingdom Metazoa; phylum Arthropoda; class Malacostraca; order Decapoda; family Lithodidae; genus Paralithodes; species Paralithodes platypus. Next base: position 9,275,297 of record CM064565.1, on the reverse strand, counting down.
GTATTTTCCTGGGTGACCTAGATGTGTGTGAATTTTGTGTTTTGTCTGTGTTTGTCCGCTGTTTTGTCTTGTGTTTTGTGCTTTCCTGTTCTTCCTCTGTCTTGAGTCGGCCACCCCCAAGAAAATACAAAAAAAAAAAAAAAAAAAAAATAGAGGAAAATAAAATAAAAAATAGGAAAAGTGGGGATTGGGCCTAAGCATATAGATAGATAAATATTGACTCTGCCAGTGATAAATAAGTTAGTCCCCCAAATCTCCATTTTGGGATAAATCATCAGAAAGTGTTAAACAACTCGAGTCTACAGATACCGACTCGATATTAAAGTGTACAAGTGTTAAAATAAGTAATAGTACACGACTCTCGACTCTACGAGGAATTAAGATTAAAATCCAAATAAGCCGAATTGTGCATGTATTAACTCTGCCATATTTCCAACCAGTGATAAATAAGTTAGTCCCCAAATATCTAAATTTGGGATAAATCATCAAAAAGTATTAAGCAACTCGAGTCTACAGATACTGACTCGATATTAAAATGTACAAGTGTTAAAATAAGTAATAGTACACGACTCTTGACTCTACGAGAAATTAAGATTAAAATCTAAATAAGTCAAATTGTGCATGTATTAACTCTGCCATAATTCCGACCAGTGATAAATAAGTTAGTCCCAAATATATAATTTTGGATAAATAATTTTAAATTGTTAATCGACCTGAGTCCATATATACTGATTCGATTACAAGTGTATAAGTAGTAACATAAGTGATAGTACACGAATTTCGACTCTACAGGAAATTAATATTAAAGTCCAAATAATCCAAATTTCACCACTATCGACTCTGCCATAATTCCAACAAGAGTGAAATAAGTTAGAGTCCACAATTCTTGATTTTTATCTTTAACAATATACACCAGTGCGCAAGGTGATCAAAGTGTATGATATACTGTACTACTATATTAATGCTACCTTACCCTCGTCAATATACTGTACTACTATATTAATGCTACCTTACCCTCGTCAATATACTGTACTACTATATTAATGCTACCTTACCCTCGTCAATATACTGTACTACTATATTAATGCTACCTTACCCTCGTCAATATACTGTACTACTATATTAATGCTACCTTACCCTCGTCAATATACTGTACTACTATATTAATGCTACCTTACCCTCGTCAATATACTGTACTACTATATTAATGCTACCTTACCCTCGTCAATATACTGTACTACTATATTAATGCTACCTTACCCTCGTCAATATACTGTACTACTATATTAATGCTACCTTACCCTTGTCAATAATAACTACTTAATTCTACTTGAATATTAAGTGACCTTTAGGTAGGTGTATGGCCACCCTCGTAAGGGGAGTAAGGCGTCCGGCAATAGATAGATATATAGGTATTCGACTATTTCCAGTGGTATCTTTTCCTATAACGATACATCGATTAGATTACTGTACAATGAACATTAACTGAATATCTTGAATATACCTGAGCTCCATCTAGATCCGCGATCGTGATGGAAGAATAATAACTTGTTGTATTACTATATGTTTCTCATGTTAGCACATTCTTACTCCAATATACAATCATGTACTTAGAACTTAAGCAAAATAAACTGTTACATAAACTATATGTTGGTGTTGTATGTATCTTCTATTGTCTTCTTTGCATGTAATTGTATGAACTCTGAAATCTCAGTCTTGAAAGAACTCACCTCACCCAATAGCTAAACCTGAACAAAATCAGGGCATAACATATATACCGCTATGAGGTAGTTTACAGCCGACGTGGTTACACATTTTACCCCGGAATTGCGGACATTTTACGATCGCTATGTTTTTTGTTTTTTTTTGTTTTTCCCTAACTACTCCCTCTCGGGCATAGGCTGATAGCCTTTACACTCTCCCGCTGAACACGGTGAGGCCCGTGAGGTCTTGCTCCAGTCTAGGGAGTGAGACATGTGAAGTTTCACAGCTCGAAGCAACTCCATATCTGAAGCCGCTTCGCCTCTGCGCTTCACAGTCTCATCCACTACACTCGGACCCTCACTCTCAGAACGCCACCTATTGAGCAATTAACTCACTAGGCATTGTCCCCCTGTAGCATATTTTTGAATATGGGAATATTCATACAATGTTATTTAATCAGGGAACAATGAGGGTATTTTTTTTTTGGCATTTCGGTGTGCTGTGGTAATTCACTGATACAAGGTACAGCACAAATTCCATCCCAATAATATCTTCCCATTGACATATTGGGATTCGAACCCGGGTCCATTGGATTACCAGTCCAGTGGCAAGATCACTCCGCCACACCTCCCCTTCTGTTTATGTTCACCTATTATATAGAGTAATATCGATTGATATCGACAATTTATTTATCCGCTTTTTCACTAGGTATATTTCAGCTTATTAAGTGATAGAATGTATTACATTAGATCCATTTTCTTTCCAATAGTATAATACTTATTTTGTATATTTTTAGGATCAGTCTGTATAACCTGAAGATGGCACCTTGTTGATGCCGAAAATTCGAGTAATAAACATGGCGTATGGCGCAGCTCTATCTCTATTCTTCCTCGTGTTATGGAAACTGCGGTGCCCTCGGCCCCCTACTGATGTCTTATATATATATATATATATATATATATATGTGGTAGCAAATATTTTGTGACATAAAAGCATGATCAGGTAGTTAGGAACAAAAAAATACATATAACATTATATCACAGGGATAATATTGTACTTAGGTGTTATATATATATATATATATATGAGGTAACAAATATTTAGTGACATAAAACTGTGATCAAGTAGGTCAGGTCAGGTCAGGTCAGGTAGGGCACGAGTCCAGGGCAGGGGCAGGGGCGGCACTCAATAGTTCTTGTACATATGGTAGTCCCTGAAGCAGTCACCCAAGCAGAGTGCAACCTTGCACTCGTTGCACATGGAGGTGACTTTTCGAGTCTCCTTGGGTCTCCTGGTGGTGTTGCTGCAAACGTGACATTTCACCTACTTGTGACGAGTGCCAAATAGCTGCGTGTGGACTGCATAGTGCCTGTGGACCGCCACCTGGATGCGGTCAGGGTCGTGATCACCACGTCATGCCACATTCCTCAGAGTGGGGGTGCCCTATTTTTCCAGGAGTTGGTACGAGACGTTGTACACGAACTCCCGGAACTTCAACTTTTGGTTAGGAGCCATGTCTTTTTTGACAAGCCACAGGTTGAACGCGTTGAGCATCGTGATGTCGACTAGGTGGAGGAAGAGCTTGTGATACCATTTCACAGTCTTCCTCAGACACAACGCCTGCAAGTTGACAATCTGACTTGTCCACTAGCGCATGTATTTTGTGTAGTCCACTACCATGTTGGGTTTTTCAATCGTTGTATTGGTGCGGTAGTGGACTTTACCAGAGTCGACCTGGGCACCTGTGTGGACTGTCGAAAGCAGATGAACGTCACGTTTGTCCTTCCACTTCAGAGCCACCACTTTCCCGGACTTCTCCAGCATCTTGTACTTGCCGCCCCCCCCCCCCCTTCGTCGCCTTCGTCGTAACCTCCTCTCACGTTGTTCTTGTGCCAGTTCAACTTCAGAAGGTGTGTCACTGGAGGAGGGATCCATAAGTGGAATGACCTGACCGACGAACTATGGCATGGACTTTCTTGTCTTTTTGACAGTCCCACATGACCCCGTTTGGTTGTCATGAAGAAACTGGCAGAGAGCAGGAGAAGTATACCAATTATCGGTGTACAATACGTGTCCATGGCCCATGTAAGGTGCCATCATTTTCTTTACAATGGCCCCTGACATGCCCATGGGGTCATTGGCACTGACTCTTGGCACGTCTATATCAGTTCCTGTATAAACGATCATGTCAAGCACTATACCGGTCTCACACTCACACAACACGAAGAGCTTGATTCCAAACCTGTGCCTTTTCAAGGGGATATACTGTTTGAACACAAGACGACCTTTGAAGAGCACGAGACTCTCATTAATCACCAAGTTGTTGAAGGGGTAAAAATATTTCTTGTATCTCGCCAGCATCATGGTGAACACCTCCCGAACTTTCCATATTCTGTCAATCCTGTTAGGATTTTCATTGTCTGCAAAGTGCATAAATCTCAGCAGCAACAAAAATCTGTCACGAGTCATGAACTTATTGAAAGTTGGGGTGGCGATGAGAGAGTCGTGTTTCCAATAATGTTGAAGCACATGCTTCTTGCAAAGAGGCATGAGCATCACTAAGGCAAAGAACGTCATGAATTAATTTATGGTCGTATCTACCCAGCTTTGTATTCTCGCTCTTGGAGAAATTACGTCCATTTTGCTCCGCACCCACCTGTAGTAGGCGTTGCTTTGGGCAACTATGTACGACATTAGCTGCACGTCGAAGAAGGCGAGGAAGAAATCCATCTCGTTCGAGTTGTCGTCACAGGGCCAGTCAGCAGTTGTACCTGACCTACCAGCATCAAACTGGTGCAAATCAGGCACAAAATCGGCCCCGTCAGACCACACAAACGTATGGATATTGGCGTCGGGGATTGGAATGTCGTCTGCGTCTTCGCCACTATCAGACAAATCACTGTCATGGTCACGGTATAGCACATCCTCGTCACCTTCGTCACTTGAACGCCCCTCCTCATTGTCGTCACTTCGCTCGAATTCACTGTCACTATCCATCCCTGCCCCCCACCCACACTCCCGTGCGGCGTCGTCGTCATCGTATGAATCCTGCGTGTCATCCTGGGAATCAGGAAACAGCAGGGCGTCGTACTTCGACGGAGTAAGGTGCTTCGTCCGTCTCGATCGGGCAGGTGTCCTGTGGGCAGGGGCAGAAGGGCCGGCAGAAGGGTCGGCAGGGGCGGCGTCGGCAGGGCCAGCAGTGGGGGGTGGGGCTGAGGTAGAGGCCCTAGACACAGGCAATATTATTGTTGTCCCTGTCGCCTTTGTCGCCTTGCCCTTCGTCCCTTTCTTCCCTTTGGCAGGGGCAGAAGGGCCGGCAGGGGTGGCATCGGCAGGGCCAGCAGAGTTCCTGGATGGCAATATTATGGTGGTCCCTGTCACCTTGCCCTTCGTCCCTTTCTTCCCTTTGGCAGGGGCAGGGGCAGGGGCAGAAGGGCTGGCAGGGGTGGCATCGGCAGGGCCAGCAGAGGTCCTAGATGGCAATATTATGGTGGTCCCTGTCGCCTTTGTTGCCTTGCTTTTCCCTGTCTTCACTTGGGCAGGGGCAGGGGCAGAGGCAGTGGCGGCAGGGGCAGGGGCGGCCGGGGTAGGGGCGGCTGGTGGTGGTGGTGGTGGCACGGTGGTAGTGGCAGAGGTACAAGTTTTTTTACCCATGCCCTTCCCTGTCTTCCCAGTGGTCCCCCAGGTCCAGCAGCCCCAGGGCGGCCTCCTGCGTCGGTGGTAGTGGTGGCAGTGGTGGTGGTAGTGGTGGTAGCAGTTGCCTGGGTGGTCGTGGCAGTGTCCCTGAAAGACAATGACCTCTGTGCACTGCCCTTGCTTGCACGTGTTTTACGTGCTTTACGTGCAGGTTCCTCGTCCTCGGAGGTACTCGTGCTGTAGTAATGGTATCTTAGGGTCTTTGGCAGCCACTCTCTGCCTTCCACGGCCACTGACACCACCAGAAGGAGGGCTGGTTGTGTCATCAGGGCGAGAGCATGAGGGATGTGTAGGCTCCATGACAAGTGCTTGTGTACTGCTTGAGTGGGTGTGGGCTGAGCGTGTGGGGTGTTGGTATCGAGAGTTGCCAAGTTGTACTACACCCGCACCAATTTGTAGCCGCCTGGCTGTAAACCCGCGGTTTTGGTATGCGTTCAAAAACCGAGATTATAAGAGTCTTCCCGCAGCGCACCGGTAAGACTCTTAACCCGGGAACTGCGGGGAGACTCTTAAGAGTTCCCCCGGCGGACTGCGGGAAGACTCTTAAGAGTAAGGGGAAAAAATAATCCATTTAAACCACCCCAAAAAAAACATTTATTTATTTTTTATTTTTTATTTTTTTTTTACCCCTGGGTCATGCCAAATATCACTCCTCCACCTCCCCTCCTTCCCCACTTTCCTCCCCTCCTTCAGTTATTACCTATTTTCCCTGTTATTCCCTTATTCTGTGGTCTATTTTCGTTCTAACATTAGCGAGTTGGTAGCAGGGCGATGTCATCACTGTTACCAAGCGAGTGGAAGAGAGAGAGAGAGAGTATCGATCGACAGTCTCTCTCCAGACTTGGGAAAGAGTGGTGGGGAGGGAGGTTGCCTCAGTCATACATTATGTAACTCCCGGCCTGTATCGCCGATTTTGACCATCCAAACGCTGTTTCCACTTGTTTTATTGTTGTAACAGGTTAATACCTTTATAATCAACCTATAATAGGCACATATGGATAAGTATTAATGCTATTTATGGTAAAATAACGATGTTAGTGATGGGAACAGCTCAAATACGTCAGCACAGGAGTGTGGTGTCTCATACCCGACATGCGCACTTCTTAGGTTAAGAGTCTACCCGCACTTGACGGGTTAAGAAGAATATCTAGAACATTGGAAGGAACAGTAGAGTATCAGGCAAATCCCCCTCCACAGGGGAATTTGAACAGACCTCACAGTTACAAGACCAGCACATTACCACCGAGACAAATAAATGTAACCCATTTGCTGAACGATTTCAGTCGAGTGATTTATACATTCAATATTTGACAACAGTGTTAGCTATATTACAGCACCACCTACCCAGCATTCCTAACATTCTTCTTCCACTTCCATACTCTCGAATTCATGTCCAGCTCATAGGAATCAAAATATAATTTTAAAGTTTGTATCAAATAATGAACACATTTGATTATGCAGATGCATGTAAAGAAAACTTGAATATAATACGGAAACAGCAAAGCAGGCACTTTCTACATGATTTTCCAGAACTGTAATTAATCATTGAACATGAAAATGGAATTATGAACCATGAAGGTATAGAACGCTTGGCTCATAACCAAGAGGAATGGAGTTCGATTCCGGACAGAAAAGACACAATTGACTTAGTACAGACTACATTTACATCTACAGCCACCCCAACGGTACACCAACACCTAACATGCATTCCAAACAATTAATTTCCAAGCTTAGCTTGCATTGCATTTATACCCATCGACGAACAAGTAGGTGAGCGAATTACACACACACCAACACAGGGAAAATGTCTTCAGAATACAAAATTTAGGTAGGTTATCCTAATAATAAACATTATACTTGGAATAACTTGGAAGAGGAGGATGGAAGATAGTCCATGTAAAAAACATTATGTTTAAAATCAAGACTAGCAGAATGTAGACCTGGTGATATGACAACTGAAGCTCTTAATGTTAGGCTAGTCCAAAAATCTGGGAGATAAAATATCCATTACAATACATTAACACTCAAGTACAGGTATTTTAAAATGTTTTTAAGCTATATTTTAGAATAACTACAATAATCAAGACAGGACAACACTACGACCGTTGTTCAATTATTGTCAACTATAAATAATTTATGTTATGGGTAACGGGTGTATAAAAGGTGCCCACTCATCAGGAAAATTGATGGGCAGGAAAGAGGTTAATATAGCCAATTTTTATAAACAAAATTAGCTATGCTAATCTAGTCTTGCCTAACTAAACCTAACTAGCCAACCTATCCTAAGCAGTAAGCAAATTACCGGTAACACAACTTACCGAACCTAAATAGCCTAAGCTAACCCAACCTCAAAAACGTAACCTAACTAATATACCCTAACGAACCCATTCCCGTCCTAACTTATTAATTAATTAGCCTAGGCTAGCCTAAGTGTAATTTTGTTTTCGAAATTATTACCGGTGTTTGGCATCTGTACAATCTAGACGCACATAATATGATTTAAGTCATAAATAAAGTATATACATATGCTATGATATAAATGTTCATGCTATTATTAGATTATTTTATTCAGATTAGGAAGGGTTGGCCTGCCGGTACATGGAAGTTAAGGGGTGTTAGGCCTAGCTGAAGTAGCCAAGTTTTTATCCTTCCAAGGCTCACAGATCATTCGTAAGCTGTATAAAATCGGCCATAGTCAAAATAATGTATCAACACCGTACAGGCGCCATATTCTGCAAGGGTTAAACTTAGACTACAGGCCTAATGACCGGCTTAAAGGAGCCCCCAACGTTTTTCAAACCGTAGGCCTATGTGTTTATTGGCTTGTGGTTGACTTTTGTTGATCTACGTATACCCATGGCCGCACTAGCAAACGAAAAGGAGGTAAGTAAAAGGTCACAAAACACTGTCAGGAGTAAAACAAAATAGAGAAAACTAATAAGAATAGCTTGCCTGTGCATTTTCAAGCTTAGGCAAGTGGTTAATTCGGCCATCAGCTGATCGTCAACCAGTGCTGAAATAATGTCCGACCATCACGGGGGCCCACTGGGAAATTTCTTTGGGGGCCCACCTGGAATTTTCCAGGTTTCCCGGTGGGCCAGTCCGCCCCTGAATCTATAGTTCTGTCAACACCAACGCAATTGCCAAGTGGAAGGGTTAATGACAGGATCTACTCGATATATATATAATATAAGTTTCGGAAATATGCCATACATATCTAAAAAGAAGCTTAATCATAAATAACTATATGCCTTAAAACATACAATATACCGTACAAATATATAAAGGAAAAAAATATACACCTTAAAGTAACGTTCACTGATTACAGATGGCTCAAACCCTTTCAGTATAAGGACGCATTCTTTAATTTTATTGTTGTTATTATTAGACGATTTTGTAAAACTTAGAAAAGATTACTAGTGTATCTCCCAATTACAGGTGAGCTACTATACACGTGACAAAGGATTGGTGGGAGTCAAAGGGTTAATTTTAGATAGTTGTATTTCTTTGAAACTTAAGTTCCTTTGGAAGCTGAGTAAAATCGACTAATATTAGCCATACCAATATATTTGATTGCGTTACGGTATACTGAAAGCACGAGCCACTTTATGATAATGAAAACCATTAGGTAATTACTCTTACTTGAAGCAGACTGACGTAGCAACTCCTAGCTCCTAATACACTAACGGGAGAATCAGAGAGCGACTGGCACTCTGACATTCAGTCTGTCACACAAACGGAAACGCCAACATATGGTTGCCAGACTGGGCTACTTGAGCCAATACATATTTGTTTAATTGGTAATGAATGCACTTAGGCAACCATACCTCGTATTTATTGAATTATAATGAAGTAGTTTATCCATAAAATAGGCATATACTGTATATGTGTAAGACTCCTTGAAGCTTTCAAATATTTAGTCAAACACACATAACAAAGCCACTCCAACACCTTCCTCTCTCTCCAACACCCCTTCTCCACTCTCCTCTCAACACTCTTCTCTGAGCTATTGCCGATAAAAATGGCATGTTCAGTCCTGTAAAGAATCGTAAGATTCAGAGTCGTAAAGATTCCAGGACGAGCTCATTAGCGGCGGATCCCCAGATCGACCGTGGTGATTGTCACCTAAACATCTACAAAACTAATATAGTAAAACAATTCGCTGATGAATAGTAATTAAATAACTATTTGTTAATTAAACATCACATAGAGAAATTTTGTCTTTTACTTCCTTAATTAAATTATAACATAAATATTATAAGAGGCATAGGAAATATATATAATGGTAAATATGGCAACATTGAGCCCCTGACCTTGAACACTGATTATTCCTACTTTACCACAGTGTGTGTATATACTGTATATAATTATAATTTCATAAATAAAGTTCTTCTACACATACTTTCCCCAATACAAGTTCAAAGTAAGATATAATACCTTCATATTGTAGGCTTCTTACTTAGGGCAAAGTAAGTCGGGTAAGATATAGCTTAGTTTTATATGTTTGGATAAGATTGTTATACCAGGTTTTTACTGGGGTTGTATTGACCAATTATGTAGGTTCTTAATTGACTGTGGAAAATGAGACCAACACAAATACAAGTACGAAGGTAATAGAGGATAATATAACACAGAGTACAAATGTTATACCAGGTTCTTACTAGAACACAAGAACGAAGGTCTATCTATCTATCTATTGCCTGACGCCATGATCCCCGAAGGGGTGGCCACAAACGAACATCCTCTGTCCCCAGTCAGTCGACGACCCTCCTCCCAACCAGCACCGCCTTCATTCATATATTATACTTCCTCAATCCATCCTTCCACCTCTCCTTCGGTCTACCTCTCCCTCTCTGTCCTTCCACCTCGCTCTCGTACACCCTCTTATGCCCCTTTCCCACTGATGCGATTTCATACGATTTTTGTCGCCGAGGACGTAGTTTTGTTAATTCGCAACGAATTTGTGCGACGTCAACGATTCTGACCGTTAAAAACCGTTGACAAGTTTACACTCGGTGACGATGTCGCCGATGGATATGACTTAATTGGCGACATTATGCGACCTCATCGGCAAATTGAGCGATAGTTCGCCGATGACTTCGGCGAGAACTGTCACATATAATGCGAAGGATGAACGAATCCTCGGCGTATGTTCTGCGAACATCTTCGGCGAATTAAGCAATACCCAACCCATCTAGTCGAAAATGTACAAATTTATCTTGAAGAGGGGTCTAGAGTTTTTTGTTTTAAGTTTGATGGAGGTCTAGTGAGGAAACTAAGAAATAAAGGAATGAATGACCAAACAAACGGTCCGTTTCCCCTTAAGGGGGGATGGGTGCAATATTTGCTTATTTATATTATTTGTTTATGATTTATTTAGTTTCATCCCTAGACCTCCATCAAGCATATAAAGCACACCCCAACACCCTCCTTCAAGATCAATTTGTAAATTTGTCGATAGAAAAATATCATGGCCGAAGGCCGGTTCCTCAAAAGGTACAGGCTCGCTATCGCTAGCCAGGAAAAACTCAACGCCTAAATGACACGAAAAGTCTTAATATTGACAACGAAATGGGGTGAAATGTCTTAAAATCGTCAAACTAATGGGCCGAACATCATAAAATATGAAAACTAATGGGGTTAACCATGAGGAAGAAAGGGGACCAGAAAAACGACCCATCTCCCCTTAATTCGGAGATTGGCAATGTCCTTGCCGTATGTTTACGAATTACGGCTTAATTGAACCACCTCGCTTTGTTTGTTTTCTCTTTCTCTCCCTCTCTCTTTGCCTTGTATCCGTTCAGCCGCATTCAGCCTACTGTTTTAAGACGTTTACCCCCATCCAGGTTTCAATATTTTCCTGGTGAGCGGTAGCGAGCCAACATATATATATTTTTGTTTTAAGAGCAAGCTTAATTTGTAAAATTTTTGATAGAAAAATTTCTCCGGCGAAGCCGGATTTCTCCATACAATGCTGGCTCGCTATCGCTCGCCAGGAAGATATTGATATGGGGATAAACGTCTTAAAACAGTTGGCTGAATGGGGCCGAATGGATACAAGCCAGAGAAAGACAGAGAAGGAGAGAAAGAGAAAAAAAAACAGGTGAACCCCCTTACGAGAAGTGCATAGAAAAAATGGTTGACAGGTTCAATATAGGCCAAATCCTTTTTTTTTACCCACCTCGCCGAAGGTGCTCTTTGGCCTCGGCGAGGTGTTTTCCGAGCATACATCTACGTCGCACAGCCCTTTGCACGCCTCTGCGAAGTATACCCGTGGCGGGTATACTCATGGCGACGCTTTTTTTTCGTGCGACACCCTCGTCGATGACTCGCCAATGTCGCCGAGGATCTCCGAGGGCCTCGCCGATCCCTTGGCAATGATCGACGATGCTTGCGAGGGTTCGGACCCCTCGCAAGTCCTCGTTCCAAATTTTGAACAATCCGAACATCTGCGATGACCCGCGAGGGCCCTTGCGCGCCCTTGCGAGTCAAACGATTATCATGCGAGGGTTCAAGATTTTGTTGCGACATGTCACGAATGTGCCCAATTCTTGGTGTCTGCGATGATAATCGTATAAATTCGCATCAGTGGGAAAGGGGCATTAGTAATTCTTTCGCTTCCCATACGTTCAATATGGCCGAACCATCTCAAGTTGTTCCTTTTCACACTTTCCAGCACATCTACCTCCACAAAACATCTCCTTCTTACTTCCTCATTCGTCTGTCTATCCCTCCATGTAATTCCGCACGCACTTCTCAAATAACTCATTTCCACCGCTCTCACTCTTGGTCTGAGTCTCTCCACGAACGTCCATGCTTCGCTTCCGTAAGTTAGTGTCGGGATTACCACACTGCCATGCAAGGATTTCTTCACTTCCATACTGACCACTCTATTTCTTGTTACTGCTTTCAACATTCCTACAACCCTCTTCCCCTGTTGCACCCTCTCCCGCACTTCTTCATCCACAGTCCCATCTTTACTCAACACACTGCCCAGATACTTAAAAGAGCTGACGATCTCCATAGCCTGACCGTTCAATTTCACCTCACACTCTGTGACTTCACCCCTTTCGAAGACCATAACCTTGCTTTTCCCCGCATTAACCTTCAAATTCCGTTTTTCGCACACTGTTCCCAACTCATTTACCAGACCCTGCAACTCCCATTCATTATCGCTCATCAGAACTGTGTCATCCGCAAACAGCAGTATAGGCAGCTTCCACTCATTTTCCTCCCTTTTCAGAGATACACCAACATCCATTGCTCTTCCTAGTATTTCTTTCATGACTCCGTCCATATATACAGTAAACAATCACGGGGACATCACACACCCCTGTTTCAACCCAACACTCAGGTCAAAGAACTCACTCTGCTCATTCTCCACACGTACTGCCGCCTTTGCACCCACATACATGCTCTTCACTGCTTTCAGCAACTTGCCATCTACTCCGTATATACTAAGTACTTTCCACATGCCTTCTCTATCGACTCTGTCATAGGCCTTCTCCAAGTCCATAAAGGCAACATACACCTTTTGTTGCTTCTCCAGATATTTCTCCATAACACAATTCAGGGTAAAAATCTGATCTACACATCCTCTTCCCTTCCTAAATCCGCCCTGCTCGTCGCCTATCCATTTCTCCGTTCTCACTCTCACTCTCTCAATCACTACCCTACTGTACACCTTCCCTACTACGCTTAAAAGACATATTCCTCGGTGGTTACCACACACTCCTCTTTCCCCTTTGCCCTTGTATAGGGGGACTATTATGCCAGTCTTCCAGTCATCGGGTGCATTCCCCTTCTCCCATGCTAGTTTGCACATTGTCCATACCCATTCGATCACTATCTCACCACCATACCTCAATATTTCCCCACACACTCCCTCTGTTCCTGGTGCTTTCCCCAACTTCACTCTTTTCATAGCTTCCCACACTTCTGACCTCCTGATCCCCACCTCCTCCTCCACTACTTCTCCTCTTCTCCCTCCCATACCATATCCAACTATGTTTGCTGGCTCTTCATTCCTTACATTTAGCAACTCATTGAATTACTCCCTCCATCTTTCGACTCTCTCTTGCTTCTCGGCTTGCATTCTCCCATTCCTATCTTTCACACACTTACTGTTTCCCTTGCTACCTTCCCTAACTTTCTTGACTTCTTTCCAGAACAGTTTCTTACACTCCCTCCATTTTACACTCAGATTCCTTCCAAATTCCTCATCTACTCTTCTCTTACTTGCACGAAGGTAATACTATAGGTTTGAGTCGAGTCCCGAAGGGAAGAAGGAAAACCTAATATTTAGTAGTGGCCCCATCATCATTGACGATGCGCCTTACGTAGGTAATGGCCAATCTTTGAACTCTAGCATGCTGTTCAAACTTGCCGCCCGGGGAGAGCTCAAAATACGATTGCCTTACATCGTGAGCGAAACGCTCTGAATAACCACTCATGGACTCGTCCTTATGATGTGGGTACCACTACTAGAAAAACTAGTAAAATAAATAAAGAATAAAAATAAATATTAAACTTGACCTAGCTTTGCGCTTTCCATGCGTCTGCTCTTGGGTACAGCTCGCCATCTTGTTCACAGCGAGTGCTCACTCTTAATCTGACATATCGAGACTCTCAAAAATGTAGCAAATGAATGGGAAGGGGACGGAAGGGAGGGCCAAAATCGTCAATGATGCCGAGGCCACTACTAAATATTAGGTTTTCCTTCTTCCCTTCGGGACTCAAACCTATAATTTATTAGTGGGCCCTTCATCATTGACGATGCGCCTGAATTCTCAAGACTGGAGGGGGGACATTCATCATAAACATCGCATACCACTAAGAAACCAGGTAAGATCCAAGTAAACATATACTAATCAGGTCAGTTTAATATCAAAGAAAATATAAAAGAGGGTTACAGGCGGCATTTCTTAAAGGAAGCCTGTGGTGTTAGCACCTTTAAGTTTGATAGAACAGTTGGTGTAACACAAGAATAAACTATTAATTTAGCTTATTATATCATAGGGTAAATGAAACATTCATTATCACCCAAATTTATTAATATGTAGGCCTACATATTCATGGCCTCAGGTACTGTACTACCAAAATATTTGTACTTCTACTCTAAATCTAATCCCTGAGATTAATGAGTATATTGGAAACTCTATTGCATCCATAGTGTTTCACTTAAAAATTAATAAATGTTCCTGAGTAGGCTTACTTTAGCCTAAGGAACGGATTATCACATGACCTAAATACTTGTTACATTTTGTCTCACTTCAGAGGCAGGTAGAGTCCTTAGCTAGGATACTCCCCCCCCCCCCCCCCCACACCCCTTTTTACATCACAAAATCAGCTTAAAACTAGACTTTCTGCCTTAATGCTACACATGTACGAGGTTTCATGAGATTGACGGACAGGTAACGTGTGAGAAAGGTATGATTTGATGACCACAATTGGGTCTGCTGAATATCTTCTAGGGAGTAATTATGGAGGAATCGAAGTGATGCCGCCCATTTACGGATATCGTGTGATCTTGCCAACATGCCCGTATTACTCTCTCGAATGACTTCCACTAATAACGCAGCTAGCCGGCGTTTTTGTAATCGAACACCTGTCCGTGAAACCCAGAGGGCTCCCGCCTGTGATGGCCGGGAAGCCCGCATAAATAACCTAAGTGACTGCACTGGACACAGTAAATGGTGCCTGTCATATTGTTTCAGAGCCGGTATTTCGAACTCTGTAAATACATGATTAGAATGTTCATTCTTAGCAATGAAGTTAGGAGCAGGAGCAATATGTACACCCATGTTGCGCCTTGAAAATCTTAAACAGTTTGGCTCCGAACTGATCACCGCCTACTCAGACACCCTGTCACCCGTAGCCAGTGCCATTAGAAAAATTGCCTTTTTTAGTTTTTAGTCAAAGGGGGGATCCTTGCAATATTTACGGGACTGAAGCATCTCAAGGGCCAGATCAAGAGACCAGGTGGGTGTGAGTTAACGAGGAGGAGGGCGAAGCTTGAACCACGACCTCATGAAACCATTTTCCTCCACCTACGGTACAGACAGACCAGTTAAATCTAAAAATGGTGTCCTGATTGCCGTGAGGTGATTCCTTAATGTGACGACTGACAACTTTTGAACATCGAATAGGTAATTTAAATACTTAAACACCAGAGCCACTGAGGACTGTTGTTGACCAGTTTCTACAATCCATGTAGTAAATGACTTCCAGTGTGATTGGTACTGCCGTCGGGTTGATGGAGCATACTGATTAATCAACTTGTGAGTCACGGTTTCCCCAAACTGGCCTAACCACTTGGCCTTCTGAATATCCACAAGGCGAAAGTCGCCGAGGTCTTGAGGTTTCCAATTGTTTCTAAGTGGAAGTACGAGATCGGGAGCGACACCGGGTTCTCGCACCACATCTTCAATTGGTTGTACCACACTTGAGCCGGCCACAAGGGCGCGATCATCGAGACCATGCCCCGATAATCCTGTAGTTTTTTTAACTACTTTGCACATTAAGGATGCGTCTGGAGGTGGAAACAGATAAATGGAGCTCCATTTGTTCCACTCTACCAGAAATGCGTCCTGATCCCCCGCCGGAGTGAGACTCCGGCGTGTGAGGTACTGAGGCAGCCTGTGGCTTGCCTCTGACACGATCAAGTCCACTTGTGGATGGTAGGGCTCCGCAATCAACTTTTGAAAGATGTTTTGTCTGAGAGCCCATTCTACTTGAGTGCTCTGTCTCCGGGACAGAGCATCCGCCCATACATTCGCCACGCCGGGCAGATATGTTGCGTGAAGATAAATCCCGAGCCTCGCGGCTAGTCGAAATATCTTTTCCGACAACCCTTGTAACACTTGTGATCTCACTGACCCTTGCTTTTGAATGCATGTCACTGCAGTCAAATTGTCCATTCTGAAGGCTAGGGACTTTCCCGCCTGGTTCATGCCGTGCTCCTGTAAAAAGAATAGTGGGACTAGCAACTCCTTGGCATTGATATGAAGATGATTTGATGTTGACCATCGACCCTGATACTGGTGGCCTAAGTTTGATTGGTAACCCCCTCTCAGGGTTCCTGACGCATCTGTATCTACCCAAACCGTCGGGGGTGGAGCTCTCCAAGTCAAGGAGGAGTGAATAACTTCTGGCTTCGCCCAAGCCACCAGGAGGTTGTGGATTAAAGTTGGAATTGTCCTCAGTGCTTCTGTCGGTGAAAGTGGAAAACACCTGTTTCCTTCCAAGATAATTCTTTTGACCTTCAGACGACCTAACGGTACCGTCAGTTGTATCCAATTGAGTGAGCCTACCTGAGATTCCCAGATCTTCCTCGTTGTCGTCCGGGAGTGCAGAAATCGGAAGACTTTCCTGTGAAATCTCTGACGATTTTCTACACTCTGACTCAGAGTTAGTAACTCGGTATCCCAGATAAGGCCCACCCACTGGATTTGTTTGGTGGGAATGAGAGATGACTTTGCTAAGTTTACCCAGAACCCTAAAGTCTCTACATGGTCTAATACTAGTTGAACATGGTGAAGGCACATTATCTTGGATTGAGCTACCACTAGCCAATCGTCTAGGTACCATAAAGTCATGATTCCCATGTTTGAGCAATGGTAGCAATGCCTGTCGAACTAATTTTGTGAAAACTCTGGGTGCTAGATTTAATCCAAAGGGCATTCTTTGAAAGACAAACGTTTGATCCCCGTTGCGTAAGGCTAGGAACCTCTGAAAACGTTTGTTGATGGGGACATGCCAATAGGCGTCTTTTAGATCTATTGAGCACATCCAGCCCTGCGGCGGGAGTGACAACCTGATCTGATTCACTGTCAGCATCCTGAATGACTGATTGTGAATGTGGGTGTTGAGATATGAGAGGTCGATCACCGGCCTCATCTGAACACTGTCCCTCTTTGGCACCAAAAACAACCGTGATATGAACACTGGCATTGACGTAGGACTGGGGATTATGATCTGCTTCTGTGCCATCTCTTTGATAATGGATCCCACCTCTAATGAAACTTGATTGAATTCTGTGGGGAAATGTAAACGGGGTCGCCGGGACCACCGCCACGAGAGACCTTTGCGGAGCACTGTCCTTGCCCGTGTTCGCCGGGGCCATGCCCGGAAATGATCTCGGAAGTTGCCAGTCACATGACTGGTCTTGTCCGGCAGTGCTGCTATCGGATCCGTCTCGCCTTGCCTTGGCACTGGGAGTGAGAGAGCCCTGTGGTGTGTCTCAGTTTTTGGAGGATGAATGTGACTCTGACTTTGGCATGGGGGGGATGAGAGGTCTTGCTACCATTGCTACTGGGTTTACCCCTGTATTGGCCCCGAAAGCCCCTCCCTCTACGTCTGAAGTTACCGCGCCCTTTAGGTGCCCCGGTATGAGCAGGGTTTGTGAAAGTCTTGGCTGACTGCTTGAACTGTGACTGACCACGAAAGGAACTTTTAGTTCTGAAATTTTGTTTAGGTGCCTGTTCACCCTTGGGTTTAGAAGTGGCGGCAGGTTGTTGCTCTAGGAGAAAAGTTACTGTCCTCCATGCTTCATTAGAGACTAACGTAGCTGTAAAAATATTGGATAGGAGCAACCTTCTACCGATCTCCGCCGGAAGTTTCTTCACCAAAAACACTCTTATATCTTGGCGCACCCGTACAGCCTCAAAGATAGCTGTCCGGACATCGCCGATAAATTGAATTGAGTTTTGGAGGAGAAGACGTCTGGTCAGAGAAAGGGCCTTCTGAGTTCCGGCGTCCGTAACCGACTCAGTCGTTCTAGCCAGAGAGGCTGCAAGTTGTAGGCTGAGTAGGTGTTGAGACGCCAGCCTCCAGGCTTTCTGTCTTAGTTTATAATCTTTGTCAATCTGAGCCTGTGTGGTGGGACAAAAGGGTTCAGGTAACTCACACAAAGATAATTTTGGGGCCCCAATGAAATCAAACATATGTTGGGGAATCCCTTTCACCTTGCCTACTGGCGTAGAAAACCAATGATTGTCTTCTGCTGGAATTTGGTGACTACTTTTGTTGGTGATGGTGCTGGGAAACAGCTGGGCCTCATGTCCCCAAGCAACCCAGTGCCCATACTCCCCTCCCTTAATATGAACTAATGAGGTCCCCTCAGAGTCCCTGAAAGGAATTGATTTTAGTTCGGGGGTCAAACCCTGCAACACTTTTAAATCATTCAACCCATCAGTTTTAGTCCAGTCCGAAAACAGTTTTCCGGCGGAAGTAGGAGGCAAGGCGGGGGATGATGAGTACACAAAAAAATCAGGATTGAAAAATTGTGGGAAGGCCTTAATAACAACATCAAGTACCTCTCCCAAATGGTTCTTGGCCCTTAATTTCTTCTTTTCACTTCCCTCTATAACCCAGTGCTCCAGGACTGGTAACTTACCTGTAACCAGGGCGTGTGCGAGGTCGGGGCGTAGTGGGGTAAGTACTGACCAAGAAGTATCTGGTCCATACAAGAGTGGCATAGGGCCCTTTTTGCTGGGGATGGACTTGTCTAGTGGGGGAGCTAACAAATCCGAAAACAATTTCATGTTAGGTTGCAAGAGAGCAGAGGTGCCTGGAATCGGAACCATGGGGCTGACAGTGGGGGCAGGGGGAGGAGAGTTACGGTAACTTGAGGATGCACCACTACTTGCCCAAGAGGTCGCACCGCCGGGGTTATAGGTGTTGTGGTAGCAGTCTGTCTGTCAATCTTAATCTGTCTCATGAAATCACACAGCTCTTGCAACAGGTCCTTTGCTACAACAACCTCACCATCTTGATCAGACTGGGGCGCGGACTGTGACATCTCTGAGCCCTGCATCCCAGATAGTTGAGAGACTGGTTGTTGGCTAGACCCCATTTCCTCAGTATATCCACCCTGTTGGTATATCTCTATAAGTGGTCCCTTTGTTAGTGATCCCGTTGACCGGGTTGATGGGGCTGGTTGAGTTTCCCACCGAGAGTCATCAACCTGGGCATCAGTTTCATATGTATCTGTTTGTGATTGATAGGAATCCTCGGAACCAGGCAGATTAATCAAATTTAATTCTGGGATCTCAGACATGGAGGATTCCTGAACAGGTGTATGCCGGTCTAGAGAGCTCTCATGTCTCCGCCGGTAAGAAACTACACTGCCACTTGGAAAGCGCAAAGCTAGGTTAAGTTTATAATTTTAATTTGTATTCTTTATTTATTTTACTAGTTTTTCTAGTAGTGGTACCCACATCATAAGGACGAGTCCGTGAGTGGTTATTAAGAGCGTTTCGCTCATGATGTAAGGCAATCGTATTTTTAGTTCTCCCCGGGCGGGAAGTTTGAACAGCAAGCTAGAGTTCAAAGATTGGCCATTACCTACGTAAGGCGCATCATCAATGATGAAGGGGCCACTAATAAATAGGATAATATAACACAGAGTACAAACATAGATTATTTTTATTCAACATTGCTTATGTGTATAGAGATACAGAATTACATTAGACATGGATAGGCAATATTATAACAGCACGATCGAGGATCCTCTAGGCCTCTCAAGGGGAAGATGTTGAGCAGATTCCAATGCGACTGCGTGCCACTTCCGACTACGTTCTGGTCCGTGGTGGTTGTCCTGTCGTGTGACGGTGACAGAAGGTAGGGAAGACTTCCTCGATGATCTCGATATGATGGACACAGGCGTTATTCGCCCCTCAACTTGTCCATGGTCTTCTCCAGTAGTACTTGTGAGAAAAAAAGATGGGTCAACAAGATTCTGCATTGACTACCGCCACCTGAACGATGTCACTATCAAAGACACCACCCTATTGCTTCGCATCGATGATTCACTAGATTCCTTCCTTGGAGCTAGATGGTTCAACACCCTCGATCTACAGGCAGGATATTGGCAAGTCCCCGTCGTACCAGAACATCAAGCGAAAACGTCTTTTTCCACCAGTCAGGGTAGACTGCCCTTCGGGTTGTGCAACGGACCTGCTGCTTTTTCTAGACTTACGGAATCAGTACTGCAAGGGCTCACCTGAGAAACTTGCCTTGCCTATCTGGACGACATCATTGTATTCGGTAAAACTTGGTCCAAACACCTTCAACGCCTTCGCCAAGTCTTTCAAACAATTCGTGATGCCCACCTCAAGCTAAAACTATCAAAGTGCACAATGGTCCAGAAAGAAGTCAAATTCCTTGGCCACATTGTCTCCGAGGCAGAAATTTCACCAGACCTGTCTAAACTACAAGCCATAAGCGCCATCACACCACCCAACAATGTGAAAGGAGTTCGAGAATTTCTAGGGCTGGCTTCCTACTACAGGCGCTTAGTTAAAAACTTCGCCACAATAGCCAAGCCTCTTCACGACCTTACGAGAAAAGAAGAGCCTCTCATATGGAACACTCAACGTCTACAGGCCTACCAAACCTTAAAAGACTTATTGGTAGCTGCACCAGTCGTCTCCTACCCGGACTACCCTAAACCTTTCCGTCTCTACACAGACGTTTCACTGTTCGGAATTGGTGCAGTCCTATGCTCAAACCCGGGAAGGTAGGGAATACATAATTGTCTGTGCCAGCCAAACTCTCAACCCTGCTGAAGTTAACTATCCTGTCACCAAACAAGAATGTTTGGGCATTATTTGGGCACTCCAGCACTTTAAAGCATATCTTGCAGGGGTCAAAGTAACCATCATTACTAACCACCAAGCCTTACAGTGGCTCAGAAGATCAGATATATACCATGAATGATTTAACCGTCAGGTGGTGAGAATCCCTCGAAGAGTTTAACTTCGAGATCACCTACCGACCTGGAAAACTCCACACTAATGCCGATGCACTTGCCCGACTGCCTCTTCAATCCACCTCAACAACCACAGCAGTTCGAGCAATTCACCACCAAGACTCTACAGACCTGGATCAGCAACAACTTCTTCAAGCCTAGCAAAGAAATGAAAAACCTGACTGGATACCAATATTTGTTTTTGAACTAGAAAGGAAGGGAGACAACCTGTACACCACAGATGGCAAAATTGTGATTAGTCCCAACACTGCCATGGATGTTATGCAATTTCTGCACTCCCATAATGGCATTCACCTAGGCCAGAAAAAACTCATTACCACCTTTCAAGACATCTATTGGACACCAAAGACCTATGTAACAGCCAAAATGATAACCAAAGTTTACCGAGCCTGTGCCTTGGGCAAAGATAAAACCAGAACTCCAGGTCCATCAGGCAATTTAGTTGCATCCAAGCCATGGCAACTCCTAGCTGTCGACGTCATGGGACCAATGGACGGAGTCAAAGGCTATAAGTACATAATAACTTTTGTTGATACGTATTCAAAGTACATCATTGACTGCTCAGCCAAAGAATACTCTGCTTTTGCAGTTGCATAATCTCTCTTGCAACATGTGTTTCCTTACTTTGGCCTCCCTCAAGCCATTCATTCGGATAATGCCCCCGAATTTACAGGACATGTCTGGACGCAAATCTCCCAGATCTTTGGCTATAAAATCATTCATTCATCCCCTTATTGGCCCCAAGGAAATTCAATATGTGAACGCAGCCACAGCACTATTGCAAACCAAATAAGAACCAGGCTGTAACAAATGAACACAACGGATTGGCCAAGTCAGTTTCGAATTGTGCAATGGAGAATCAACACCTGTCCTCGTGAGGATGGCATAACCCCTCACGAAAGGATATTCGGAGAATATCCGGAGCTAATGTGAAAACTTTCTTAATCGTAATTTAATTCTAAAGACACCTGTCGGTCTCATAAGAGTCCTCACCTGACCTCAACCAGTCACTCGTCCACCTACGCAACCGATTATGACATTATGATTAGATTAAACATCTAACAAAATAATAAGCACCAAAGTCATTGGGATTGGTACCGGTACTTAATCTGGTTACCCGCTATGTATGCCGATTCCAACCTCTCTACGATAACCTCACTATGTTGGCTGACCCTAATGATACTGTTGCATGCCCAACTACTAATCTCGACCCTTTACCAACCCTAACACAGAACCTACCAACTACCCCTACCACAACCTTACCCCCATTACCTCCTCTCCCTATCCCTAAACCAAAATGCCCCCTTCCTACCCCTCATCCTATTCCAACCCCAATGCCCTCATTTCCTTACTATCCTGCATCTCTTACCCCAACCACTCGAGCCCTCTCAGCTCCGCCTGGTTTCGCTCCTCTTCCTACCACCCTATCCCATTCCCCATCCTTACCTAATTCCTCTATCCAAACCATTCCAATTCCAACAAAACCTACCCGTCATCCCTCCCCCACCTCATCTTCCTCCGCCAAAACCGAAATCCCTATCTTTATTCCATCTCCCCCAATTCACATCTCAACCCCTCCTTATCCTTTCCTACCCGTCCAACCCCCCACCCATAACCTGCAATCTTCTTCACCCACGTCCTTCCCCTTCAGCGTTACTGGGATGCCCAAAGAATAATGTCTCAAGCACATTTATATCTCAGAGAATGGGCTACCAATAGTCCTCAACTACATGACCTGCAATTGGATGGTGTTGCTGCCAAGAATCAAGAGCGAGTGACGACATTAGGACTCTTATGATTACCTGACTCTGATCTGTTGACGTTCAACGCTAGTCTCCCAGAGACCAATAAGGCAACAAAGAGAGAGTGCATAACAGTGACGGCACAACTGTTCTATCCACTCGGTGTACTACTGCCCGTTACAATAAGGTCCAGAATTTTCTTACAGCAATTATGGACACTGAAACTAGATTGGAACGATCCGCTACCTGAAGAGTGCGCTACCGAATGGTCTACAGTTACCAAGGACCTGCACCTCTGCTGTGACTTTACTTATCCTCGGAGGACGGTATATACTGATTCAGTGGAACTTCATGCGTTTAGCAATGCAAGTGGTGTCGCCTATGGCACTGCAATATATTTTGTGAGCCCGGAACATACCTGTCTGGTCATTGCTAAAGAAAAGGTCGCTCCCATAAGATCCATAACTATACCAAGACTAGAGCTAACTGCTGCTTTGCTAGCAGTCAGATTAATCAAATTTGTGGAGGAAGCCTATCATAATATTGTAAAGTCGACAAAATTGTTTTATGGTGCGACAGCCAGGTTACATTGCATTGGTTGTATAGTATGAAGAAGCTTCCAGTGTATGTCGCAAACCGTGTTGACGAAATAAAATCCCTTCTTCCGACTGTAGACTTCCGGTATGTGTCATCTAAAGAAAACCCTAGTGACTTACTGTCTAGAGGTGTTTCGGCAAAACATCTGAAATCTTCTGCGTTTTGGTGGGAGGGGCCTATGTGGCTCCGAAACAAAGACGAGTGGCCAGAAGACATAATACCAGATGACCCAACGCCAAAAATAACTAGCCAAGTCATTGGGACCAATGATGAACAGGACACACAGTTATGGAACTGGGAAAATTATGGTAGTTATGATAAATTAATTCGGATAGTTGCATGGACTATTCGCTACAAGAATAATTTGAAGGCAAAAATTAAAGGGACGTCTCTCACAGACAGTGCCCTCCTCAGCATAAAGGAACTAAAAGTAGCAGAAAAGATTATAGCTCAAAGATGCCAGCAGGAATGCTTCCCAAAGGAGTACGAGTTGCTGTCTGGTGACAAGGGTACTCGCAATAATTTGGTAAACCAATTAGGACTTGTCATGAAAGGAGGATTAATTGTATGTGAAGGTAGATTGAAGTTAGCGGCTCTTCCGGATTCAATGAAATATCCGAAACTACTGCCTTCCAAGCATCCTTTCACTACCATGCTCATCAATATGTGTCATTGTGTCTGTTGTCACTAAGGAGTTAATCACATGGTCGCATATATATGGCAAAGGTGGTGGATTCCTAAGATAAGACAAGCTGTAAAACAAGTGACCAGTAGGTGTATAACCTGTCGTAAAATACAGGGTAATACCTACGCGAAAGCTAGAGTACCTCCTCTACCAGACATCAGGACTACTCCTAGAGATCCCTTCGAGGTCACGGGGGTTGATTATACAGGAGCAATTCCTGTCCGGGACTCGCACAACAAGGCTTATATGCTTTTATTTACGTGCGCTACTACAAGAGCTATTCACATTGAAGTAGTTAGCAATATGACCTGTGACAGCTTTATCCATACGTTCCGGAGATTTTGTAGTAGGCAGGGATTTCCACAGATAATGTTAAGCGACAATGCTGCTATATTTTTAGGAGCTTCCAGACACTTGGAAGACATTCAAAGCGATCCCAGTCTTCAGGCTCATCTTACCGAAATCAGATGTGAATGGCGTTTTATACCAGCATGTGCGCCTTGGTTCGGAGCTATTTGGGAGAGAGCCATAGGTATTGTGAAGGCTGGGCTTAAAAAGATACTAGGCCGCGCTCTAGTCTCCTTTGAGGAACTAACTACTGTCCTATTGGAGCTGGAGGCTACCGTGAATGATCGCCCCTTAACGTATGTCTCGGGTGATCTGGAGGACCCTTGTCCTATTACTCCATCCATGCTGGTTAAAGGTCATAGACTTCGTGACTTCCCAAAGGACGTAATTCAGCTAGATGAGCTGCAGGACCCTAGTTACGATAGTAAAGCAGCGATACACAGCAGGTACAATTACATCAATAAATTGATCCGGGACCTATGGAGGCGTTGGTCTAGTGAATACTTGGCATCACTACGAGAAGCCTATTAGAATAAAAGAGGCTCATCAAGCAGTGTATGGCCAAAGGTAAATGACATCGTTCTTATACATGACGAGGGACCTCGCGTCCTTTGGAAACTTGGTAGGGTAGTTAGACTCTATCCAGGACGGGATGATCTGGTTAGAGTGGTCCAGATTAAGACAAAAACTGGCTTGACCACTCGACCCATCGTCAAGTTGTATCCATTGGAACAGGAAATCGAAAGCTTTTCGATCCCTCAACCGGCGGTCGCTGGTGATGGTGTTAGCTCTCACGACCCCACCCCTATGTCACCAGCGGTCACTCGACCATCTACCAGTAACGATCCTGTTGGAAGATTACCTCTTCGCCGAGCCGCTGTTAGTTCTTCACAGCTTTGGAGATCTAACATCGCTGCGGGATTATTGTAGATAATGTATATATTGGTGGTAGGAATGTGTCGAGACTCGTAAGTAACTCGACAGTTTAGGTTAAGTAAACATACTGGAAGTTCAAATTAGGTGCCAGTATTAGGTTAAGTTATATATCTTTATAAAAGATATGTACTATTTCGTATGAAGTTTCTATGGGTTTATCATCCATAATTATATCGTGTTATCATTACAATTAATCCGGTATATCATGTAGATAGTTAAATGATGCATTGGTGGATATGAACTGCGCATGCGTCATGTTTGGGAAGCGGGTTGCTTGCTGGGAACAGACAGACTCGCTTTAGCTACGACCTCATCAACACCTCCTTCTAGCCGCTCCAATACAACCACCTGTTTCATGCTAAGTCACTCTAATTCTTATCTCCTTGTGGCCACTATACCTTCTCTCTATTCCTAATTCTATCCTTGAGCTATCCATCACTATCAACGTTTAAAGTAAGTTAATTCTTGTAAGTTTATAGGTAAATTTCATGTTGTTTACTCTTGAATTCTTACACTGACGGTTCTGACAAAGTGGTTCGCGAGGGTGGTGAGGTAGATGAGGGGGGGGGGGGGATTTGTGGGTAGAAGGGCGAGGGCGTTTGAGTTCAGGAGGTGGGGTGGTCAACGGACGTCGGGGTATGGCCCGGCGTGGAAAGGTGAGCTGAGAGCGAGGGCAAAAGGAATATCTTTGGTGATCGGGGGCTGAAGAAGGCGGAAGACGTCTAGGAAAATAATGGGTTGAAGGGCGTTGATGAGGTTGAACGTGAGAAGGTTGAACTAAAGTGGGTGAAAATGAGGGGGATAGGCGGGGTGAGGGAGGGGATCTAGAGGGATAAGTTGATGGTTGAGAAGGTGAGTGGGCTTGTAACTCACGGCAGGGATGGCGGCGAGGCAAGTCGAGTTGTGGTGTGGTGGCTGATGTACGGTTCTGCGGGGGCATGACCTTGTCCCCGTCCATAGTCAGAGGACGGTAAATCCCCACGAAGCGATTTCCGTAAACCCAAGACTCTCCGAGATATTTTATGATAACCTGATATTGGTTGGACCCCGACGTACCTGGGGCCCAGCTTGTTAGAGATGGGCAGCTTGGCCCCCATGACCTGGTCGTCCATGGCGTTAGTGCTCTGGGGGTGTGTGGTGTCTTGGGCTATGTCCTGGCAAATTTGGGCAGTGTGTAGGACGTTCTTGAGGTGTTGTAGAGGGTCGGTGGAGGTGGGTGGCTTTGCTAGTTTCCGAAGGGTAGTAGCAGGGGTGCTACGCCACAATCTCTCGTGAGGGATGATGCCGTCTTCTCTGGGGCACGAATTCATCCCCCACTGATCATCTTCAGTTGAGCCGGACAGTCTTTGGATTGTAGGGCGATGAGGCGAGTCCGGATATGGTTGCTAATGGTCTTGTGGCTCCTCTCCCAAACTGAGTTTCCTTGTGGCCAGTAGAGGGACGAGTGTGGCACCTTGATGCCACAGATTTGTGAGAAATGTTCCCAGACTTGGCCAGAGAATTCTGGGGCGTTGTCGGAGAGTAGCACTGCAGGGAGGCCGAAGTTAGCAAATACTTCGGTGGCGAGGACTTCTGCTACTATAGAGGCTCTGTGTTTTTTTACAGGGCATGCGACCACGAAGCGGGAGTACACGTCAACGAATGTCAATACGAACCTCTTGCCTTGTTTGAGGGGGAAAGGGCAGTGGGGAGATTGTAGGCACCAATCGATCAGGGCTAGACCCAGGTGAGGTTATAGGCATGTGATAAAGAGTCGCTGGAAATCCTGTTTCATTTGCTTGGCCTCTCTTACTGATTTTCTTTGTGCCTCATTTACACTGAGAGCAATCCAGCTAGCTCTCACAAACACCTCCTCCTCCTATCCACTTCACTACACTAAACATGCACACCACACTTCATTCCTCCACACCAACATTTTTTTAAATATGATGAATTTTAGCCCAGCCTCGGAGTCCCCAGGGGGGAGGGACCATAAATGCCCCCACACCCGACCGACCATCTCCTGACGACCCCACAAAATTACCTGGACCTCGGCCTTTTACTCTTTCTATTAATTTCTGCAACATTCGCGGACTTTCCTCTAACTTTCACTCTGTTGAACACCATCTCTCCTCCTACAAACCTGATCTTCTCTTCCTCACCGAAACTCAGGTGTCTGTAGCAACATCCTGCAGCCCCTTCTCTGTATCCTCCTACTTTCTCTATCCTAGTTTCAAAGCCAAAGGTGGATGTTGTGCATATGTGCACAACAAACTCACTTGCTCTCGTGTTCCCGATTTCGACTCCTCTGAATTCTCAACTTTATGGCTCAAACTTTCCTGTCATTCTCTTACTAAATATTTCTGTGCTGTCTATCTTTCCCCTAACTCTACCAACTTTTCCAAATTCTTTGACTATCTAAACTCTACAGTGGAACACATTCTATCTATTTCTCCTTTCTCAGAAATCTCCATCTTAGGAGATTTCAATGTTCACCACCGCCAATGGCTCTCCTCTCACACTACTGACCCACCTGGTGAACAAGCCTACGTCTTTTCTATCATAAATGACCTAGAGCAGTTAGTATAGCAACCCACCCGTATCCCGGATCGCATCGGAGATCGGCCCAACATTCTTGACTTGTTTCTAACTTCTAATCCTTCTTCTTATACTGTCGATCTTTTCTCTCCTTTGGGCTCCTCTGACCATAAACTTATCTCTGTCAACTGTCCAATCTCTCCAGTACGGCCACCCGATCCTCCTAGCCGGCAGTGCTTGTGGCACTTTGGCGCTGCCGACTGGGAGGCTCTCCGGCAGTACTTCTTTGATTTCCCATGGAATGATTTCTGCTTCCGTGGCCGGGGACCCTCGGAGAGTGCTGAACGCATTACCGAGGTAATCCTATCAGGCATGGAAGCATACATTCCATTCTCTTTCTCTCAGACTAATGATAAAAATTCTTGTATTACTCACGCCTGTTCTACTGCTGTCCGCAATAAGGAGGAAGCATTCAAACGGTACCGACGCCTTAAAACTCAAGACTCTCATTCTTCCTATGTTTCTGCCCGGAATCAAGCCAAATCTGTTCTTCGACTTGCCAAACACTCTTTCATCAATTATATATGCACTGAACTATCCAACTCTAGCTCTTCCCAAGCTTTCTGGCATCTAGCCAAAAACCTCTCCAACAATTTCTCTTCCTCGTCTTTCCCTCCCCTTTCCCACTCTGATGGCACAACCATCACTTCTTCCTCTGACAAAGCTAAACTCTTCGCTCAAACCTTTGCTAGAAACTCCACCTTGGATGATTCCGGTGCTATTCCTCCCTCTCCACCCTCCTCTCTCTTACTTATGCCTAATATCCTAATCTCTTCTAAAGTTGTACCTTCTACCCTCTCTGGGCTTAATACTAATAAGGCGTATGGTCCGGACGGAATTCCTCCTGTTGTTCTCAAAAACTGTGCTTCCGTGCTGACTCCCTGCCTAGGCAAACTCTTTCGTCTCTGTCTATCCTCTAACGTCTTCCCTTCATGCTGGAAGTTTGCTCACATTCAACTTGTCCCAAAGAAGGGTGACCGCTCTCAACCCTCCAGCTATCGTCCAATTGCTCTCACCTCTTGTCTATCTAAAGTTTTGAAACTATTCTGGCTTCCAAATTTCTTCAGCATTTCTCTTCTCATAATCTGCTCTCAGATCGCCAGTATGGCTTCCTTAAGGGTCGCTCTACTGGTGATCTTCTTTCATATCTTACTAACACTTGGTCATCCTCCTTTCGGAACTTCGGTGAGACTTTTTCTATTGCACTAGACATATCGAAAGCCTTCGATAGAGTCTGGCACAAATCTTTAATTTCCAAACTACCCTCCTTCGGTTTCTATCCCTCCATCTCTGCCTTTGTCTCTAATTTCCTTTCCGGCCGTTCCATAGCCGCGGTTGGGGACGGCCATCGTTCACTTCCTCACCCTATAAACTCTGGTGTTCCTCAGGGCTCTGTCCTATCTCCTATTCTCTTTCTAATTTTTATAAATGATCTCCTCAACTGTACCTCAATTCCCATCCATTCATACGCAGACGACTCAACCTTACACTACTCCATTAGTTTTTCAGAATGCCCCAGCCAGCAATCCCTCAACGACAAACGTAATGAAGCCATAGAACTCTAAAATTCTCATCTAAATGCTATCTCCAATTGGGGCAGAGAAAACCTTGTTACCTTTAATGCTTCCAAAACCCAATTTCTCCCTCTATCTACCCGTAAGGAACTCCCAGCGGACTATCCCTTATTCTTCAACAATACAAAAATCAATCCTTCATCTTCTCTCAATATTCTTGGTGTCTCTTTTTCTTCTGCTCTCAGTTGGAAGGACCATATTACCAGTCTTGCTAAGGCAGCCTCCCAGAAGCTGGGTGTGCTCAACCGCCTTAGGGTGTTCTTTTCCCCTGCACAGCTTCTTGCTCTGTACAGGGGCATAGTGCATCCTTGTATTGAGTATTATTCACATGTGTGGGGAGGTTCCTCTCACACCGCTTTCCTAGACAAAATTGAAAGGAAGGCCTTTCGTATCATTAACTCCCGTCCACTCACCAACTCACTGCAATCTCTCTCTCCCCGCCGCAATGTTGCATCTCTCTCGCTACTATAATAATCGGTGTTCCTCAGAGAATTCCCAGTGTATAACCACCTCCTTTACGTAGGGCATGTGCTATCCGTCTTGCAACTCAATCCCACCCCTACTCTGTGCAACTCTCCAACCCAAGAGTGAAACGTTACTCTCCAACTTTCTTCTACTCAACAGCTGAGCTCTGGAACTCTCTCCCAGAATCAGTCTTTCCCTCTTCCTATGACTTAAATTGCTTCAAACTCCGTGTGTCCCTTGATTTTGGCTCGAACGTCCCTTGATTTTGGCCCTGTCACTCTTTCAACTATGGGGAAGGCACTCGCTATAGGCAGTTCTGCCTTTTGCCTCCCTCAATCACATAGAAAAAAAGAAAAAAAATCACGTCCAGGGACAGGATCTGCCATGGCTGGATGGCGGTTAGTTTGCCTGCTGGTCCTGGGGTTCTGGTCCTATCTTTGCCTATGCTGCAGGGTCTGCAGGCTTCAGCGACTTTCTTTGCGATGCTGGAAGGTCTGGTGGTCCAATATACATGTTAAAACACCTGCAACATCTTGCTCTGTCCCAGGTGAATGCCGTTTCCCTCGTGGATGATCAGGAAGATGTCTTGGGTTGTTTGAGGGTCGACAGCTATGTGGCCTGATTCGGTATTGAGTTTGTCTTCTTCTCGATGTAAGTGGTAGAAAACGTCCTTGGGGATCCACTTGGGTTTTACTTTGGTTAGCTATGATGTGAGTATGGTGGGAGCGTTGTTTTCTGTGGTTGGTCCGGTTGTGCTTTCTGTGATGTATTTAGGGGAGTCACTATACTATTTAGTTCCGCATTGGTGATGGGTAGGCGGGAGAGGTTGTCGGCGTTTGTGTGCAACTTCCCGGGTCTGTAGTGGATTTCAAAATCGAACTCCTCCAGGGTTTCCCGCCAGCAGACGAGGAGGGCACAGGTGGTCTCCGATCAATGTAACCACTGCAGGGATTGATGGTCTGTGATAATGTCGACTTTGGTACCCAGGAGAAAAGATCGAAAATGATTCAGTGCCTAGATGACACCGAGGCACTCTCTTCTCGTAGCGGCATAGTTGCGTTGGGTGGTGTTCAGGGTGGCACTGGCACAGGCGATGATATGTTCGCGTCCCTCCTGTATCTGAGCCAGGACAACTCCTATGGCATAAATTGACATGCCCGTGTACAGGCGGAACGGCTGTGTGTAATCAGGAAAGGCTATGGTAGGGGTTTGGATCAGGTGTTGCTTGAGGGTGTTGAAGGCCTGGTCCCTTTCCTTGATCCACTCGAGGGCACGTCCTTCTTGTTGAGCTCGTGAAGAGGGCGTGCGATGGCTGCAAAGTACTTCATGAACCTCTGGTAGTAGGTGGCGAGTCCCAGGAACGAGCGGACCGCCCTTGACATTACGGGGGGCGTTTGGGCTGCGATTGCGGAGAGTTTGTGGGAATCTGGGAAAATGCCCTCGGCCGAGATGACGTGGCCGAGGAATACGACGGAGGTACGAGCCACCGAACATTTGGTCAGTTTAGGCTAGAGTCCAGCCACTCGTATCCGTTCGAGGACTTGTCGCCATCGTTGTAGATGTTCCTCTCATGTTTTGCCATAAACTATCACGTCATCCAGGTATGCCAGGCAGATCTCCCAGGTGAGGCCTTTGAGGATGGACTCCATCATGCGTGAGAATTTGGTAGGCCCATTGCAGAGACCGAAAGGGAGTATGTTAAACTCGTACAAGTTTCCCCCACTGGTTGAGAATGCGGTCCTCTGCTGGTGCTCCTTCTGTATGGGCAATTGCCAGTACCCAGCCTGCAGGTCCAGAGTAGTGAACCATCTGGAGCCGTATAAGGAATCTAGGGAGTCGTCTATCCTGGGTAGGGGGGTGGCGTCCTTGATGGTGGCGTCGTTTAGTCGGCGATAATCCATACAGAATCTGGTGGATCCATCCTTCTTTTTCATTAACACGACGGGGAATGACCAAGGGCTGACTGATGGAGTAGCTATCCCTGCATCTAGCATCTCCTGGACCTTGCGCTCCTCTTCTTGCCGTTGCAAGGGGTTCTTTCTCCGGGAGGGCTGACGGATGTGTGGGTCCCGCAGTGTGAATCGTGTGCTCCTGGGCCCTAGTTTGCCCGATCTCCGTGGACTTTGGGTAAACACATCAGCGAACTCATAAAGAACTTCCAGGAGCTGTTGGCGTTGACTGTTCGTCAGTTCCTCGGGAATGATAGAGAGTACGGGCTAGGGCCTGGTGGTAGACATAGGAGGTAAATCGTCGTCGAATGTCTCGAGGTCGCCGATGATGAGGCCCTTAGGTTAGGAGAAGGGTTCGTCAGTGATGTTGGTGACCAAGGCGCCATTGTGGTGAGGGCGTATGATGGCAAGTTGGACTCTGCACCTGTCTGCTCGAGGTTGATCCAGCTGGGGAGTGCAAATCATTGGGGCATCGGAAGTGAGACGCAAGGGCACCAATTGCTGGTGTTGAGCCGGAATCTGCACGGTCTGCGCTGTGACTGATAGAGCCACTATGGTGATGGAGGCAGGTGTGTGTTTTCCTTGAAAGTTGTCACAGGTGATGGTCGTCGTGGTAGGTGGTCGGTGGCTCTGTATCGTGGAGGCGGTAGTGGGGGGCTTGTCTTGTCAGCGGTTGAGCTCGGGTTTTTCTTTGAGCACCTTGGTTTCCATTCGGCCCTGTTCCTTGGGGTGTGTTTGGGGATTACAGGGACCTGGGATTTTTTTTCTTTTGAAATGTGAACCATCGTTGGCTGCAGTCTAGCTGTGCTTGCAGGCGCTGTAACACATCCAACCCCATGTAGCCGTCGTACTGCATGCATTCGGAGTAGAACACTAGGAATGGATGATGGCAGGAGGCTTCTGGGTCTGGGGTGGTGATGTGCAGGGGCGTGGTCTCTCCTGTGATGGGCAGGGGTGTGTCGCCAGCACTGATGAGATTAGTGGTGGTGGCGTTCAACATGCCGAATCTGCAACGATTTTGATTGTAGAATCTGTTGAAGAGGCAGGACCTCGTAGCTCTAGTATCTATGAGGAGGCGTACTGGTACTCCTTCAATCTTCGCCACCCTCGCCAGCCACTTTGTCAGAACCCTCACTTCCACCTCCTCAAACCTCTCAATCCTCACCTACCACTCCTTCTCCCACTGGCAGGCAAATCCCTGCTTCCCCCGCACATTCTTCTTCCACACCCTCTAACTCTTCTCCCCTTCTTCCCCGCCCTTTGCTATCCCGTCCCTCACCCCACACCTCCGCCCCTACCCCTATAGCATGTCGCCCAACCCACCTAAATCATCAATCTCCGACCCCATCACCCTTTCACCCTCTCCCAGCACTCCCAACAGACCAACAGACGCCCGCTCCCAAGCTCGGTGGGTATATCTGGAAAGCCGCCACTGTTTTTACCGCCAAAGAGACGTCTGGTGCTTCAAAATCCAGCCACAAGGTCGTGGCTTCTACCCTGGGGAGGAGAGTGAGATGGGGGATAAAAGCACCAAAGAAAAGAAAGGAAGCAACGAAGCCCCACCAACAACAACAAGTCCTGTCACCCCGCCGCCAAGGCAAGAGGGCACAAGAGCCTTCTCACCACATTCTGCCCGGGTCTCCAGCATCACCTCGCCTCTTCACCCGACCCCAGGAAAAGACATACAGATAAGAGTCTCCACAGACAACAACATGACAGTGAGAGATGTGCAGCTTAAATATCAGGAAGGAGAAATTATCCATAGACAAAAACACACCAAGCGCCCATTTTGCCCGGAGATAAACCACCGCCATGGCACGAATTCCGAGAAGGGCAACCATCGTCGACCCAGACCCTCCTCCAAGCACATCTGCCCTTCTGACAGCGAGATCTTTAAATTGGGGGGAACGACGGAATTGGTAAGACCTCTCCAGCCCACCTCACCATCAGCACAGCTGGAACGATATCCTTGACCGCACAGGTTGTTGTTGTTGTTGTTGTTCCCCAAGCTGCCTGGCCGAACAGCCCCAAGGCCCCGAGCAAGGCCAAGGCCATAACCGAGCGCCCCCACAGAACCCTCCCCGCCGACCACAATAAAGCCTGGGTGACCGAAGCCACTCCATGGCGGGGAGCTGAGGAGGGTGCGGAAATGCCCGGGAAACCAAAGCCCCACCCAGGGCCCTGTGTCCCTCAGCAATTATGAAGAGAAAGTTGAGGGGCAAGGGAAAAATGTGACGCTTTGGCTTCCAATCTTGGTAGATTGGGAGGTCAATCCACGTTAGAGACGCCGTCACTTGAGATCTAGAAAATATATAAGTAAAAGGAACAGTCAGAGTAAGCTATGGGTATGGCAGAGATTGCTCAGTTCTCACTCTGATAGACCAGCCCAGGTAGACTATGTATCTGGAAGACTTGGGCTAATTACCGAGAAAATCGCCTTGAAGGAGTAAGACACTGGTGGAACTACTCAACGCATTTTCTCGAAGATACCTTGGATTTACACGTATCTTTGTTGGGCCACACTGGTGCAACCCAACACCGAGAACATTGCCTTGGTATAGTAATTACTATAGCTAGAGTATGCAGCACTGGCCACGCGCTTTAGCATTAGTAAACCTACAAACACAGTAAGGCTGGTTGGAAGAGCGTAAGACACTGATGAAATGGCTTCCTTCTAAGTCAGGACTTGTAGTGGAGGGTGTAAGACACTGGTGGAACGGCTCGTACTCGTAAAAGACCCAAAATTTCAACATACAAAGTTCTTGCCAAAACTCCTACAGAAGTCTAGGTCAGGATTGTAGTGGATGGCGTAAGACACTGGTGAAACGACTCCCTACTTAAAGCCCATGATACGAGAGCATAAGACACTGGTGGAACGGCTCATTTTCATGTAAGACCTCAACATCAAAGTCTTCAGAAGCGTTATGCCATGTATTAAAACTTGAGATAATCTGATTGCGATTTCCACCTTAGGAATCAGCGCTAATCATCAACTTAGGTACCTCTCTCCTGGTCTATTGGCTCTATTAACCCGTAAATGGCTGCAAAGCTCTTAACCCGGGAACTGCGGGAAGACTCTTAAGAGTTCCCCCGGCGGACTGCGGGAAGACTCTTAAGAGTCAGAGAAAAAATAAATAAATTTAATCATCGAAAAAAAAAAAAAAAAAAAAAAATTTGCCCCTGGGCCATGCAAAATATCACTCCTCTACCTCCCCTCCTTCCCCACTTTCCTCCCCTCCTTCAGTTATCACCTATTTTCCCTGTTATTCCCTTATTCTGAGGTATATTTTCGTGCTAACATTAGCGAGTTGCAAGCAGGGCATTGTCATCACTGTTAGCAAGCGAGTGCAAGAGAGAGAGAGAGAGAGAGAGTATCGATCGACAGTGTCTCTCCAGCCTTGGGGGAAATTGGCGGGAAAGGAGGTTGCCTCACCCATACATTATGTAACTCCTGCCCTGTATCGCCGATTTTGACCATCCAAACGCTGTTTTCACTTGTTTTATTGTTGTAAAAGGTTAATACCTTTATAATCAACCTATAATAGGCGCATATGGATAAGTATTAATGCTATTTATGGTAAAATTAATATTTTAGTGATGGAAATAGCTCAAATACATGCGCACAGGCAGAGGTGTCTAATTACCCCCATGCGCACTTCAGAGGTTAAGAGGTTTTACTGGGCGACGGTGGCAAAGCTCTTAGGAGGGAGGCCTAAAAAAAACATTTAAACAGCCCCAGTAGCACTAAAAAAAAATTTTTTTTTTGTTTCCCTATACCTCATATCACTCCTCCACATTCCCTCCTTCCTCCCTTTCCCCTCCCCCTTCAATTATCACCTATTTTCCCTGTTATACCCTAATTCATTGGTATATTTTTGTGCTAACATTAGCAAACTGTGTGGAGGATGTGCTTACGTGCCTAGTGGGTGTGTTACATGACCCAGTGTGTGTATGAGTAGGCTGAGTGTGGCTTCAGGCCTCGTGGAGGGAGGGGTTGCCTCAATTTTCTCCATAATTCATGAATGGGCTGGTCCATCTATATTCGCGATTTTGACCAGAAAAATTATATTTTCACTTGTATTATTGTTGTTACAGGTTACTATCTTCATAGTGAAGGTAAAATAGGCTCATATGAATAGGTAATAACGATATTTATCGTAAAATTACGATTAAAGGCCTGAATGAATCCAATATGCTCGCCCATGGGGAGCTAGTTCATTACCCCCCCTCGCCATTTTCGGGTTAATCAACACTCTAGTAATAAGCACTGGAGACAAAACACACAAGTCAAGGATATACAGGTTTTATTCCTTAGCACTCAAGCCGCGGTGACCGTCATATGACGGGCGAGAGATAAATGGACTATCCTCCGGTACCCGTCATATGACGGGCGGCATTCTGAGCACATTAGGGGCTCTGAGAGAGAGAGTCCGCGCGTTGGGAGGACGAT
The DNA here is from genome assembly GCA_032716605.1 of Paralithodes platypus. Taxonomy (NCBI): domain Eukaryota; kingdom Metazoa; phylum Arthropoda; class Malacostraca; order Decapoda; family Lithodidae; genus Paralithodes; species Paralithodes platypus. Next base: position 9,238,802 of record CM064565.1, on the reverse strand, counting down.
AGGCGAGCTCTGACCGCTCGGCACCACAACTGGGCCTCCCTACACACACCCGGCCTCGCGAGACAAGGAAAATGTTTAGGAAATTACCTTATTTTAGGGTTTTACACCTCCGTTTGCGCGATCGCTACAGGATAACCCATGGTCGTACAAGGATGATTCAGGTGTCATTAAAAAGCTCTATTATCGCCCTTTCACGGATACATAATTGTATTAAGCTTTGGCTCTTGTTTATGTATGAAAAAGAGCATCGAATGAAGCTCGTTTTCGGTAAATATACCCGCCAGGCAGCTAGGTCATGTCAACAAACGGCTCCGTCCTTTGGAGGTAAATAGCTAAGGTACAATATCAATATGTCTCTTGAAAAGTAAACATAACATTCATATATAGAGAATGATAATGTTACAAATGAACATATGAATAATAGCCTAACACACAGAGAGGATAAGTTTCAAATCATAATAAATAAAGTCCTGAAATAAATATACAAAGCTATCAAATATAGCTCGAATGTAAGTAAATAATAGATACTGCGATGTTGTAAGCGTAGCACTGATAGGTATGGACAATAGGACAGTATTTGATTTCTAAACGAACAATAAGTTGAAGTAACTTAACCCTTAATTAGCGGCGAGCAACATAAGTCGAGTTAAATAAAGCTGGACTATGTGGCGGCGCTCGACATAACTCGAGTGGCAATTTCAGCACGTAATGTGGCTGAGAGAGAGAGACAAGTGGTGGCAGGAGACTAGCGAGCGTATGACTGCTCCAGACCACCGCGGCGAACCTACTGACACAAATCTCAGCTCCCTCCTCCCTCTCTCACTCGCTACATACTCAATTATGTACCGAAAGTACCGAATTACCTGCTTTTTGCACTCGCGTTGCACGGTTATTGCAAGAAAACTATCCATCATACAAGGATCGTTATGGTGTCATTCGAAAGCTCTGTTTATGCCCTTTCAGGGATAGGTACTTGTTTTACGTTCTGGGTCTTATTTAGGCATGAAAATGATCACGTAAACAGCCCTATTTTGGCTAAAAACACCCCGCTGGGCGGTACACATAAATAAACCGCATAGGCCGCTCGTAAGGTGTTAAACAAGTAATTAAACTATAATAATTCAAAGAGCAGTAAATATGAAATATAACTTCATAAACATATTGTTGAAATATTAGTCATTAATATATTAGTCATCTATACGTGACTGAGGAGCAATTATTCTGCGACTGAACTTTCACTATTGGATCTGTACCCAAATGATACGTAGCGTATAAACTCAGGTCTGAATAAGTGTTCAAGCTTTACGTGTAAGTGTAGGTCTTTATAACCGGATAAACATATATATATTTCCACGTCAAAGAATACAGGAGCCTGTATTTGAGGAAGTATATAAATATTTTCCGCATGATAGAAGTGTGTATTGTTCTCCCGAAACAGAGCGACGAATAATAAATAAAGGAGGGAAGAATGGAAAGTCTTCTTAGATTACATTAACACTGTTAACCTTAACATACCTCAGTCTAGACCCTCACTATAATTATTAGAATACCCAGACAGTGAAATTAACAAAAATACGCCAGTAAATATAGTGAACTTATATAACCTCGTCCAGTAGTATTCACGAGCTAAATCCAAGTTAAGATATATTGTGAATATCAATATAACCTGATTCAGTAGTTTTATAATAAGCTTTCAACAAGAGAATAGTGTGTATGATTCTCTAGAAGAAGATTCAATTTCTAGTTGCATTGAATATACCTGATCTCCATCTAGATCCGCGATCGTGCTAGATGATATAAATTGAGTTGTACCCTATGAATTACTTATGATAGCATCTTTAGCCCTCAGTTTTATGTATTTAGGACTTGGGGAGGCTGAATCTTACACCCCCAATTCACCCTGTATAAGAGATTTTGTTTCTGGCATTATACCATCTTAATACCAATGGAAATACTAAGACTCGCTGAAAAAAATCAGCTCTCTATGTGCGTGCGCGCGCTCACAAATTTCACCGCACTATATACAAAATCATTCTAGACATTGAATATTGTTCAAATTTCCCGCAATTTTGTTATGGCGCATCCTACAAGCATCCCCTACAACGGTGCATTCTCGCTTTTCCATATTGAATAATAGAAGGTGCTGACAAAAATATATAATATATATATTTTTTGGGTAGCGCAAATTTTGACATGAAAAAGGTCGAATCTTGGGAAATATCGGAGGGGCGGCCATTGTGGCAACGCTAGAACGTTGCTATATAGTCCTATATATAGTGTGTAGAAGGGGAACGAAGCAGAGCAATGTACAAAAGTGTCATTACACTTGGGAGTTGCCAATATATGATCTCTGGAAATCGCAGAACTTATAAAAATCATACCTTCAGTGAAATAAATCTTGGGAAAATAGCTTAGCTTCTCCTACCAGAGATGTTTTCTATTAGTAAGCTGTTAGAGAGAACTTAGTTGTATGGGATACTAATGTATAAATCTTGTATCCTACCAAGATACAGAATATTTCCCAAGGTTTTGTATATAAATCCAGGGGGGGGGGGGGGGGCCTAGGGTTGTCATATGGGTGTTTATGCCCTCATATTATAGTCTCTATTGTTTACAGAAGCCTTTTAGACAAACAACACAAAAACAAATTGGGCTGAGGGGGTGAAATTTGGTTGGTTGTGGGGGACAGGTGAATGGGGGGTAGGAGGGGGGGTTATGAATGCGATATGTTTTTTGTTTGACCTCCTATGCTATTCTCCTATGTTGAAAGAAGCATTTTAGAAAAAGAAAAACAAAATATGAAATTCAGGGTGAATTGGGGGTGAATTCAGCCTCCCCTGTGAATAAACTGTATTACAAACCATATTTCGATATTATCTGTATCCCTATTTTATTTCTTATATGTATTTGTATGAACTTGGATATTCCAGTCTCGAAAGAACCCACCCTAACTAATAGTTAAACCTGAATAAAATCAGTGCATAACATTGGTGGCTAGCGGTGGTTCTTCATTCGGATAGAAGAATTCACTACATTTCACATGACAGAAAACAATAGAGTGCTGTATAACATTTGAAATATGGCAGTTACTCACTCCTAAATTCCCATTCCTGACTATGATGGGGACACATATGAGATAGAAGACTACATAGACATAGTGGAGCCAATGTTAGTCTTGGTACACAACAATGACCACGAAAAAAATCGCTGTAGCATTATTGCACATGATGCGCTTTGGAAAAGCCGTTTCCCTAGTAGCTAAACAGGTAACGCCAGAGCTTACCTGGAACCAGTTTCGATACCTATTGATCAATGCCGTAAGGCCACCCATGGGCTCACTCGTCGCCCCAAAGATAAAAATCGACGACATTAAGTATGAAGGGAATCTATATGTCACCCTTGCACACTTATATAGATACGCGAGGACAGCGTATAGCTCCCAAGATGCCGAGCAACAAAAAGATTTGTTTTTTGCCGCATTGTATAACATCCTTCTACCTCACATTGTAAGGGGTCTAAATTGACTAGGCTTGATTTTGGCAATATTTACACCAAGACTTTTACTGTTCACTCAATTTAAGCCCAATAATGACCCAGTCAGTGTTGAGATTAGTTGAAATGTTCGGTATTATGTTATTATTATTATTATTATTATCGTGATTAAGATATCAGGTGACATATATTAAATTGTAATGACTAAAAAGAAATAATTAAAAAGGCCCAATGGTGTCTGATAGGTACGAGGGTCATTATTCTAACTTTACATATTAAATATAATTGTTTGGTATTGTTAAATTTAGTTTAGAAAAGGGGTGTCACAATCGGAGCAATGTTGTTTTGGAATTAGAATGAAATTTACTTGTTTTGGCCATTTAATCACTTCCCGGTGTATAAAGTTAATTGCAAAGCATAACTTTAACTTTGTGAATCTAATATAATGCTGATATTTGGCATAATAATTGCTTGTACCGAGTCTCTAGTGTGACACCCTGATTCTGAGGCCTTAAGCGACAAGTGCCCACCTCAAGGGGGTTTGACAGGTCGAAATTTTTGAGTCCTACCTCCAACTTAAACATTATAGTCTTACCTAGGATATCGTAAGTAATAATTAACATGTTTGTGCCTGAAATTTGTTGCATCATATAAAAGTAATTCAATTATCCTTTGAAAGTCTTATTAGACTCCTAAGTAAGTTGAGGAGCTCATTTAATCAAGGTATGGTTATTGTTATGACAAAGGACGTTGACCCCGAGTCCTACAACAGGGCCCTACCTCTCTAGGTGCCTTCATTCCCTCCCAGTCGCCAGCCTCGGGCGGACTAAGGGGAAATATTTGGCTTAACTCAGTATAAATTTCCCTTTGTGTTGTGTTTAGATAAAACCTTCAGTTGAAGGTGAGTTGAAGTGAATTGTGAAGTCATTAACCCGTACAGCCCCAGCGACGCGTCTGATGCGTCGGCGATGTATGTAACGCACAGCCCCAGAGACGCGCCTGACGCGTCGCCCTAATTGCGCCGACCGTAACCTCAGGTGTAGCCACTCAAGAGGGCTCAGATTTGTATGGGAACTGTGTACGTATCCCACGCAACCGTGCCGATGGTTGAAAACTCTCAAAGTCCACGTGCGTGCGCGCGAGCGTGCAATAACCTGTTTTTTGGGGATAATTGCCTTCAATTTTTTACTCTTGTAAAATCCGTTTTCGGGGGCTCTGTAGGACCATTTTTTAAGCTTTTTGAGCGGTTTTTCGTGGTTTTTCCTTCATTCCTAACCCATTCGCTATTGTTTCTGGAATAAAACCATTTTTTGAAAACCGCCCGGGTTCTGGTGCGCAAACATTACAAAACTAGCCGGGGCTCCACGGGTTAAGATAAGTTTGAGACCATTTTTAAGCCCAGTTTCTTATATGTAACTACGAAATTATACGACATCCTTTGTCTTGGTCGAAGGTGATATTATTCACTCCGTCTGATAATTATTAATCATTTAGATTTCAAATTCCATATTATTTGTCCTGCCAACCTTATTAATTATGTATAAGATAATAATGTTAATTGTATTATGTTAGTGTAGTATTATCACAGCAATGATATCCCGTATGTCGAGTTCAGTATATGTAACTTAATGTAACCAACATTCCTTTGTGAGTAGGATGTATATAGGCCTACACTCTGTTTTCTATTTGGAACTATTTTCTTTATATATTATTGAGGGTCAACTAAGTAAAATATATCTGTATCCCCAACCCTCCATTTTCTATTTGGACCATTTTTCTTTATATATATTTGAGGGTCAACTAAGTCAAATTTATCTGACCCAACAATTTATACAACCGCTATTTTGTTGTCTCATAATTGATACATTTGACCACTTTTGTAATGTTAATATGAATTAAGATATAGAATTTTGTCAGTTTTATTAATGGTAATGTTAATACCAGGTCCCAGGTCAGGAACGAAGTCCAGGGAGAAGTACCAGGTGCAGAGAGTCCTGTGTCCACCCCAGTGGACATGACCTAGTGGCTGTACTGAGACAGGATGCTGTTGGTGTTATTGAGCCTTGAGCTAACCTTCACCCCATTGTGAGCTGTTGTACGCCTTATGAACCTAGTGACCGAGTGTGTGTTTACTAGGGTAGTGGCCTTGGGGTCACCTGTTGAAGGGTTTTAGTTAACTTTGATGTGGTGATAAGAAGTAGTTCATTGGGCCAATAATACCGATATATTCCGTGGTTGACTAAAGAAATAATCGTATTGATTTGTGTATCACAGTGAAAAGTGTATTTTTCTTTACAGTGTTTTAATATAGTCAAGTAATACCAAACGGTATATTGTGTTTTTATTTATCCCGTGTCATTTAGACAAATTGCATTCATTCACCTATATTTCTTTGCATGCAACGGTCATTAAGCTACCAGAGTAATCAATTAGACCAATCATCATCAAGTAAGGAAGAAACACAATAATGGAATGAACAGGAAATAATAAATAAGGCGGGGGTAACAGCAAAGTCCCAGGAACATTAGAAAAGAAAAGTAAAGACTACGAAAACCCCCCCTTACAGTGGTGTATACAGCGGTGGGATAATTCTGGGAAGGTTGGGTTTAATTAGTGACAACGTTAATTGTTTATTCCCGGGATTATCCGTATCCTTTACTCCGATTGCCTTGCATATATCTTTGTCACGCTACCACATTTCAGAAAAGAGATATTGCAACATTTTAAAGTGTTTAATGTTTTGTCGCGTTACCACGTTTCAGTTGTTATGATTACCATAGTTATGTATAAGTACGGAATGGGTTTGTATTGTAAAATGTCGAAAAATGAAGGAACCAATTCCCTCAACATCCACGTGGGTGAAGAAAGGGGAGCTTGGAGTGACAATCCTCTCACCACCCACATGGGTGAAGGAGAGGTGATTGATGGCAGGATTGGTTAGTGGAACAGTGCGGAGGAAATGGAGAAGTGGAGTAGAGGAGTAGAAACTAGCACCTCGTGATCACAGGAAGCCCCGTAGACTGGATGAGTAATGTTTAAAAGGGTTAGAGCCTTATTTTGTAGTACTATATTGTGGTGTGTGACCCCTCTTTGGTTGGCCAGTATTGTGTGTTGTTGCCCTTGTTAGTCGCCCGTGTTTGGGTGGCAGGTAAATCTCTTCATAGTAACTTGAGCTGCTGTGGACTTTTTGGAAAGTCGTGTGTATAGCCTCCGTGGAGTGGCTCTTTAGTACAACGCAGACAGATGTTTTCGGGGGTAGGGAATAGACCGATCACATCAGGACGTTGGGGTAGCGCTGTAGAAGGGGGAGCCTACGGATTCTCCCAGGACTCGTCTACCACACCGAGTGTGTAGGGCAACCTTGTCTGGTGAATGCCTGCGCTCTACCTACACCTGGGCTTCTGGGGTTCACAGTAGTATTAGGGGTGGAGGGAGGTGTTCTGGGCTGTAATGATTGGGTTAGTTAAAGGTGGGCCACACACAGTTGTAGTTATTTTTGTTTAATTGTTTATATGTACTACTGGAAGTTTTTTTTTAATTAGGTATGTCCGACGATCACGAGGATGGTGCTCTTTCTGACTCCTATGGCTCATTTGATTAAGTGTAATCGTGTTATGTTTGTGCCCAAATTCTTGTAAGGCACCGTGTTGTAATAATTTAGGCTGAAAGTGAGTGAGTAAAAGTCTTAAGGGGAAAAAAAAAGCTGTGTAAGGGGTCTAAATTGACTAGGCTTGATTTTGGCAATATATACACCAAGACTTTTACTGTTCACTCACTTTAAGCCCAATAATGACCCAGTCAGTGTTGAGATTAGTTGAAATGTTCGGTATTATGTTATTATTATTATTATTATTATCGTGATTAAGATATCAGTTGACATATATTAAATTGTAATGACTAAAAAGAAATAATTAAAAAGGCCCAATGGTGTCTGATAGGTACGAGGGTCATTATTCTAACTTTACATATTAAATATAATTGTTTGGTATTGTTATATTTAGTTTAGAAAAGGGGTGTCACAATCGGAGCAATGTTGTTTTGGAATTAGAATGAAATTTACTTGTTTTGGCCATTTAATCACTTCCAGGTGTATAAAGTTAATTGCAAAGCATAACTTTAACTTTGTGAATCTAGTATAATGCTGATATTTGGCCTAATGATTGTTTGTACCGAGTCTCTAGTGTGACACCCTGATTCTGAGGCCTTAAGCGACAAGTGCCCACCTCAAGGGGGTTTGACAGGTCGAAATTTATGAGTCCTACCTCCAACTTAAAAACTATAGTCTTACCTAGGATATCGTAAGTAATAATTAACATGTTTGTGCCTGAAATTTGTTGCATCACATAAAAGTAATTCAATTATCCTTTGAAAGTCTTATTAGACTCCTAAGTAAGTTGAGGAGCTCATTTAATCAAGGTATGGTTATTGTTATGACAAAGGATGTTGACCCCGAGTCCTACAGCAGGGCCCTACCTCTCTAGGTGCCTTCATTCCCTCCCAGTCGCCAGCCTCGGGCGGACTAAGGGGAAATATTTGGCTTAACTCAGTATAAATTTCACTTTGTGTTGTGTTTAGATAAAACCTTCAGTTGAAGGTAAGTTGAAGTGAATTGTGAAGTCTCTACGATAAGTTTGAAACCATTTTTAAGCCCAGTTTCTTATATGTAACTACAAAATTATACGACATCCTTTGTCTTGGTGGAAGGTGATATTATTCACTCCGTCTGATAATTAATCATTTAGATTTCAAATTCAATATTATTTGTCCTGCCAACCTTATTAATTATGTATAAGATAATAATGTTAATTGTATTATGTTAGTGTAGTATTATCACAGCAATGATATCCCGTATGTCGAATTCAGTATATGTAACTTAATGTAACCAACATTCCTTTGTGAGTCGGGTGTATATAGGCCTAAACTCCGTTTTCTATTTGGAACTATTTTCTTTATATATTTTTGAGAGTCAACTAAGTAAAATATATCTGTATCCCCAATCCTCCGTTTTCTATTTGGACCATTTTCTTTATATATATTTGAGGGTCAACTAAGTCAAATTTATCTGACCCAACAATTTATACAACCGCTATTTTGTTGTCTCTTAATTGATACATTTGACCACTTTTGTAATGTTAATATGAATTAAGATATAGAATTTTGTCAGTTTTATTAATGGTAATGTTAATACAAGGTCCCAGGTCAGGAACGAAGTCCAGGGAGAAGTACCAGGTGCAGAGAGTCCTGTGTCCACCCCAGTGGACATGACCTAGTGGCTGTACTGAGACAGGATGCTGTTGGTGTTATTGAGCTTTGAGCTAACCTTCACCCCATTGTGAGCTGTTGTACGCCTTATGAACCTAGTGACCGAGTGTGTGTTTACTAGGGTAGTGGCCTTGGGGTCAGCTGTTGAAGGGTTTTAGTTAACTTTGATGTGGTGATAAGAAGTAGTTCATTGGGCCAATAATACCGATATATTCCGTGGTTGCCTAAAGTAATAATCCTATTGATTTGTATATCACAGTGAAAAGTGTATTTTTCTTTACAGTGTTTTAATATAGTCAAGTAATACCAAACGGTATATTGTGTTTTTATTTATCCCGTGTCATTTAGACAAATTGCATTCATTCACCTATATTTCTTTGCATGCAACGGTCATTAAGCTACCAGAGTAATCAATTGGACCAATCATCATCAAGTAAGGAAGAAACACAATAATGGAATGAACAGGAAATAATAAATAAGGAGGGGGTAACAGCAAAGTCCCAGGAACATTAGAAAAGAAAAGTAAAGACTACGAAAACCCCCCTTACAACATCACCGCTCATCTCGACCTATACGGCTCATTCGAGGAACACATGCTCTCCATCAGGGAAATGTGCAAACTCGACGAAGTTATGTACGAAGGACACCTGGATATCACCATTGAAGAATTATTTCTACACATAAGGTCCGCTTGTAACTCATAAACCAGAGAATACCAGGAACAGCTGTAACGGGGGTTGGGGGTTGGGATGGGGATCTCTCTTCTCTTCTCTTCCCTTCTTCTGCTGCGAACAAGAGAGGTTAAGACAGAAAAAGATAGATTAAGCTGCGAAGGTGGAAAATAGGTACTCAAGGATAGAAAGGAAGAGATGACGACAAACCCGTTATTGCATTCTAATTAACGAGAGGACAACCCTGTTTGGTTGACCCACATCCAACATCCTTCGAGGAAGGGGATAAGGCTGCAACTCCGACACGATGATAACACCAAAGAACCACAAAAACCCCACTGAGACCTAGCATATTCTCTACTTTCTAGATATCACATAAGGATGTTTTTGGGAACGGTAATTCATTCGAATTATTTGATCGCCCACCTTCAGGTGAACTGGCCGTCCCCATGGTTTTCTTATTCTTTATGCAATCGTGACTCATGCTCATTATTCAGGTACATTAGGACAGTAGGATAAATCGGAGGCTAGCAAAGACCAATCAAGAACTTCACCTTCAATGTTGGCTGACAAGACTTTAACTCTCGGTTAGGCTACTGGTACTACTCTTAGACCAATTTAATACTGACGGCTCCGATTTACCATCCTGATAACACATTTAGATCCAAATAGGTACGGGAGGATAGATACAAACATAAATTGCAGTAATCTTAAGCTTGATATTAATACAGTATAAGGAACATTTTACCGTTTACAACTCTTAATATTGGTACCGTATCTAATTATCTCTATACCCTTAACCTGGGACCAATCCATTACCGTACTGGGACAGTCTCTTAACCTAGGAGTAGGACTCGAATATTGCTGTCTGTATCCACCCCCTTCCTCTCAGTATTATACATCCCAATTCCGCTAGATCGGCCAGGCTTGCCTGTAGGTTTCTTCGGCCTACCGTATCCTGGGGTATAGGGGGTAATCATACGTCTTCCTGCGGTCCTTGAACCCTCGTACAGTACACGAGTTCAGCATCCTGCACTCAGCCAATGGGAGGGGTGAATCTCCGATTCTCCGCCATCAGCAATTCAGCATCACATCGACTCCGTCCCAAACTGGTTCCCTGGTAATTCGAATTCATTCTTAACCCACGGTTGACATATAGCTAACCCTTAATAATGGGGTTAATCAATATCCTAATTACGGTACACAGTAATACTAAAACAAATACATATAAAAAATAGAGGCTAATATAAATATATAAAAATACATGGATTCCTATTAACGTATAAAAATAGATGAGCTAATATAAGTAAAGAAATACAATGACAGATCAAATTATGACATTACAGTACTGTACCGAAATAATCTCTTAAGGCATCCAAAGATCCTCTCATTAAGTACAGGTACATATGTTACTCAGCAGTACTCTACACACAATTGGGAATACATAATTACACAGCATATCTATGGAGTCAAATCAATACAATAATGGCATAAATCAAAGGTAATTGTCATGGTCAAACTTAACAGGTTGGACTGCTCAATGCGGAGGGTGCTATACAAGGCTCAAACAAAGCTAAACGTTATTTCTACTGTAACTCGAGTAACTTATCCCCTGAAATCAGCTGCCCAGAATCTCACTACAGCGTTCCATCCCTTGCAAGGCAACTCTGTTCATTAGACCATGTCAAACATAATTATATCATAGGAATCAATACTCATAATACACTCAAAAAGCACAATAATTAATAATAGCCTACTGTACTTCCAATTAGGTGAAATTTAGGTAGCCTAATTTAAAAATGTAAAATCATATAACCTACCATAATAATTCAGCAAGTACCCATACCTAAACGGCCTTTTCACAAGTTAACTTTAAGTAACAATAGGTAAGAACAAATAATCATCTGAATTAAACCCGACCCAATGGGGGTCCGAAATTTGACGGTACTGGGGTTGGGAAATGAGGACCTCTAAATCAAGATAACAAGTAACTCTTTACACTATAACCCAGTAAAACATTTAAAATGAACAATAACCAGGCCTAGGAGACGTTAGTTATAAATACTTAAATGAATAGGCCTAACTTTGGAACGTCGGAGACACGAAAGGTAAACAAAACTCAAGGACACTATCTCAAACGAATGTCCTTTCCTGATTTACACGTTAAAATACAATCATATTTACCAAAATGCATGGTTTTATAAACTCAAAGTAATGAACAAGTTCTAAACATACAATACAACTGTTACATTAGTAATTTACTCAACCTGGTCGTCTCTCCGAAATGCGAGATGGTCTAAATCCTAAAATGGCGGTCAAGCTTCAAAAGCATTTTAATCAACTTCATCGTCCTCAATTCTACTCTTAACTGGTGTTCTCGCACTACCTCAGGATTATGTAAAACGGTGAAAGACAAACTAGCAAAATAGGCTAGCCTAAGTTTGGTCGGGAATTATGGAAAAACACAGGAATTCGAAGGCCATCAAATGGCGTCCCTCTGACTGAAATTATTACACACGAAGTTAATTTGACGTTAATTTGGAATAACAAAGTCTAAAATATCAGAATAACACTTAGCAAAGGTGCACAGACAAAGTTTTACTGAACACAATGATAATGGGGGAATTTGTATGGTTGTAGGCACTTGGCAGGTGAGGGGTGCCTGTCGACCAACCCGATGGTAGGCTCGAGTTCACGAATTTGTCAATCATAGTAATATCTCCTACATTACACACCTAGTACTTACTTAACTGAATAAGAAATACCTTATAACACTATAAACCTTAATTACGAACCTCTGAATGGAGGGAAAGGAAGCCTAAGTCCGGAGAAGAAGCGGGGAATGATGACAGAGACTGGGGGGTGGGTAGGTGTCTCTCTCGTAGGCCTGGGTCACGACAGTGAGGGGCCGAGGGCCAGTGCCAGGGATCCCGCCAAAAAAGGGGAGGGTGACCACAAAGGATGGCGTCGCTTGGGTAGGAATTGGCGGTCTTTTTACACAAGGGGGCATTACTCTAAATTTGAAAAGGAAGGATTTTTACATGGGATAACAAAAGGGGTGAAACGATAAATTAGGCTTGAAAGTATTTTAGATAGATTTGAGAATATTAGTTCTCCTCCTGATCTAGGCTAATTCCCTCTTTACATAGACAAGGGTTACTTAACCCTTCTTAAACGATACATTTCACTTAAATATAGGGAAGAGTGAATGAAGGGGAAAAAGTCTTACAGTTAAGTCAAACCTTACAACATATATCAAAAGGGAAAGTACAATTTCTTCCCGTTACACAGCTCTACCTTTTCTTTGAAGACTTTTTACCTCATTCACTCTTTCAACAACATAAACATTATACAGTTACCAATTAATCCAGCCTTAACTTATTACAGCAGAATTTCTGATCCGCCTGGCATCTTACCATGCCCAGAGCTCGCAGTCTATACCCAACGTCTTAGAATCTGACACATCATTACTGTATTTACCTAATTGTACTGTACTCTGTCTGTGGGGCGTCCCTTCCTTCATCAACAAATCACTATACCACTCTATAAAGTGTCCCTCCTTTTCAGGAGAGTGCCAACCAGGCACTATCTTGTCCCCGTAGAGACAGCCTCTCTCCACCCCTTTATTGCTTGGAAAACCCCAGGAGACCAGACTAGAGAGCAGCGTGGACACCCGTATCGTGGGAGTCCCTTCACACTCTGTGCGCTGGCTGAGCCTCGGGACGAAAGGAGTATAACCCCAGTCAACCATAAAGGTACTCAGAGCCAACAGCACGTCCTGATGGGAACGCCACCACCCTAGTCCCAATCACCTGTATGACGTTCTACATAACCTAGGCACCTACGTCTCTTAAAGTTTCGCTGTACGGGGGTTTGACCGGAAAGATTAATTAACCATGCGGGGGCCACAGGGGAGTACACAACAAGACGACCACAACAGGGACTCTACTGTACACTCTAATAAGATTCTATATAACGCCGGGCCGGCTGACGGGCTCTGGGTGCTAAAATCTCAGGTTGATAGTCTTCCTCAATCGGCATTTCAACTTGCTCTACCTGTCAATACTCCTCACCCACGAACGGTTTCACTTTCTCAGCGGCCCTTTTCATAAACACACCCGTATAGGGATTTACTAGCTTATACACAGCCCCGTCTCGGACTACTTCCGTAACCCTAAAGGGACCCACCCACTTTGCGTTCAACTTTTGGCTAGTCCCTGGTAGTGGATTCTCGTTCCTGATCCATACCATGTCGTCCACATTGACCTTTTCATTCCGGCGGTTCCGATTAGCCACGTCTCTAAACTTCCTGGCCATGGTCAGTGAGGTCTGTTCCAGGACCTCTTTCGCGACGGACATAGCCTCTTGGCGTTCCTCATTCCTCCTGACTAAAACGTCTTGCACCTCGTGCCTTGGTTCTGGATCAGGATTCTCCATCTTGGACAGGAAAGAAGGATAATTGATACACAACTAATAACCGGAAAACACTAACCACCGCTATCTCAACTTTGCGGTTCCTTCACAGTCACTGTGATTCTTGCTGGTATCTGCTGCACTTAAAGATTTCCTGAAATATTACACTAACCGTATTGAAATGTGGTAGCATGGCCAATACTGTTTGTGGTAACTATTTCACGGGTTGGTAGCGTGAAAAATGACAACTGCAACGCACTGATTCTAAACACCCGAGCGAAAGTATAAGAACCAGTACTGTACAGTCTCTTCTACGGGGGGTACGGGATTAATTCAGGAGCCCTGAACGGAACAGGAGCATGTCAAACCATGGACTCCTAAAGAAATCCCACCGCTGCCACCACTGTAACCGGGGGGGATGGGAAGGTAGTATCTCTCTTTCTTTATCAACTTCCTTCTTCTGCTGCGAACAAGAGAGAGAGAGGGTAAGACAGAAAAAGATAGATTAAGCTGCGAAGGTGGAAAATAGGTACTCAAGGATAGAAAGGAAGAGATGACGACAAACCCGTTATTGCATTCTAATTAACGAGAGGACAACCCTGTTTGGTTGACCCACATCCAACATCCTTCGAGGAAGGGGATAAGGCTGCAACTCCGACACGATGATAACACCAAAGAACCACAAAAACCCCACTGAGACCTAGCATATTCTCTACTTTCTAGATATCACATAAGGATGTTTTTGGGAACGGTAATTCATTCGAATTATTTGATCGCCCACCTTCAGGTGAACTGGCCGTCCCCATGGTTTTCTTATTCTTTATGCAATCGTGACTCATGCTCATTATTCAGGTACATTAGGACAGTAGGATAAATCGGAGGCTAGCAAAGACCAATCAAGAACTTCACCTTCAATGTTGGCTGACAAGACTTTAACTCTCGGTTAGGCTACTGGTACTACTCTTAGACCAATTTAATACTGACGGCTCCGATTTACCATCCTGATAACACATTTAGATCCAAATAGGTACGGGAGGATAGATACAAACATAAATTGCAGTAATCTTAAGCTTGATATTAATACAGTATAAGGAACATTTTACCGTTTACAACTCTTAATATTGGTACCGTATCTAATTATCTCTATACCCTTAACCTGGGACCAATCCATTACCGTACTGGGACAGTCTCTTAACCTAGGAGTAGGACTCGAATATTGCTGTCTGTATCCACCCCATTCCTCTCAGTATTATACATCCCAATTCCGCTAGATACCGGTATCGGCCAGGCTTGCCTGTAGGTTTCTTCGGCCTACCGTATCCTGGGGTATAGGGGGTAATCATACGTCTTCCTGCGGTCCTTGAACCCTCGTACAGTACACGAGTTCAGCATCCTGCACTCAGCCAATGGGAGGGGTGAATCTCCGATTCTCCGCCATCAGCAATTCAGCATCACATCGACTCCGTCCCAAACTGGTTTCCTGGTAATTCGAATACATTCTTAACCCACGGTTGACATATAGCTAACCCTTAATAATGGGGTTAATCAATATCCTAATTACGGTACACAGTAATACTAAAACAAATACATATAAAAAATATAGCCTAATATAAACATAAAAATACATGGATTCCTATTAACGTATAAAAATAGATGAGCTAATATAAGTAAAGAAATACAATGACAGATCAAATTATGACATTACAGTACAGTACCGAAATAATCTCTTAAGGCATCCAAAGATCCTCTCATTAAGTACAGGTACATATGTTACTCAGCAGTACTCTACACACAATTGGGAATACATAATTACACAGCATATCTATGGAGTCAAATCAATACAATAATGGCATAAATCAAAGGTAATTGTCATGGTCAAACTTAACAGGTTGGACTGCTCAATGCGGAGGGTGCTATACAAGGCTCAAACAAAGCTAAACGTTATTTCTACTGTAACTCGAGTAACTTATCCCCTGAAATCAGCTGCCCAGAATCTCACTACAGCGTTCCATCCCTTGCAAGGCAACTCTGTTCATTAGACCATGTCAAACATAATTATATCATAGGAATCAATACTCATAATACACTCAAAAAGCACAATAATTAATAATAGCCTACTGTACTTCCAATTAGGTGAAAGTTAGGTAGCCTAATTAAAAAATGTAAAATCATATAACCTACCATAATAATTCAGCAAGTACCCATACCTAAACGGCCTTTTCACAAGTTAACTTTAAGTAACAATAGGTAAGAACAAATAATCATCTGAAATAAACCCGACCCAATGGGGGTCCGAAATTTGACGGTACTGGGGTTGGGAAATGAGGACCTCTAAATCAAGATAACAAGTAACTCTTTACACTATAACCCAGTAAAACATTTAAAATGAACAATAACCAGGCCTAGGAGACGTTAGTTATAAATACTTATCTGAATAGGCCTAACTTTGGAACGTCGGAGACACGAAAGGTAAACAAAACTCAAGGACACTATCTCAAACGAATGTCCTTTCCTGATTTACACGTTAAAATACAATCATATTTACCAAAATGCATGGTTTTATAAACTCAAAGTAATGAACAAGTTCTAAACATACAATACAACTGTTACATTAGTAATTTACTCAACCTGGTCGTCTCTCCGAAATGCGAGATGGTCTAAATCCTAAAATGGCGGTCAAGCTTCAAAAGCATTTTAATCAACTTCGTCCTCAATTCTACTCTTAACTGGTGTTCTCGCACTACCTCAGGATTATGTAAAACGGTGAAAGACAAACTAGCAAAATAGGCTAGCCTAAGTTTGGTCGGGAATTATGGAAAAACACAAGAATTCGAAGGCCATCAAATGGCGTCCCTCTGACTGAAATTATTACACACGAAGTTAATTTGACGTTAATTTGGAATAACAAAGTCTAAAATATCAGAATAACACTTAGCAAAGGTGCACAGACAAAGTTTTACTGAACACAATGATAATGGGGGAATTTGTATGGTTGTAGGCACTTGGCAGGTGAGGGGTGCCTGTCGACCAACCCGATGGTAGGCTCGAGTTCACGAATTTGTCAATCATAGTAATATCTCCTACATTACACACCTAGTACTTACTTAACTGAATAAGCAATACCTTATAACACTATAAACCTTAATTACGAACCTCTGAATGGAGGGAAAGGAAGCCTAAGTCCGGAGAAGAAGCGGGGAATGATGACAGAGACTGGGGGGTGGGTAGGTGTCTCTCTCGTAGGCCTGGGTCACGACAGTGAGGGGCCGAGGGCCAGTGCCAGGGATCCCGCCAAAAAAGGGGAGGGTGACCACAAAGGGTGGCGTCGCTTGGGTAGGAATTGGCGGTCTTTTTACACAAGGGGGCATTACTCTAAATTTGAAAAGGAAGGATTTTTACATGGGATAACAAAAGGGGTGAAACGATAAATTAGGCTTGAAAGTATTTTAGATAGATTTGAGAATATTAGTTCTCCTCCTGATCTAGGCTAATTCCCTCTTTACATAGACAAGGGTTACTTAACCCTTCTTAAACGATACATTTCACTTAAATATAGGGAAGAGTGAATGAAGGGGAAAAAGTCTTACAGTTAAGTCAAACCTTACAACATATATCAAAAGGGAAAGTACAATTTCTTCCCGTTACACAGCAAGTTTTCACCTCCCTGTTGAACATCCTTCTGAAGTACGTTTACCACCATTTCGCCAGCCATGGGACAGCAGGTTTCCCACAGAACCTGCAGACGATCAGAGAGCTCTTGAAGACAAATCAGGATACAACAGACACTCCAAGCAACTCGCCCTCAAGGACAAATAGTGAAGAAACATCCTACACTACAGTCAACTCGCTCCCTAGGTCAGATCACCTCCATTCATCAACTCTCTCATCTTCCCCCTCAATCAATGAAACTTCCTCACTTAAATAAATTCCTCACCCAACTCTCTCTCCTTCCCCCTCGATCAAAGAAAATTCTTCACTCCCATCAATTTCTCAACAACCTACAACCCCTAACGCCCCCTTCCATTCATCAACTTTCTCCTCTTCCCCCTCGACCACTGAAACTCCCTCACTTGAATCAATTCCTCATCCAACTCTCTCTCCTTTTCCCTCGATCAAAGAAAATTCCTCACTCCCTTCAATTCCTCAACAACCTACAACCCCTAACGCCCCCTTCCCGACACCGCTTCAAACCCCACAACCTGTCTTACCCTCAACTCTATCAACCTTAATCGAGTCCGACCATACCTCACACTCTCCCGTCCTGCCACAAACGAAATCCCCACAGTTTGCTACATCAACAATTCTAATAACTCCAACCAAACCAAACTTAAATTCACACCCCACCATCCTCTCATATCTTACCTCAACCTTTACCTCAGAAAAACAAAACCTCAGTCGAATTGTCAGACGATCTCAAACCGCCACTGACATCCCTATCTACAACTCCACACTCTAAGCTACCATCACTATCTCTAAGTCCTCCACCACCAATCTCACCCTCCACCAGCCTCCAAGATAAAAACTCAAGTTTTACCCCACCTTCCTCACCTACCCCCGCTCAAACATCTATCCACAAGATTTTCTCACCAAAGTCAGTTCCTCCATTACATAAAGATACATGCTCACATTCGCCTCTCAAATCATCTCCACCCATATCCATTACCATCTCCAAGAAATCCGCCAACGCTCCCTCAATCAAACCCTCCAATCCCTGTGAACTCCTTCATCAATCATTATCACCCAAGAAACCTCACATACCGCCCACCTCAACTTCACCACAAATCCAACAACCCTCTCGGCCTTTACTTCAACCGCCCCAACCTCCAAATCAAATGTTTTTCCCACTCTCCAACATACCACTCCCACAACAAGCCTACCAAACACAACTTCAAACTCAACTAACCACCAAATTAGCACCCTCTCTCTCACCTCAGACAACGTAACCCCCTTCTCACCCTCATTCCAAAACTCATCACCTCCCTCAACCACTATCCTACATCTCTCCTGTACCTACTATCAAAACACAATGTTCACCTCTCATCAACCCCACATGTACATCCTCGCTGTCAACTCCGACGAAATAATCATTCTACTCAACCACAAATCAATTCACACTTCCAGATCATCCTAACCTCATACTGCCCCCTGTCATAATCCAATTTAATGTCCAAATCCCTAAACCATTCAACATCCATTTTCTGCCTCCACACTGCCATCAACCACAAGAACCGCAACCTCCACAAATTGTTAATTCTCAAATTCTACCAAATTCAGCTCCTCTCAAACACAAATCTCTTCCACAACAAACTCTCCAACTCTGTCTACCTCTCCCACCTCCACACCTTCCTATCAACACCCCACACCCCGACCCTCAAAGCCATCATCCTCATCAAATCATCAACAAATCTCAACCTCAATCACTCCTAACAATCCCATCAACATCTCTCACGACAACAACCTCTATGCCACCGTGGTTTTGTTTCCACAACCCTTACCAACACCCTCATTCCGCATCCCACCCTCTATATCTCCACAGACTCACCATCCACTCATGCAAACCCCACCCGGGAAAACCACCAAGACAGCTCCCAACAAGACCATTACCAAAGTACCAACCCAAAAATCTCTAAACTTCTCACCCCAGTTTACGCCCGTTTCTCCTGGCCAGAGCACCACTGACAATACTTCTTCCCCCGAATCAGGTAATACCGTAGTTTACTCCCTACCAACTCTTTTTCCCCCTCCAACATCAAAACTATCCCCCGATTTCAAATCTTCAAGCCAACTCACAAATAATTGCATAATCAATCAGCACATATGACACTCCAAGATCAAAGCCTCAGCCTCCACCACCTCCTCTCACCGAGTATTTTCCACAAACATCACCTGACCGCCGACCGGACCTACCCCGTCAGACAACCACCACGAAAACTCTACTTACTCCACCCTTGAGGCACGGGGACGTGCCTACTATAATGGGGAGAGAAGTAAAATACCCAGAAAATGAAATGAACAAAGATGCCCTGAGGAGGAAAATAGTAGCCCAGAGGAGGAAAAAATAAAAGTCGTTCCCCAAAACGAAAAAGGAAGAAAACGGAAGAACCACGAAAGAGAAAACGTCCAGAGGAGGATAAGCTACAACAAAAGGCCTCACACCAAACCGAAGAAAACGGAAGAACAACGAAGGAGAAAATGTCGAGAGAAGGATAAACTAAATAAAAAAGCTGTTGTACCATGTTCGATCCACTAACATCAGCATAGTAGACCACCAGACCAATAATATTAAGAAGGCTCTTATACCTACCATTATGATGTTAAAATATAGATGTCTTTACCCACAGATTAACTCTTTTATTCATTTTTCTCCAACACACATATTTATACGTCTTCTCAGTAATCAACTATCCTACTAGTAAACAAATCACATTATCTTCTTTCGTGTCTTGATATAAACCCTTGATGTCGACCTACTAGCGGCAGCTCTAGTAAGTTACCAGATTATTAATATTAAGCAGGTTTTGATA
Source organism: Paralithodes platypus (assembly GCA_032716605.1). Taxonomy (NCBI): domain Eukaryota; kingdom Metazoa; phylum Arthropoda; class Malacostraca; order Decapoda; family Lithodidae; genus Paralithodes; species Paralithodes platypus. The sequence goes on along the minus strand of CM064565.1, from coordinate 9,218,440 downwards.
CCTACCATTATGATGTTTTATTTATGTATGTATTTAATGATGTAAGAACCATGTCCCACACACAGATTAACTCTGTTATCTATTTTATAAGAAACACCTATGTACACGTCTTCTCAAATATTACCATGATTCTATTTTTATAAAACAACAAACCACAAGTCCTTCCTTCTTGCTTTGAGAGTAGTAGGCCAGCAACACTTTTTGCCCCACAGATAACAAAGTGACCATCAGAGGTACCAACCAAAAGTTCACCAGCTAGGACCCCTAATAACTCTGTAGAATTGTTTCTTATATATCTTTCTATATAGAAAATATCAGTCTTACTTTTGTTAACTAACTCTAGCATGACCAGAGATTGTTACTCCCTATATTAACCGCTGTAGGTCCTTGTATGCCAAACCTACAACTTCACAACCATAAAGCTACAGGATGCGTGACACGGCTGGCCCTCAGTATTAACAATTTAGCCTCCACGTATGAAAATCCTACAACTCCTATAAATGTGTTATTTATATACTCAGAGTCTAAAAACTATCAATGATAAAGTCTACTAAGAAAACCTAACATTCTCAGCTACTCTAAGACTAATATTCAAGCCCACAGGCCTTGCCTAAAAACAGTATAAAAACACTGGCGAGCAAGGCTAGGGGACACACGCACCTTTTTTCGATGACCCCCGGGATTTCCAACCTAACCCCATGCCGACCAGCATTTACTTATGTATCATACGTATGTTCTCTGTACAACACCTAAAAGCATAAGAATAACTCTAGAAAGAAAGACTAACCTTCCCATATAACTCTATCCGACATGATCAGTGACACACTCTTATCAAATTGAACAATAGAATCCACGACGCAGGGCAGCCTCACGTACAAGACCCCCTTACCCCCTTGAACTCTCATGCTCAGAAGTCAATGAGAAATAACCCCAAAACTCTGCACTAAATTTCTAATATATCCATTCCCCTTTTGTTCTCACAGTTGTTGTTGTTGTTGTTCCCTAAGCTGCCTGGCCGAACAGCCCCGAGTCCCTGAGAAAGGCCATGGCCACGATCGGGCTTTCCCACAGAGCTCTCATTGAGTGTAGATTGTGTTGTTGGCGTAAGTGGGTGTGTGAAATGCAGTCTTCTATGATGTGTTTAATGGTATGGGGTGCTGTGTTACATCCCGGGCAGGCGTCGACAACGGAGTCATCCAGTCTCTTCTGATAGCTCAGGAGAGCTGGATGGTGTCCGCATCTCAGCCTGGCCAGCCTGTTCTCACAGTAATTTAGAAGGGCAAATAAAACCTTGATTGGCCTAACATCTGCTCATCGTATTATTTTGAGTTGTTCTTCAAGTATAGTAGAGTAGCATCATCAAGTAACTGAGATTCACCTCCTCTAGGACTAGAAGGACTTCTTGTCCTACTAAACAGTACAAACACACACCCTTACTATCCTTCGACAGGGAATGGGTACCCTCCACTACTGGTACACATTAGGCCAGGGAAGTTTGAAGGAAGGCAAGTAACTCTAAGCTTTCTCCATTGTCGGCACCCAGCTTTGGAGAAATATTATTTCTACCCTTCATAACAGTTTTGATGATGGCACCCCGAAGTCCTTATACTGTCTGTGAGTAAGAAATCCTATTCTAGGATCTTTGTTAGTTGTGGCAACCCAATCATTTAACATAGATACCTCTAATAGTCTGTATCTTTAATATTAAAATCTTAAGTGTGTAGGCAACCCTCCACTTATATCTTAATAATTTTAGTACAACAATAGTGACCTATATATAAGTAACTTTATTATTTCTGGCAACCCAGGAATTAATTAAATTACTTTCATTAGTTTATATTTCTTTATAGTTAAAAGTTGAAAGACACAGGCACCCCTACCTTTCAACATTTCACTATTGGAAATTACACGACCATTACTCACAGAAGATCTAAGTGCTAAAACGATCTTTTGTGTTATAAGGGTTTAGCGAGACACCCTCACGGGAACTCTGCATATATAAATCCTAGGAGCATTTTGTCTGTGGCACCCAACCAGAATTTGCGACTAAAATGTTAACACCGCCCTGAGTTCTTTGATCCTCTTACAATGGTTAGTGACAGTCAAGAAGAGCAAAACTCTAAACTCTTCTTGCGTTCGTCCGATATTGTGTTAATCCGGCATTACTGAGACACAATATTTAAAACCCTACTTCAAGAGTACCTTAACAGAACTTCATCACTGGTTAATATAAAGGTCAGGATAGTCGAGTATATTTGATAAAGCTATAGGCTTAAATACTCGCGTTACTCTGATATGGTGCCCAATTGTTCATTACAAGTTACGGAGCCATATTCCCATTAACCCAACTGTAACTTAACTTCACACGACCGGCCAACCTGGACGGCCCACGGAGCATCAGAAGACATCATCAACTAGTGTACATCTCTTCAAGGAAAAGAAAGAATATAGAAACTACTAAAAATCAGTATCAGTGACGAGATACAAAAGAAGTTAGAGTTCAAAAAGTGATCCAAATAGAAAGAGTTCTTAATACTTCTTAATTAATGAAAAGTTCGTAGAAGTGTTCAACTACGTTAATCTACGGAAAAGGATTAATATTATGTATGTACTAGTGATAACCATATTTAGTACGCCTTTATAACTCAAAGAATAACTAATATCTAAAATAAGACGGATTTTGAGCATCAACTAACTCTGCCATATTTCCATCACCCCTAAATTTTGAGTTAAAAGAATAGTGTTCCAGTAATCTACAGTATAGAAACAGATCAATAATATGCGTGCACAGAGATAAATACATATGGAATACTTCTTTAACTTTATTAGTGAATTTATACCAATTAAGAGGGTTTTCTCACATTAACGAACTCTGAAAATAATCTCATCAAGTGTAAAATATTTTAGAGTCCACAAACTTGAACTCAAACTAAAGAATTCCATCAGTGTATAAGATTTCATATTCTACGCCAGTAAATATTGTCAACTTATATAACCTCGTCCAGTATTATTCACGAGCTAAATCCAAGTTAATATATATCGTGAATGTCAATATAACCTGATTCAGTAGTTTTATAATTAGCTTTCAACAAGAGAATAGTGCGTATGATTCTCCAGAAGAAGATTCAATTTCTAGTTGCATTGAATATACCTGATCTCCATCTAGATCCGCAATCGTGCTAGGAGATAATATAAATTGAGTTGTACCCTATGAATTATATACTTATGGTAGCATCTTTAGTCCTCAGTTTTATGTATTTAGGACTTAAGTGAATAAACTGTATTACAAACCACATTTCTATATTATCTGTATCCCTATTGTATTTCTTATATGTATTTGTATGAACTTGGATATTCCAGTCTCGAAAGAACTCACCCTAACTAATAGTTAAACCTGAATAAAATCAGGGTATAACAATTATCGTTACCATTACGAACAAGAAAAATACTTAAAGGTTTGTGTAGAGAGTAGAACAGTGGTAGAGCGAGTTTGGAGCACACTGGTGGAGGCACGATTGTCTTGGTTCTTGACTACAGGGACCTAGGATCTCACACTTCCCAGCTAGGTTCGGGCCCAAACAATTAAATTTTTTCGTTCTGCTATTTCTACCTTCTCTCGTCTCGGCACAATGCACTTGATCACTATTCACGCTGAACCCGGAGGGTGACAATAAAGGATCCCCTGCATTTTTTTTTTTTTTTTTTTTTTTTTAAGAGACAATGAACGGAGGAAGGAAAAACACAGATAAAACAAAACGGTCCATGTGCCTAAAGGCATCCTCCATTCATAAAATGTTTGTAACAACTGGATTTAAACATTTGTAGATTGTAAGTTTGTGGAAAGCAATTCGAGGGAAGTGAATTCCAAAGAGTACTCTGGGGATAAATGAATTCTGATAAGCAAAAGTCCTGCATTGTGGAGGAGAAAGTGTAAATTCATGGGCGCTCTCAGCTGCCCTAGTTCTACGGGGAAAGATGTGGAGAGGCGGCACAATTGAAGCAAGTTCCTCGGAACAATTGCTGTGAAAATATCTGTAGAATAATGCAAGGGATGCAACGTTTCTTCGTATGGATAATGTAGGAAGGTCCTGTGTGATTGCAGGGTTATTGATTAATCTAATAGCTTTATTTTGAATTTTGTCCAACTGCCTCAATGCAACCACTTCACTTCCACCCCACAGAGGTGAACAGTAATCCATCTGAGAACGCACATGACTTTTATATATCACGGCCAACTGCTCGTCAGTGAAGAATTCTCGAACTCTGTACAGGAGTCCCAGTTTTTTAGAGGCATTCTTAGCAATGCCTCTAACATAATGTGTCCAGCTCAAGTTAGTAGTTAATGTTACACCGAGAATGTCAATACTAGGGGAAGTGGGAATATTTACATCATTACAAAATATATGGGAGTCAGTGAGATTCTGTAGGTTAGAAAATTGAATGTACTTGGTTTTCTGTGCATTAAAGGAAACTAGATTCTTTTGTCCCCATCCATTAATTCTAGAAAGGTCCTGGTTCAGAGAAATTGCAGTGTTTATTTTTGAATTTATAAGATCGGGTTGGGTGAAAGAATTAGTAAATGTGAAGGAACTGTGGAGTGTTGAGTCATCTGCGTAGGAATGTATTGGATTATGAGTGGTAGATATGAGATCATTGATATGAATGAGGAACAGAATTGGGGCCAAAACTGATCCCTGGGGAACACCAGCATTTATTGAGTGAAATTGAGAATAAAGGCCATCTACCATTACACGTATTTTTCTGTTATGAAGATAAGAAGAAATTAGTGGAACTAATGATGCAAGGCCGTAGTGTGACATCTTCGACAATAAGGATTGATGCCAGACTCTATCAAATGCTTTTGATATATCCAGTGCTATTGTATGTGTTTCACCATGTTGGTCTGTAGCTTGGTTGATTTGATGCGTAAGAAGGCAAAGCATGTCTGCAGTTGATCGACATCGTCTAAAACCATATTGCCTATCACTGATTAATTTATTATTCTCAAGATGCTTAATTATGTGATTATTTAATATAATTTCAAAGACTTTACCGAGAGTGGAAGTTATAGCTATTGGTCTGTAGTTTGATGGATCTGAAGAGGCACCTTTTTTAGGAACTGGATGGATGTTTGCTTCTTTCCAGGGTACTGGGAAGCATGAGGTATGAGTACACAGACGGAAAAATTTTGCCAATACAGGAGCGAGCACCAAGGAGCAATTCTTAAGTACTATTGGAGGAATTTCATCTGGACCAGGAGCCTTATCTACCGAGAGATTCTGCAAAATAGTTTTGACATGTCTGGTGTGGATCTTAAGTGAGGGAATTTCAGGCGAATTAAAATTAAGTACAGGGACATCTTGATTTATTTCATCTAAGGTTGAGTTGGTGGAGAAAATATCCGCAAGAAGGTTAGCTTTACCTCGTGGGTCACTTACAAGATTGCCAGTCGGAGATTTTAATGGTGGAATGGATGAAGCAGTAGTGAAGTTGGATTTAAATGAGTTAAGAGTAGACCAAAATATTTTGTTATCATTTGGATTATTTAGAAGTTTATTTGCCTGCTTGTGGAGAAAGTTTGATTTAGTTAGGTTTAATACAGTTTTGGCAAACTTGGTAAACTTAAGTTCCAGGTGTAGGTGGACAGTTAATATAACTACTGTCCTGAACCTCAAAAAGTACGGTGATGTACTTAGTACTAGATGTAAAGTACCTAGGCTGAATGGTGTTGACCAAGTTTGCACTTAAAGTACTTGCATCATCTATGATGATCTCATCAAAAGATATAGCGGCCAATGACTCAATGTCGTCCCTGTCTGTGAGTACTAAGTCACGAGAAAGACTCAAGCGGCTCCTGTGTACAAGTTATTGCGATTCGGTTGGAATCTCACATTTAGAGAAGATTCCAATTGAATTATGTTCTAACCTCCTTTGGTATGGATGATTACTAGAAGATAAAGAATAACATTCTTCGCTAAGACCTGTACCTTTTGTTTTCCCTTCTAACTCGGGAACTTCGAGTACAGATCTCAAGGGAGTAGAAAAGCCAATAGAATGATTGCTTAATTCAACTTTGTTCAGCGCGCATAGTGACTCCGTTTTTCTCGGCACTTTCGTTGCCCGGTTTCGGGGCAAGAGGGTCATGTGGTTTAGCACTTGAGTTTTCCCAATATCCCATGCTGACTAGCATGGGGGAAGGGGAATGCACCCGATGAGTGGAAGACTGGCATAATAGTCCCCCTATACAAGGGCAAAGGGGAAAGAGGAGTGTGTGGTAACCACCGAGGAATATGTCTTTTAAGCGTAGTAGGGAAGGTGTACAGTAGGGTAGTGATTGAGAGAGTGAGAGTGAGAACGGAGAAATGGATAGGCGACAAGCAGGGAGGTTTTTAGGAAGGGAAGAGGATGTGTAGATCAGATTTTTACCCTGAATTGTGTTGTGGAGAAATATCTGGAGAAGAAGCAAAAGGTGCATGTTGCCTTTATGGACTTGGAGAAGGCCTATGACAGAGTGGATAGAGTAGGTTTGTGGAAAGTACTTAGAATATACGGAGTAGATGGCAAGTTGCTGAAAGCAGTGAAGAGCATGTATGAGGGTGCAAAGGCGGCAGTATGTGTGGAGAGTGAGCAGAGCGAGTTCTTTGACCTGAATGTTGGTTTGAAACAGGGGTGTGTGATGTCCCCGTGATTGTTTTCTGTATATATGGATGGAGTCATTAAAGAAATACTGTCAAGAGCAGTGGATGTTGGTGTATCTCTGAAAAGGGGGGGGAATTGAGAGGAAGCTACCTATACTGCTGTTTGCAGATGATACAGTTCTGATGAGTGATAATGAATGGGAGTTGCAGGGTCTGGTAAATGAGTTTGGAACAGTGTGCGAAAAACGGAATTTGAAGTTAAATGCGGGGAAGAGCAAGGTTATGGTCTTCAAAAGGGGTGAAGTCACAGAGTGTGAGGTGAAGCTGAACGGTCAGGCTATGGAGATCGTCAACTCTTTTAAGTATCTGGGCAGTGTGTTGAGTAAAGATGGGACTATGGATGAAGAAGTGCAGGAGAGGATACAACAGGGGAAGAGGGTTGTAGGAACGCTGAAAGCAGTAACAAGAAATAGGGTGGTCAGTATGGAAGTGAAGAAGTCCTTGCATGACAGTGTGGTAATCCCGACACTGACTTACGGAAGCGAAGCATGGACGTTGGTTGAGAGACTCTGACCAAGAGTGAGAGCAGTGGAAATGAATTACTTAAGAAGTGCGTGCGGAGTTACATGGAGGGATAGACAGACTAATGAGGAAGTAAGAAGGATGTGTGGTGTGGAGGTAGATGTGCTGGAAAGTGTGAAAAGGAACAACTTGAGATGGTTCGGCCATATGGAACATATGGAAAGCGAGAGAATGACAAAGAGGGTGTACGAGAGCGAGGTGGAGGTACATAGAGGGAGAGTAGAACGATAGAGAGGTGGAAGGAGGGAGTGAGGAAGTATATGAACGAAGGCGGTGCTGGTTGGGGGGAGGGGCGTCGACTGACTGGGGACAGAGGTGCATGGGGGGGCGGTTCGTTCGTGACCACCCCTTCGGGGATCGCGGCGTCAGGCACGATAGAATGTGTACTTTTATCCCGAATTTGAGCAACGGATAATAAGTAAAGAAGGGAAGAATGGAAAATCTTCTAAGTTTACGTTAACACAGTGAACCTTGACATACCTAAATCTAAACCCTCCCTGTAATCATTGTTACCATTACGAACAAGTAAAACACTTAAAGGATTTCGTAGAGAGTAGAACATTGGGAGAACGAGTTTGGAGCACACTGGTAGAGGCACAGTTGTCTTGGTTCTTGACTACAGGGATCTGGGATATTCACACTTCCCAGCTAGGTTCGGGCCCAAACAACTCCAGTATACGTTCTGCTCTACTTCTCGCTCTCGTCTTGGCACGATGCACTTGATCACTATTCACTCTGAACCTGGAGGATGACACTAAAGGATCCCTTGCACTCGGTAAACATAAAGTATTCCCGGCGTAGGTGGACAATTACTATATTCACTCTCCTGAACCTCAAAGAAGTACGGTGATGCAAGCTTAGGCTTAGAGTGTTTTGGCAGACTTGCACTAGCAGTACTTAGTTCATCTATTATGAACTTATCATTGAAAGTCAGTGAAACTAATGACTCTATCTCGTCCCCACCTGTTGTTGTTAAGGCACAAGAAAGATTCAATTGACCTATATGCGATTAATCTTGCGATTCAACCTGAATCCCACATTTGGAGTAGAGACAGATTGAACTATTCCATGGCCCACTTTGCCAAGGAATATAGAATTTACTTCTTCACAATGATTAATGCCTTTCCTTCTCCCATCTATCCTGGGAGTTTCGAGTTCAGAAATCAAAAATGGTTTAAAGCCAGCAGGCTGATTGCTTGATTCTACTTTCTTCAGCGCGCATAGTGAATCCGCTTTTGTTAGCGTTTTTGTTGCCCAGTTTCGGGGCAAGAGGGGCATGGGTGACACTCTGGCTTTGTGTTCTTTCAAGGAGCCGGTCGTACTAGGAATTGTTTGCACTTTGGAATTATGTGAGGATGATGCATGTACTGGTTTAACTTTGGTATTTGACTTGTGCTGGATCTGAGGGATATTTGCATATGGCATATGAGGCTGTTCTGTTATTTCTGGCCTGTTAATTTCTTCATAATTTGCACTATGGTGATAGGTTAGCACTGGCTCTAAATATTCACTTTGTATTTCGGCGTACAATTCATTGTGGTTTTGATAGTCTAAGGGTGCACTTTGTAGCGGTTGCTGATGAACTTGCATAGAGTTGTTGGAGCAGAGTGCGGCCATGTGTTGGTTGGAAAGGCTGGCATAGTTTCCCCTTTGAGCCGCGTTTTCTCTAGTGGGTTCTCCCTTGTTGTTGTTGTTCGCTTGGTTCTTCTGGTTGTCATTGCAGGTCCTTATGCAAGCAACGCGGATGGTTTGGTCTTGCACGCTAGTCATGGGTGGTGGAGGGTTTGTATCTGGATCTGGAACAACTTTATCCTCCAGCATCTCATTCATGTTTTTTTTCCCAGGATTTGTTTTGATTTTACTTAGTTTTGAACATATCAATTTTTTCAAATGATTTTGCAAAATTATTTCCTTTTGGTTGTATATTTACTGATTAGATTGATTTTATCTTAGCTTACACAGACACAAATTATTATTACATGTTGTAAACCAGTTTTTCTTGATTTAATATAGATCTTCAACAGAGTGATTATAAATGTTGTAAAACAGTTGCATTCAACTTATACATCTTCGTCACGGTGTTTATAAATGTTGAAATATAGTCCTTTGACTCATGAAATACGAGTTTTCATTATTTTTTGTGGGGTATAAATCTTACATTTTACCTGGATATATGGTCTTGGTCCTGGTGGTTTTGAAGGTTGTTTGATTAGATTAGTCTATACCTTTTTATTTTTATATTGAGCAATTAATGATATTGGTGTGATTTTGAACAGAAACAGTGGTTGGGTGTTGTGGTACTTGGTGGGTTCTATGGAAGGGCTTTATGAACTTTCTCTGCATTACCCAATTATATATTTGATTTCACACTTGTATTTTTTATTTTTTGTATTATATATATATATATATATATATATATATATATATATATTGAGAATATATCACAAATACACGTGCGCCACTAAATGTTTCTAGTCTCTCAGTGGGGATCGAACCATCAACCATCAGGACGATAGCCGACGCTTTAATCAAGACTGCCGTGGTGTAATTGATTAAAGTGTCGGCTATCGTCCTGATGGTCGATGGTTCGATCCCCACTGAGAGACTAGAAACATATATATATATATATATATACTGTATATATATATATATATATATATATATATATATATATAATGGAAGCAATTGATTCTCCTACTGGGAATCAAACTTATATATATATATATATATATATATATATATATATATATATATATATATATATATAATATATATATATACCGTATATATATATATATAATAGTATATATATATATATATATACTGTATATATATATATATATATATATATAAATATATATATATATATATATATATATATATATATATATATATATATATATATATATACTGTATATATATATATATATATATATGTAATTTGTGTTAATCTTTCAGATTGTTCTTATGTTGTTTGTTACATATATTTTTTTTCTAAAAAAATTATGAATATTAATCTTCTATATAAATATTTGATTTGATGTAAAAAAAATCCTTTGGGTAATTTCAGTGGTAGAAATGATATTCCTATTGTTAGAGGGGGCGTGTTATATACGATATATATAGCCCATTGCTTTCTTTACCAATTTATTTCATACTTACGTATTTGTATGAATTACTAAATATATATATCCCCTTTACTTCTATTCCAATTATATGTAAGTTAACATAATTATACTGTATATAATCGTCATTGTATTATCTATTGTATTTCCCTATTGTATGAAGAGGAAAGCCAGAGATTATTTCAAACTCCAATTGTGCAGTATCATCTGACCTCTTCAGACAGGGATTATGGCAATTGCTATTATCATCATAAAATGTCTTCCTGATCATGTGATCTCTGCCTGGAGACAATGTTAGTAGGGCATGTCTGATGAATTTAAACCACACCCCTTCTTTAAAAATCAAACCATATCAAGTATTGGATAAGTTTTCTGTAAGGTACTTGATGCGTGAATTTACGTCACTATCAGGGTGTAACCAGAGTTTATAAAAGTCGTAGATTTACATAGATTTACATAGATACACTGGCCACACAGATCTTACGATCCCTACGAGGTGACCAGGACTTAATCCTAATAGAGATAGCAACCCTAAGAGAAAGTTGAAGGAAAGGACAGCAAAGATGAAGGCTCTCTCCCCACCCTCCGCTCCCTCCGGCAATATGCCGTACATGAAAATAGTTAGAAGTGAATAACCTTGCAGGGCTTGGAAATCGCCTGAAGGAATTTATAGTATAGTTAGAAATGGAAAGGAAAAGGCATGCACATCTTCACTTTTTTTTTTTTTTTTCAACTGAAAACGTTTTCATTTCCGCCAGGTTCTCTTATCAGTGATCAGCTTCTACTGCAGACCAACTTTTCTGTGATATGTGTCTAACCTTTTTTTAAATGTGTATATCGAGTCACTGTCAATAACTTCATTAGGGAGCTTATTCCACTCATTAATAATACTGTGGGTGAAGACATTTTTAGTTATGTCTAGGTTCGCTTTCCTGCCTGTTAGTTTTAATTTGTTTCCTCTTGTGGAACCTTCTTTGGCTATCTTAAATAGATTATTAGAATTTACGTTACTAAAGCCTTTTAGTATCTTAAAATACTCTATCAGCTGTCCCCTTATTCTCCGTTTCTTAAGCGAAAACAGGTCGAGTTCTCTTAATCTCTCATTGTATGGCTTATTTCTAAGGGAAGGGATTAACTTTGTTGCTCTACGCTGAACGGATTCTAGTTTCTCTATGTCTTTTTTTAAGTAGGGAGACCAAAACTGCACAGCATACTCCAGATGTGGCCTCACAATACTTTTATATAATGGTACAACTATGTCTTTACTATGACAATGAAAATTTATTTTAATGAAACCTAGCGCTCTATTTGCTTTGTTAGATGCTGCGGTGCATTGGCTTGTAGATTTTAGATTTTCATTGATAAGCACTCCTAGTTCTTTTATCTGTGATACGCTCTTTATCTTTTCTCCATTCATATGGTATTCGTATTTGTTGTTTCGGGAGCCTATTTGTAGTATCAGGCATTTGTTTACGTTAAAGGGCATCTGCTAATTTTCTGACCACTCTGATATTTTGTTTAAATCTGATTGCAGGCTACTTCTATCGCTTTCTGATATTGTTGCATTTCCTATTTTAGTGTCATCGGCGAATTTGGAAATTATGTTATTAATGCCGTTGTCTAAATCATTAATATATATTATGAATACTAATGGGCCCAGAACTGAACCCTGTGGGACTCCACTAGTCACCGGAGTCCATTCTGATTCCACTCCATTAATAATTACTCTTTGTTTTCTTTCGCTTAACCAATTCCTTATCCAATTAAGTGTGTTGCCTTGTATTCCTAGATTCTCGACCTTCTGAAGTAATTTATTATGAGGGACCTTGTCGAAGGCCTTCTGGAAGTCCAAGTACACTATATCAAGACTTTTGGTAAAATCATTAATCTTAAATAGGTTGTCATAAAATTCGATAAGGTTCGTTAGGCATGATTTTTTTGCTCTGAAGCCATGTTGACTATTATTAATAAGATTATTATTCTCTATGAAAAGTACAAGTTCGTCTCTTATAATTGATTCTAATAGTTTTACAATAACGGAAGTTAAGCTAATGGGTCTGTAATTCCCTGGTTGTTTTTTATCTCCCTTTTTAAATATTGGTGTAATATTCGCTGTCTTCCAGTCAGTGGGTAATTGTCCATGTTGGAGTGACATGTTAAACATTTTGGTTAGGGGTTCGGCAACTTCATCTTTGACCATTTTTAGGATTTTAGGGATGAATAGGTCTGGGCCGGGAGATTTATTTATTTTCAGTAATTCAATCTGTCTAGTGACGCTTGATTGGCTAATTTTGAAGTCAGGGAGCACAATGTTGCTTGTTTGATTAGTAACTTGTGGAGTGTTCGTGTTGGCAGCAGTGGTAAAAACGGAGCTGAAATCATTGTTAAGTGTAGAGGCTATGTCTTTGCTATCTGTTTCTAGAACACCTTGAGTGTTAAGTATGGGTCCTATCCCGCTTTTGATTTGTTTGCTACTGTTAATGTATCTGTAAAATTGCTTAGGATTAGTTTTACTATCTTTAGCTATGCTTATTTCATAATTCCTCTTTGCTGTTTTTATTAGTGATTTTACTTTTCTTCTGGCGGCCAGGTATTGCTTACATATGGTATTATTCTTTGTTTCTCTCTTTAAGTTGTATAAACGATTTCTTTCCCTAATTGCTCTACTGATATTTATATCGTACCAAAGGGGTTTGTTTATTTTCTTACTGTGTCGTTTACGCATTGGGATATGTTTCTTTTGAGCACTCATGAATATTTCTTTAAATCTTTCCCATGTATCGTCAATGTTGGTGAGACCTTCGAGATGCAGATTAATATTTTTTAGGTCATTTCTAAGGCTATTGAAGTCTGCCATATTATAGTTGGGAATAAAAGTTTCACTAGTGCTGTTTGTGTGTGACATATTAATTTGGAGCCTGACGATATTATGATCACAATTAGATATTAATTCCCCAACTTCTAAGTCAGAAATTAAATTTTCGTGGGTCGTTATTACTAGGTCTAAAATATTATCTCCCCTCGTGGGTTTCTGGACTAATTGATATAAGGAGTTATCTTTAATAAATTCGGTCATTTTTTCTGATGCATGGCCAGACCCTTTTACATCTCCCCAATGAATATTAGGAAGATTAAAATCGCCTATGATAAGGGTTTCTTTTGTTGATAGAGTTTTTTCTAAATTATTGTATAGGTCTATATCCTCTTGATAGGTATGAGTTGGACGACGATATACGACAACCACATTAATGTCTATATCCTTGTTATTAATTTTCACACATAACAGTTCTGAGTTATTAGAAGGAATTTGAACCTCAAGTGAGCATATATTTTCTTTTATATAAAGTAATACACCTCCTCCTCTCTTACCTACTCTGTCCTTATGATATAGTTTATAGGAATTGATCTGATATTCATGTGTGAAATCGATATTGTTGGTGTCTATATAAGTTTCTGTTATCGCAATTATATCTATTTCTTCATTTAGTAACATAATTCTTAGTTCGTCAATTTTATTTCGTAGACTTCTGGCATTAAAATACATTAATTTGATTGCTTGTTTATTCTCTCTCGATCTTTTGTAAGTGGGGGAATCCGACAGCAATGACACGTTCGGTGGTTGGAGAGAGTTTAATAGTTTTTTTGTTCGGGTAAAGAGTGATTGAGTCGTACGGAAAATCTAGGTGATGGTACGGGGGGAGAGCTGTGATTGAGGGTAGGGAGTGAAGGCGTAATGGAATAAAGGGGAGGGGAGGGGGGTGCGAGAGAGGGACGCAGCGGGGTTTGGAGGCGAGGAGAAGGGAGTTTGGGAAAAGGTATGGGGTAAGACCTTGGGGAAGGATTAGGAAGAATTAGGTTCTCTGAGAGAGTAGGGTGGCTTATCAGGCTTTTCTTTGTCCTGTCAGAGTTTGAAGGGGATTTGTGAGAAGACTGGAGATTATCCCTAGTTTTCTCGTGGGCGTTGTACACAGCTGCATTTAATTTCGCAGCTAGCCACGTGGAACCAGTGTGGGAGAGATGAATTCCATCTCGCTTGAAAAATTCCATTTTCCCTTTTACTTCATTAAATGGGTTAATGAATGCGACTTGCTGTTGGATGCAGAGTTGATTTAGGGACTCGTTGATGTCATTGGCCCTGAGATTACTGTAACTGCTTTCTTTCATGCGGGGAGGGATTCCTAGTATGATACAATTTTTAGTTTTAGTTTTTGCTTCTTGGATGAGTGTTTCATATTTGGTCATTATTTGTTTGCTACTTGTGTTACCCCCGTCGTAGGCATCGTTACTCCCTACACTGAGAACTAGGCAAGTATTTTGTTTGATTTGGGACTTCTTGATGTCGTTGGTGATGTGGGTAATTTTAGCACCTGGTATGACTTTGACGGATCTTTTACCTGGTGCTAATGTAGCAAATTGGGCCCCCTGTCCACGTGAGAGCGAGTCACTAACTATTTGTGACTTTATTTCATTTTTGCTAACCAGTGTAGCCTTGGACTCTTGATACGGTTTTCTTTTTGTTACTTTACTTTTGTGTGCATTGTCTGCACCTGCGGCCTCATCTGTACTGTTACCTAGTACATCATATCTGTTAGCAAGGGGGATTGTGATTATCTTTGGGGCAGTCTGTTTTGTTTTATTTCCTCTGACTACCTGGAAGGCAGCTCTAGAATCAGCCTGCGGGTGCGAAATGGGGATGTTTTGTTTGTTAAGGTTGGGGCTGTTACGTTGCTCTTTGAGTAAACATATTTCATGTTTTAGTTCGCTCACTTCTCCTTTGTATGCCTCTAGTGTAAGCTCAAGGAACTGGAATTTCTCACCAGTTAGACACTTAAAGCATTTTTCGTCTGGGAAACCATGCCGGAATATCCATTCCGCATAAAATGTCTCCCCACAACATAGAGTTTTGTATCTCTTTGGTGGCATAATATCTCTGTGGTGAACAATAAATAATATAAAATAAATAAATAAACACTGGACTGGGTAACTTAGCGTGTTACTGTAGTGAGTAGGTAGGTAGCAGCTGTGGGGTCGGGGTCCTTGGGGAGTTGACCAGGGCGGCTGGAGGAGCTGGTCAGGTATCAACCATCACACACAAGGGTCAGTGACACAATGATAATAGTATATGGCAGTCAGATAAGGGACATTATTCACTGTATTAATACACGACCCCGTTGCCGGCCGAAGCATACAATTACTACTATTACTTGAATTGATTTATATTTAAGCACATTTTGTATAGTTCTAAGACGTTATTAAATAAATACAAAGTCAAGTTTATTTAAGTATTCGATATCCTTTCTGTTATAATCTTTAAGGACTGATATATAATATATTCATTTAATAAATATATTCCCTCAAATGACAGAGGGTGGTGGTGGCATTAAACTGATGCTACATCAACTATAACTCAGTTATAAAGCTGTAGATATTAAACTGATGCTACATCAACTATAACTCAGTTATAAAGCTGTAGATATTAAACTGATGCTACATCAACTATAACTCAGTTATAAAGCTGTAGATATTATTATACCTTGATTTTCACAAGACCTTTGACAAAGTTCCCCACAAACGTTTATTGATAAAACTAAAAGTGCATGGAATACAAGACGGTGTATTGAAATGGATAGAACATTGGCCCAGTGACAGAAAGCAAGGAGTAGTCATAAACGGTAAAGCATCCAAATGGGTCAATGTAAGTAGCGGGGTACCCTAGGGATCGGAACTGGGGCCAATTATCTTCCTTAGTTTTCATTAACATCATAGATGAGGGTCTCACCTGTACAATCTCAAAGTTTGCTGACGATACAAAAATTGCAAATACCGTACTGTCAAATGAACATGTTGAAGATCTGCAACATAATCTAGATAAGTTGTCACATTGAACTCAAATTTGGCAAATGTGTTTCAATGCGTATAAATGTAAAGTACTCCATATCGGAAACCGAAATGAGAAAGCAAACTATTCAATGAATGGCACCCAGCTTAACCCGGGAAGCGTGAGCTATTGGTAGTTCAAACCCTCCCGTCAAGCGAGGATACTTGTCTTCATTCCCGCCTAAAATCGTCATTTTACCATAAATATCGTTATTACTTATTCATATGCGCCTATTTTACGTTTAATATGAAGATATAGGCTAAATTTGTACATTTTTCGATAGAACATTTCTCCGGCGAAGCCGGGTTTCTTCATATAATGCTGGCTCGCTATCGCTCGCCAGGAAGAAATCGACACCTAGATGGGGATAAACGTCTTAAAATAGTTGGTTGAATGGGGCCGAATGGATACAAGCCAGAGAAAGAGAAAAGGACAGAAATAACAAAAAGCAGGTCACCCCCCTTAAGGGGAAGAAGACCGTTTTCCTGGACCCCCTTCTCCCTAATGCTTAGCCCCACTAGTTTTGAGATTATAAGACATTCGGCCCATTAGTTTGGCGATTTGAACACCTTTCGCCCCATTTCGTTTACCATTTTAAGACCTTTTGTGCCATTTAGGTGTCTATTATTTCCTGGCGAGCGATAGCGAGCCTGCAATTTTAAGAGGAACCGGCCTTCGGCCGGGACATTTTTCTACCGAAAAATGTACAAATTTATCTTGAAGGGGGGTCTAGGGGGTGTTTTCTAAGCTTGGTGGAGGTCTAGGGAGGAAACTAAAAAAAATATATGAATAGGTGAATTAATAGAACAAACAAACGGCCAGTCTCCCCTTAAGAATGATTTACACTAGCACCTGCCTTGTCCTGCAACTTTTATCCGCAACTCTGATCTGCCAGCTTCTGACTCATGTACCAATGTAAGATTTATGTCCTTAACCCTTTGAGTACCAGCGACGTGTGTTATATTTTATTCTAGCTATATCTAGACGATATTATGCAGCTGTGGAAGGATCTGTGGTAGTTAAGGGGAGGCTTTTAGTTTGTTTTCTACTCCTCCAGCAATCTTAAAATTTCACCCTCTTTCAAGATAAATTTTTACATTTTTCGGTAGAAAAATGTCCCGGCTGAAAGCCGGTTCCTCTTATATTACAGGCTCGCTATCGCTCGCCAGGAAAAAATTGACACCTAAATGGCACGAAAGGTCTTAAAATTGACAGAAATGGGTCGAAAGTTCTTAAAATCGTCAAAATAATGGGGCGAACGTCTTAAAATTAGAAAAGTAATGGGGCTAAACATGAGAGAGAAAGGAGTCAAGAAAAAAATCCCTCAAGTGGAAATCTCCCCTTAAAAGGGTTGGATGAGATAGTTTGAAGCCTTATTATTGCTAAAGGTCCTTCAAAAGCTGTATAAAATCGTCTAATAGTTGCCAGAATATGATGAAAAGTACGTCCCTGGTACTTTACGGGTTAATGATATAGTCTATTCGCTGTAAGTAGGCGAGAAATCTTAACCTCTAACTTTTGTAACTATAAAACGACTAGAGTAATCAAGCTACTACTTCTACCATTTGGGAAGAGTCAGTCAAGGAATAGATGTGGAAATTTACAGCCAATTTGTTCCAGCCATTTTTGAGTTACAGAGGATAGAGGTCATGATTTCTCACCTACTTACAACGAATATACTATATTTGCCGATACCTGTGAAATATTGGCTCACAAGGCTACTAGAACAACAGTTACGGGTCAAAAGTCGCCTTATGCTACGGTAGGGTGGGATGGATGACGCTTGATTAGGTTAGGATAACTTTATTTAAAGGGGGTCACCGGCTTTTTTATTTCCTTTTCTCTCTTTCTCTGACTTGTATCCATTCGGTCCCATTCAGCCTACTGTTTTAAGACGTTTATCCTCATCCAGGTGTTGATTTTTTTCCTGGCGAGTGATAGCGAGCCAGCATATGTTTAAATATGGTTTTGACAGCAGGCTAAATTTGTACATTTTTCGATAGAAAAATTTCTCCGGCGAAGCCGGATTTCTTCATACAATGCTGGCTCGCTGTCGCTTGCCAAGAAAAAATCGACACCTGGATGCGGATAAATGTCTTAAAACAGTAGGCTGAATGGGGCCGAATGGATACAACCCAGAGAGAGGGAGAAAAGGAGAGAAAAAAAGCGAGGTGACCCCCCTCACGGCTAAGTAATGTACGGAAAGCTAGGATTGGATTCATACCACTTGATTAAGTTGGAATAGGTTTCGTTAATGTTAGGTATGGTATGGTTAAGTTATGGTGAGTTAGGCCAGGATAGACACCACTTGATTATGTTAGAATAGGTTAACTTTTTGGGCGATTTGTGTATGTATTCATCATTTGTGTATGTATTCATCATTTGTGTATGTATTCATCATTTGTGTATGTATTCATCATTTGTGTATGTATTCATCATTGTTCTAGTTTCCTCCCTAGACCTCCATCAAATTAAAAAAAAAACATCCATTAGATCCCCTTTCTAGATTAATTTGTACATTTTTAGGTAGAAAAATTTCCCGGCCAAAGGCCGGTTCTTCCAACATTACAGGCTCACTATCGTTCGCCAGGGAAAAAATCGACACCTAAATAGCACGAAAGGTCTAAATATTGACAAAGAAATGGGGCGAAAGGTCTTAAAATCGACCAACTAATGGGGCAAACATCTTAACATCTGAAAACTAATGGGGCTAAACATGCGGGAGAAAGTTGTCCAGAAAACCGGCCCATACCCCCTTAAGGCTAGGTATAGTGTATGTGCTAATTGTATATATATGTATGTATCCTTGTGTGTCCTATTGATACTTATACTTGCATTTGACCTTAATATTATGTTGATCTTTACCTATGCATTGCCCTTTTATTTATGAATAATGATAGATATGCATATCAACCTACCTACTTAAATAATAAAATTGTAAACATGGCTTTTGTATTCTCTCAACACCTCCCCCTCGGCATATCAGGACCTATGACAGATAGTATAGAGAATACAACTATCTCTAATAGAAATTGGTATCTTATTAGTAGTACAAGGTAGGGATTATTATGAATTAACAGGTACCCTCCCTTTATATTTTGCGATCGTGCTGCCATCTCTCGGGTGCGCGGATCACTATTTTCAGAACTGTGACATCACTCTTTCCACTCTATCTATTTTTACTCTATGGTTGGAGGTTTGCTTAGTGTTCCCTCTCGCCCATGAAGCAGCCAAAAACTCGCCTCGCCTATTTTTGTGCTTCAAGATGTTTGGATCTTAAACCACAAGAGCGGAGAGGGATCAGCTATTGGCTTTAAGGGAAGAAATAGTCAGTATCAAGGAAATATGTGCACATGTTTGCCGTTCTTGAGGTATCGTTGTTAGGCTTATTGCGGCTGCCCAGACGTTTGGATCTTACCCAGTACCACTCAATAAAATATAACTAAGAAGACCAAGGAAGACTTCTACATACACTGACCACATTATTAGAAGATGTGTGGTCAGGAACCCCTCAATAACATCCAATGAAATATAGAAGATATACCCTGAACTGCTTACTAATTTGGCTGCCCGTACGATACGGTTTCGGTTGCATCATCACCTGAACTTGCATTGTCAGCGAGCCGCCAAAAAGCTACTTCTTACTAAGAAAATGAAGACAAAAAAGAGTGGAATTTCCAAAGACTTATCCTCATTAGACCTCTCAACACTGGCAAAAAGTGATGTTCTCTGACAAGACTACTTTTAGATGCATCAGAGTGACAGCATCTGTGTGCCGGCCCACAGGATCTGATCGGTACCAACATAGATATACTATTAAAACTGTGAAACATCCTGATTCTGTCATGGTTTGGGGGGCATTTAGTGGTGTAAAGGGTTCTGCAGGACTGTACTTTCTCCCTAAGAACGTGACTGTTATACCAGGTTTTTACAGGGGTTGTATTGACTTTATAGGTAGGTTCTTACTTGACTGGAGAAGATGCGAACAGACAAGAACACAAACACAAAGGTAATATAGAATAATATAACACAGAGTACAAACATAGATTATTATTATTAACACAAAGTGATATTATGAAAGTTGCAATTGTACATAAAACAGGGATAGGTTTCAATTTGCAGCACGATCGAGGATCCTCAAGGTGTCTCAAGGGGAAGACAGGCAGGTTCTGAAGATCTGTGAATACGTTGCTGCCTGGCATCCCCTACGACGTACTGATCCATGGGGTCCTGTCGTGTGACAAAACCCCCTCACAACTAAACAGTAAATAATTATACATACACACACACATACTATCGTATAAATACGATAGAATATGACTCTTTTGTGATCTCTTATGTCTCTGACGTCACGGTCGCTCCTACAGCACGACGTAGGACGAGTAGATCGTATATTATAAGATTGTAAATAAGTTAAGTTATAAAAGGCCTAATATGCTATTAAGCAATATTGCCATGGTCTTATATAGTATATATGAATTTATCGTATATATTAATATAATTTATCGTATAGAGCAACCTAGATGCGGTACGATAATTTGGGCTCCTGGCGTTTTGCCAAGGCAGCAAGGTGTGTCTTCTAGGAACACCAGAGCCTTCACGAACACCAACCAGTTAACATCTAATTTTCTGCCCTTAGTTGATCGTGCTTTTGTGCCTCTAATCACAATACACATACAGCAATACACAGAGCTACACCATCACGACGCTCTCATCGACGCCATGACTGACTGACAGATAAGCATAATATTCATGTCCATTCCCATGTAATCATTTATTCTTTCTTTAACTTGACTCTTGTCTCGGACCGAAGTCTCGATCCCCATTGTCCACCGCCATATTGGGTAACACGTTCTCCCTTGCCTCATTGCCACGTGGAACTATTGGTGAGTTAATTCATGGATAATATTAACCCTTATAACCTTACCCTATATATAAATTTATTATGTGAGACCTTTGGATATAAATTAGCTTGTTTCAGATTGAATTCAATTTAGATATGGAGTAGTTTTCATTTAGATTGATTTATTTGATTCATTATAGCTTAGTAATATTTAACTTCCATTGATAGTTTACCACAATGGTGCCGAGACCCGGGAATTAGCTACCAGTAAGGTATTTTTAAGGCAATGAACAAGGGGACATATAACAGGATGCAGGAACAACTCTATGATAAACTGGCAAGGCTAGCCAAGCGATGGTTAGAGCCGGAATGAAGGGTTACATCGTTGCACCTGCCTTAGTCTTGCATCCCACCCATCATCTTTCCCCAATCATTTTCTTTTCCGTTTCGGACTTCCTGTGACATATGACCTGACCTAACATTTTTTCTTGTTCAATATGATCTATTAGTAGGTATTGCTATTTAGTGTACTATTTTTTCTCCATAACATAGAAGTCCGCCAGTCGGCGTCTCTTAATTAGACTATTATTTGGCCGTTTTCTTTGTAACGTAACATTTATATACATAGCCTATAGGCTCACATGCAAAATGAATAAAGACAATAAAGAGACACCGTCTAGTGGGGTGCTGATCAAAGCCCCTAAAAATCAAAGGGCGGGACTTCGGGGAGTATTAAATAGGCTAATCGTAGACGTCAACACTTTCATCGCTACTGCCGAACTAGAGGAATTGGAGGCTAGATTAGAAAACGTCCAAGCTACCCACGGTCGTATTACGGCTCTGAGTGAGGTGATTGTGGCTGACATGATAGAGGAGGAAGAGATAGTTACAGAGTGTGATAATCGCGCCCTCTATGACGAACCTGTCTTTAGAGTGAAGTACCTATTACAGCGTGCTGTCGCGAGTAAGAAGGGAGGCGATAATGAGGCCCATAGAAGGGCTGACCCAATACATACTGTACACCTCCCAAAGCTCAATCTTCCTACATTTGGGGGCAAGTTAACTGAGTGGTTAGCTTTTTGGGACGTATTTCGGTCTACGGTTCATGAATCCTCTTTGGATAATGTCCGCAAGTTTCACTATCTGAAGGGACAAATGGAAGGAGAGGCCTTACATTTAATAGAGGGTTTTGCAGTAGTGGGTGGTAGTTATCTTGAAGCGGTACACTTATTAGAGTCCACATACGGGGATAGAGAGCAGTTGAAGATGGCCCATGTCGTTGCCTTGTTGGGGCTCGCAGAACCACAGTATAAGGTTGATGAGTTGACAAACTTCAGGGCAAATATGGAGTGCCATACTCGATCGCTAGACACCCTAGGGCTTACCACGCAGGAAATGATAGTCATTATCTTTCGTCAGAAGCTTCCTATGGCAATACTTGATAAGGTAAGATCATTTGAGCTGGGGGAGTTCAAAACTCAGTTCAGTAAAGAGATCAATAATCTACAGTTGAACAAAGGGAGAATTTATTAGTGGCCCCTCCATCATTGACGAACATGCCTATTACATAAGGCACCCTCTTCAAACACTCATCCGCCGTAGTTTGAATCTACCGCGCAGAGCATTTAAAAAAAAAAATTAGGAGCCTTCATCATGAGCGCACGCGACCTCACTCATGGCTTCAGTCATAATGAATTGGGTTCTCACTACGAAAAAACTTCGTAAAAAATAAAAACAAAAAGAAAATAAGAATAACTATTCAATAAGCTTTCCATCATATCGTGGATGTACTTGTGTGGATCTTTTGACCAGACGCTACTGCAGGCGTCATTCTTCCTTCTCTGCTCTGCGCTCAGCCTGCCCGGACGTGTCTCCCCACGCTCCGCGGGTTCCGCATTTGTTGCGTCCCTAGTGAGTTTTTTCTCATTTGTTTACTCCGGGATGTATCGAGTAAGGTTAGGATATGCGTAGCAGGAGTGTCCTGGGCTAGTTGCCCGCAGTGCAGTGTATTTTGGGTCGTGTGTTTGGGGCATCTATTTCGGATGTACCCTCGTGGTCCTGTTGTGGACAGGTGAACTTTTTCACAGTTAGCTAGCTTTGTGATGCAGGCGGCTTTCATTACACGTTATTGCTTCCTTTTATCTTTCTGATGAGGTAGCGTATTTTTGCTGTCGTTCCCAGCGTATTTTTCTTCACTTAGTGAAGTTTTTTCTGGGTCCCGAGTCAGTTCTTCCCTTTGCCGGAAGTGTTTGCTACAGTGGTGTGTTGGCGGTGGTTCCTGTTGTGATATAATTCAGTGCTTTTTGTTTATATTCCGACATGTTACTGTTATCCGTCTGCCTAGGCCTAGCCAGCCTCTCGTAGCTTTACCACATATACAAGTGTTATTGATTTATTTTCTAAATATGTACTACTGTGTCATGTGTGTCCTGGTTTAGTTGTGTATTGGCTAATTCCACGGACTATTTATGTGTCCTGGGTTAGTTGTGTATTGGCTAATTCCACGGACTATGTTGGGCCCGGCGTTAGTTGTGTTTTAGCTACGCCTCGGTCCGGTGTTGCGTTCAGATGGTATCTGGACGGGGTGGGTTATTTCCGGCGCTTCTTTCTCGGTTTCACCTTGATAACCCCGGCTGGTTGCCAAGTTTTGGCCACGCGTGGTTTAAAACAGGCTTGTTTCCCCGGCGAGTGGGTGTCTGTGGCTCCCCAGGACTGCGTCTCTGGGGTGCCTGTTTCAGGCTCCTTCTGATTCCCGGCGGGTTGGGTGTACCCATCTAACAGTGTTCATACGGACACGTGTTGTTTGTAGTTTTTTCGGTTTTGCAAAGCCAATATAAAACTATGCTGTAGTTGTATTTCCTCCCCGGCGATCTGTTACAAAGAAGTGGGGATAGGAACAATTGGGGTTAACTTTTAAACTTTAAATCACCCGGTGGGTGCAACCTGGAAGGGTGGGATGACCGAATTTGCAAAATTCAGTTTAGTTGACCAGACAATTGAGGGATGCATTGTGTATCGCCTCCTTCAACATACGGCGCTTTAGGGCACAATTGTGGTTAACGTTTTTTAAACTATTATTCACACCCGGCGGATGCTCCTTGGACGGATGGGAATAACGAATTTACAATTCAGTTAGTTAACCAGACAATTGAGGGATACGTTTTGTATCGCCGCCTTCAACATACGGCGATCTAAAAAGATACTTCGGCAGAAGTTAGATCTCGTATATTTGTCAGGCTTCCCAGTTTTTTATCTACGAGATAATTCGGGGGCCGGCGTCTTTTTTAGTTTTTTTTTTTTCCAAAATTTAATCTTGAAACAAACACCACCGGAAAGACTTAATCACTTATAAACGCCATGCTGGTCTTTATATATTATGTCAGAGGGTATTCATAAATGTTTTGGACAAATTAAGATATTCTGAAATCCTTTACTTAGGAAACCCCACCGCGTAGCGAGCTGTGGTCGTTGAGTATTACGTCTCGTTACCCGGCGGGTTATTTAACACTTGTGTGCGAACATGATTGGGTTAACCTTATGAGCATTAATTCCTGGAAATTTTATTTTTTCCAGAGCTGGGTCCCGGCGGGTCTATGCAGAACCTGGAGTAAGTTTCCCACCAGTCTCTGTCATGGCTACCTTTGCCCCGGTTTTTGCTTTATGCATTACGCCCTCCTGTTCAGGTATCCCTATTTTTGCGCACACCCTTTGTATAAAATGTGTTAAAATGTCTCGTTTGGTGGGGGTTACCTTTCCGGCGTTTTTCTCGTTGCTCCGAGAACACCGTTTTTGTTTACCGAGTTTAAGTCAGGATGGCTAAAATAGGTAAGTTACCCCGACGAGTTTGGTCGCTTGAGGGCTCATCAGAAACTGCGTTTTCTGTGGTCGAGCCTGGGATCAGGCTTCCTGTGTTATTCCCGGCGAGGGGGGCTCCACACAGTTATTTTGTTTGGTCTTTCCCTCCCGGCGACCTTTTTACAAAGAGGTCTGGGGCAGGTATAATTGGTTTGACATTGCATATAAAACCCGGCGGTTGTACCTTCGGGTGGTTATATTAACGGATTTGCGATTCGCGATAATTTGCCAAACAATTGATTGATACAATAGGGTATCACGGCCTTCAAGACGGCGATCTATGAGGGCTTCTGGGAGAAGCCGGATTAGAGATTAAGATAGGCTTAGACTTTTTATGGGATAAACAGATGCCTGAATCTTACTAGTGTTTCAAGTGTAAAGGGATACTTGAAAGACTTCATCATTAATAAAGATATGCTTCATCTTTATGAGGATTCAGAAGTTATGCTTAATTCTTTTGAACAGGTAAAAGATATGCTGAAATCTTTAATAAACAATTGAAACAATGTTGTTTGTTTGTTTAGTCTTTCCCTCCCGGCGACCTTTTTACAAAAAAGGTCTGGGGCAGGTACAATTGGTTTGACATTGCATATAAAACCCGGCGGTTGTACCTTCGGGTGGTTATATTAACTGATTTGCAATTCGCGATAATTTGCCAAACAATTGATTGATACAATAGGGTATCACGGCCTTCAAGACGGCGATCTATGAGGGCTTCTGGGAGAAGCCAGATTAGAGATTAGGATAGGCTTAGACTTTTTATGGGATAAAAAGATGCCGGAATCTTACTAGTGTTTCAAGTGTAAAGGGATACTTGAAAGACTTCATCTTTAATAAAGATATGCTTCATCTTTATGAGGATTCAGAAGATATGCTTAAATCTTCTGGACAGGTAAATATATCCTGAAATCTTTAATATGAAACTAAAGGAAAACGAAAAGTAGTGGTGGAGTGCTACGGTTCGTTGACCGGCGGTTTTGTGGCACATATTTGGTACCATTTTTTGGGTGTAACCCTATGAGCATTAATCCCCGGAAATTTCTCTTTCCAGGGCGGAGTACCGGTGTTGCACCAGGTGACCAGGTAGTTCCCGGGGGCGGGGTAGTTATCCCCCAGTCTCTGTCATGTCGGCACTTGAACCTCTCATTGCTGTATGTTCAACGCCGTTAAGATCAGGTATCCCTATATTATTTTTATTTGTTAATGAAATAATTTAATCACTGAATAATAATAACCATATATATTTTCTATGATTATATTATGATAATATTGTGTTTATTTATAGTAATTTATTTTAATACAATTAAATATAAATTAAATTAATTAGTATACTTTATGATTTTGCTCACCAGCTCTGCTTTCAATGAGCTATGGGAGCTTTTAATTATCATAAACCTTTACAGAGCTCTCTTTCAGAGAGTATACCGAGCTCGCAAGCGAGGGACAGCCACAGCCAAGGTGTATGGCGATGCTCACAGTCCTGCCAGGACAGAACACATCCCTTTGTGACTCAACTAGTGCTGACGTCCACCGGGATGCCGATGTACCATCTTCTATCCCAGTTTTAACATGGCAACATGTGGAGGTCCCTGCTTCGGCGGGATCTTCCCATGATAAGCCAGACTTAACGGATGAAGAACAACGATCTCTGGTCTCAGAGATGGAGGTTGAAGAGTCCAGTCACCTTCTAGGCGACTCTCAGGGTACTGTCGAATCTCCACGGAGTTCGTCATCGGCTAGGTATGTACCGGCGGAAGAGATTGATGGACTACTATTGAATGCACTTAATAGGTTCTTTGGCCCTACGCCGGAAACTCCTTCTGATACGGGAGATCCCGCGATGTCGACGAATGTGCGACCTCTGGCTACATCCTTTGCTTTAGCTAAAATACCTACCCATCCGCTTGTGTCAGACCCAATTTCCAATGTGCCAGGCACAGCAGCTCTCACTATTTCCACTGTGCGAGTCATATCAGACATATCTCCCCCTCCTTTAGACAAGGCGCCAGTCAAAAAACAGGAGCTATGCCTCTTTTATACGGGCCTGATGAGTCAGGGGTAGCAATGTTACGGAAATGTTTTGGATGTTCATATTAAGGACATTCCAAGTTATTATAACCATGACTTATTCTTCCCACCAAATCCCTCCAGAACGCCATTCTTGGTTCTCTCTTCCGGTTTTTGGTGCCGGCGGAGTCCCCTCTGCTTGGCTGCCATTAGCACGCCTTCCCCAGCTTACCTAGACCGCGAGTTTAGGTTAAGAGGAAAAGCGTTTAAACTGTTTTCGCAATATATGGTTCCCAGCAAGTAACAAAGTCTCTGTTACGCTCTTCTCAGGCAATAGAAGCCGCGGAAGTCAGGAAAGCCATTGAACTTTCCCGGCGCTTGCTTCTCCAGACTTCCATCCAAGTCTTTAGGAGATATTCGGATGGCCTTATTAGAGGCAGTTCGAGCAAGGCAGGATCTGAGGATGTTCTTAGTGAAGAAACTTCTTGACCGTATTGCAAGCCAAGTAGTTCTGTCTCCAGTTCTAATTCCTTCTTTGATTTCACCAGCAGTTTGGAAGACTGTTTTCAATTTGGCACAAGCATTCAAGCAAGGTCCCCACAAGCCCTGATGCCCTTGTTAGAACAAGGGATCAGGGTCTGGTGGTATCTGGGCGACTAACTGGTGGTGGCAGAAACAGAAAAGTTACGCATCAGTCATGTCTATGTTACGTTAAACCATCTCATATCTCTAGGATTCAAGGTCAACTTAGTAAAAGTCAAACCCTTGTTCCCCAACGAGTATTTCAGGGGATAGGGCTGGTCGAGGACACAGCTTCTCTCACTCTGAGTCAGAGTGTGGACACTCGAAACAGATTTCGCAAAAACTGTTTATGTTTCTCCACAGTCTGACTACGACACAGAGACTTTGGGAATCTCTAGTCGGTTCTCTCAACGGGGTTCAGCTAACTGTGAAGTTGGGCCGGTTGTAAGTCTAACGTTTAATCTTGGAGGGCAACAAATGTTCCCACTATTACCGGCGGGGATAGTATGGCCTATCCCAACGTTATTACACAACTTACTAGCGGTTTGGGCGACGAGAGAAATGTTGCACGCAGTCATGTCATGAACCTCTCCTCCGCCGTCGGTATGGGTGGACATGGATGCGTCAGGCACGATAGGTTGGGGCTTTTAGTCAAACCTCGGGCATCAGGGTCAAAGGTTTTGGTTCCATTTAGAAATCTTCCACATCAATGTCAAAGACTTACTAGTCCCCTTATCTGTCCTTCAGGCTCACGGCTCTGCTTTACGGGGCAAGTCGGTGGCCTTCAGAATGGACAATCTGAATGTGGTTCACTGTATTCAGAAACAAGGGTCAATAAGATCTCGGAAGTGGCTAAACGTGTCAGAAAAGATTTTTATACTAGCCAACAGGCTGAACATTCATCTTCACGCATCTTATCTCCCAGGCGTAGCAAACGTCTGGGCAGACGCTCTGTCTCAGAGACAAAGCACATCAGTAGAATGGGCGCTCTTGCGTGTGCGGAGCATTACCATCCACAAGTGGATTTGTTTGCGTCTGAGAAGACTTGCAAACTCCCACTGTACCTCACCCGCCGGACGATAACGCCGGCGGGCGGACCTGACGCTCTGATGACGGACGAGAACAGGTTGAGTTCCATTTATCTATTTTCCGCCGCCAGACGCGTCTCTAATGTGCCACGTAGTCAACAAACTACAGGATTAGCAAGGCGTAGTCTCGCTAATCGCGCCCCTGTGGCCGGTGCAGTGTGGTACCAGCATTTGTACACGTGGTGCCCGCACCCAGTGTCACTCCCGGTCGGGTTGTTCCACTTAGAACACAATTGGCAACCTAGAAACCTCGCGGACTTGTTCATTATGGACATTCAGGAGGCCAAGTGGCTAGCACCATATGGTAGCGACGTGACCAAGATATTCACGAATCAATATACCCAGTCTACAAAGCGACAGTTTCAATCGCATTGGCAAGCTTTTATGTCTTGGATTCTTAGAACAAAACAAACTGTGCCCTCGGTGGCGTTGGTTGTTAATTATTTAATGTATCTGTTCATGCAGAAACATTTATCTGAAATTGATTTATGAGGGCAGGTTTTAAACTCCGCCCACCTCCCCGTCAGCTCAGGCCTACATGGTCTCTGGACAAAGCATCGTAGTTATTCTCGTTCCCGTATGTACCAAAGACTGCAGATTTTACAAAAGGGCAGTATTCCTTATGGCTTTGGCTACCGGGAACAGAGTATCTGAGCTGGCGGCGATGAGCAACACACCTAATTGCCTCAGGTTTGATAGGCTTCATGAGTGTATTCACATTGCACCTTCCCCAGGATTCATAGCCAAGAATGAGCACAGTGAACACGTGTTTTCAGAGTTCACGGTGCCGGCGTTAAAAAGGGGAAAGGTGCACCATCTTTTTTTTTTTTGCCCAGTGCAAGCTCTAACCAAATATTTAAGAGTGGCACCTCTAAATCACCAGGGTGCTTTATGGGTCGCAAGTCCGGGTGAACGCTTGATGGAGCGTACACTGGCTTCTCTCTTGGTCGAGGACTTTAAAGAGAAGAATCCCGGCGTTGTGGGTAAGACCCACGATTTACGCAAGGGGACAGCCTCTTTACGTTTCCTTAATAATCTTTCGGTGGAGGTTATTAAGTCCACACAGTTGTGGGCCTCTAATCAGGAGTTTTTGACTCGATACCTTTCAGTAGCTCTGGACAAACCTTCCTTGCCATGTATAGCTTTACGGCAGAGGGTCTAGGTGGCCCTTTTAGTCACGTTTTGTTTAATTTCAAGAAAAAGGGGGGGGGGGGGGGAGGGTGCAGTCAGTGTGACATAGGACACCCTAGACCCCTCCGGAGTATGTGTTCGGAACATACGAGCTGTGATACTGTTTGTAGGCATTGTATTATAAAATTTCTCTGTAGTATTCATTGCAGGAAATTGTGCTAAAGGCCAATAGTAGTGTTACAACAATTCTTGTTGTAAGTAGCTTTGGCTGTGAAGCAATAGATTTTTGAGAAATCTCGGTAGTTGCAACTACGACTTTTACTTTTGAAGTAATTACTTCTCCATAAGTACACGAGTTCAGTACTTCTACGAATGTACAAGAATTAATTTATGTTTGGTTATATTTTTAGGAATATATCCACTAGTTAATGGGGTTTTATATGTGCACATGTAAACTTATAAGTTTTTAGTTTTCACCACTTACTTTAAGTGGGGTGCCTTCTTAACTAGCAGATCTGTGTACAGAGTCTCAGAGTTAACCCTTTTTCAAGCAGGCTTCTTTGAAGCACGCTCCTGCTTGTACCCCTTTTTGAAGATTTAGGCTGTATACAGTTTATGCACCCGAATATCTCTTTTTTACAAAAGTAAGAATACTATGTGGTTGTTTGATTATCTGCTTTTCTAGAGTTATGATATGATTACGAATGTCCCCCTCCAGTCTTAGAAATCAGGCATGTTCGTCAATGATGGAGGGGCCACTAATAAATTATAGGTTTGACTCCTGTAAGGAGATAAAGAAAACCTAATATTTAGTAGTGGCCCCGTAATCATTGACAACTGGGGCCCTCCCGACCATCCCCTTCCCATTCGTTGATGTATTCAGGATTTTGGTTTACTTGATATGTCAGTGAAGGAAGAATGACGCCTGCAGTAGTGTCTGGTCAAAAGATCCACACAAGTACATCCACGATATGATGGAAAGCTTATTGAATAGTTATTCTTATTTTCTTTTTCTTTTTATTTTTTACGAAGTTTTTTCGTAGTGAGAACCCAATTAATTATGACTGAAGCCATGAGTGAGGTCGCGTGCGCTCATGATGAAGGCTCCTCAGTTTTTTTTTAAAATGCTCTGCGCGGTAGATTCAAACTACGGCGGATGAGTGTTTGAAGAGGGTGCCTTATGTAATAGGCATGTTCGTCAATGATTACGGGGCCACTACTAAATATTAGGTTTTCTTTATCTCCTTACAGGAGTCAAACCTATAATGTATGTGTCGGGAGGGAGTGAGAATGTGGAAAAGAGGGGAACAGTAAGCATGACAGTGGGGACTAAAGAAAAGAAAGAGGGTGCGTATAAGAAACCTGCTCAGATTCTATGTAAGCTATGTAATAACAAACATAAATGGAGTTTCTGCGTAAAATACCCAACAAATGAGACAAAACTAGCACAGGCGAAAAGATTGAAGCAATGTGTGGGTTGTCTAAGTGGGGAACATGGTAAGCAGGGACAATGTACTGCTACATACTTAACCCAGGAACTGCAGGAAGACTCTTAAGAGTTACCCCGGCGGACTGCGGGAAGACTCTTGAGTCAGGGAAAAAAAAATCAATTTTAACACCTTACGAGCGGCCTATGCGGTTTATTTATATGTACCGCCCAGCGGGGTGTTTTTAGCCAAAATAGGGCTGTTTACGTGATCATTTTCATGCCTAAATAAGACCCAGAACGTAAAACAAGTACCTATCCCTGAAAGGGCATAAACAGAGCTTTCGAATGACACCGTAACGATCCTTTTATGATGGCTAGTTTTCTTGCAATAACCGTGCAACGCGAGTGCAAAAAGCATGTAATTCGGTACTTTCCCCATATAATTCAGTATGTAGCGAGTGAGAGAGGGGGGAGGGAGCTGAGATTCGTGTCAGTAGGTTCGCCGCGGTGGTCTGGAGCAGTCATACGCTCGCTAGCCTCCTGCCACCACTTGTCTCTCTCTCAGCAACATTACGTGCTGAAATTGCCACTCGACCTATGTCGAGCGCCGCCACATAGTCCAGCTTTATTTAACTCGACTTATGTGGTGAGCCGCTAATTAAGGGTTAAACACCGATTTTTTTTTTTTTTTTTTTTTTTTTTTTTTTTTGCCCCTGGGCCATGCAAAATATCACTCCTCTACCTCCCCTCCTTCCCCACTTTCCTCCCCTCCTTCAGTTATCACCTATTTTCCCTGTTATTCCCTTATTCTGTGGTATATTTTCGTGCTAACATTAGCGAGTTGCAAGCAGGGCATTGTCATCACTGTTAGCAAGCGAGTGCAAGAGAGAGAGAGAGAGTATCGATCGACAGTGTCTCTCCAGCCTTGGGGAAAATTGGCGGGAAAGGAGGTTGCCTCAGCCATACTTTATGTAACTCCAGGCCTGTATCGCCGATTTTGACCATCCAAACGCTGTTTCCATTGTTTTATTGTTGTAACAGGTTAATGCCTTTATAATCAACCTATAATAGATGCATATGGAGAAGTATTAATGCTATTTATGGTAAAATTTATATTTTAGTGATGGAAACAGCTCAAATACATCAGCACAGGCAGAGGTGTCTTATACCCCCCATGCACTTCAGAGGTTAAGGCCCTGTCGCTACTGCAAAGGACATCACTTTGATAAGTTGTGTCCTACGGCAGATAAAGTCAAAGACGTCAATACAGAGGGTAGTACAACTGTGACACTAGGTAGCATGCAAGACACCACTATATTGCCCACAATACAGATTCCCATGGAAGGTAATGACAGTAACAAAGTTTGTCGGGTACTTCTAGATCAAGGGTCTCAACATTCTTTTATAAAGAGGTCCGTACTGGTGGGAATGAAGCACCGAATCGTAGGGGCTGAGACTCTTCGATTACAGGGCTTCACAGGGGTTACTGATAAACAAGACTACGAGATAGCGGAGATTTCATATTTCTACCGTAAAAAACGATACTTTATGAATTGTATCGTAGTAGACACCCTACCAGAATATGTATCTGTAGGAGTGAAGAAGGTGGAACAAGCATTACGTAGTAAGGGGGTTAACTTGTCAGATCCCATGGGAAATCAGAGTGAGGTGCATGTTCTACTTGGTGTGGATCATTATTATGAAGTAGTATACCCTGGATTTAAAAAGATGTGTGGTGTAATTTTAATCCACACTAAATTTAGATATTGCATGAGCAGAAACGTGCATACTACACAGTCAAAGGTCCTGGTCGACACGGTCTCGATATATAGAGTCAATGTAACCGCGGAAGAGGAGTTGGGAAGGGAGGATTCCCAACCTAGTGACCCTAAGATGGCTGCCGAGTTCGACCTGGAACGACTGTGGAGATTGGATCACATAGACATTAATCCTATGGAGACTGATTATGACTCGGAAGTTGCGCTACAAAGGTTTGACGAGTCTGTGTGCTACTGTCCCTCAGACAAGCAATATAAAGTTAGTTTACCCTGGAAGAACAGTGAGATAATCCTGCCTACCAACTATGGTTTGGCATTAGGTCGCTTGCGCGCATTGCAGCGGAAATTGTCTAACGAACCGAGCACGCGCCAGGCGTATGACGATATATTTCGGAGTTATGAAGATAGGGGCTTTATTGAGAGAGTCGATGTCAAGGAACCGTTTAAGAAGGGTAGGGTTCACTATCTGGCCCATCATGGGGTAAGGAAAGACAGCGTCACCACACCAATACGGGTGGTGTATGACTGTTCTGCCCACCAAGGTCAACAACCCAGTCTAAATGACTGCCTGTTGACAGGTCCGTCCATGGTGTCGGACCTGTCCCAACATCTATTGCGGTTTAGGCTGGGGAAGTACGCCTATACCAGTGACATCAAGAAAGCATTCCTGATGGTCAAGCTAAAGGGGGAAGATAGAGATGTTACCTGCTTTCTTTGGTTCAGCGACATTAGCGACTCTGAAAGTCCAATCATAATATACCGTTTTCGGGTTGTACTCTTTGGGGCCACGTGCTCACAGTTTTTGTTAAATGCCACAATCAGAAAACATATAGCTGACACTCATGAGGACACAAGTAAACTATCTCGCGGATTATATATTGACAACTTGCAGGGTTCTAGCGATAGTCAGGATGATTTGTTATATACATACTGGCCAGCACGCAGATTGTTTGCGGATGCACATCTATTTCTCCGTGAGTGGGTTACTAATAGTGAAGATCTTCAGAGTTTGATACAGGTGGACGGTACGGCATTTCTTAACCAGGAAAAGTCCAGAAATTTGGGGATGATCTGGCAACCTAAACATGACATACTAACTTTTCAAACAAGGTCTTTTGCTCAGCAGACAGGAGCACACACCAAAAGAAGTCTGTTGAGCAAAGTTGCGCAATTTTTTTATCCTTTGGGTCTAGCATTACCCGTTACCATAAGAGCTAGGATTCTAATGCAGGAAGT
This sequence comes from Paralithodes platypus, assembly GCA_032716605.1. NCBI lineage: Eukaryota > Metazoa > Arthropoda > Malacostraca > Decapoda > Lithodidae > Paralithodes > Paralithodes platypus. The sequence goes on along the minus strand of CM064565.1, from coordinate 9,184,328 downwards.
TTGGAGACGTAAATTAGGATGGGATGACTGTTTGCCCGAGGACCTGAATGACCAAGGGACATTGTTGTTGAATGAGTATGCCATCCTATGTACTAAACCTATACCTCGTAAAGTGGCGGCGTTCGGTGACGTTACGTTACACACGTTTTGCGATGCTAGAGCCACGGCATACGGGGTAGCCATATATGTCGTTACTTCATTTGGGGCACATTTAGTTACAGCCCGGGCCCAAGTAGCCCCGGTTAAAAAGGTAACTATCCCTAAAATGGAATTGACTGCCATGCTGCTATTAGCACGTCTGGTGCAACATGTACGTGCAGCATACGAGAGCGAATTAAATATTGAAACCGTTCACGTATGGTGCGATAGTCAGGTCGCACTCAACTGGATACATAGCAAGAAGTCTCTGCCAGTTTATGTGCGGAATAGGGTAGATGAGATTAGAGCCCTTTTGCCAGACGTTGCTTATCATTATGTAAATAAAAAAGAAAACCCTAGTGATCTCATAACTAGGGGTATAACGGCTAGCCAGTTAATTAAGTCTGAATTGTGGTGGCATGGTCCAAAGTGGCTGCTCCATGAAAGTGAATGGACGATTTGGCATGCTGTTGGTGAGGGACTTCTGCCACTGGAAACAGTGGCAGTTACAGCCCAACCAAAAGAGCCACCGGGTCCTATCATAGAGTGGGCAAGATTCGGTGACTATAATAAACTAGTCAGAGTTGTAGCTTGGGTATTGCGATATGCATCCAATCTCAAGCTTAAAGTAACGGGCCAACTCTGCAACAGGGGTCACAACATTGATGCTCGTGAATTTAACCCTTAATTAGCGGCGAGCAACATAAGTCGAGTTAAAAAAAGCTGGACTATGTGGCGGCGCTCGACATAACTCGAGTGGCAATTTCAGCACGTAATGTGGCTGAGAGAGAGAGACAAGTGGTGGCAGGAGACTAGCGAGCGTATGACTGCTCCAGACCACCGCGGCGAACCTACTGACACAAATCTCAGCTCCCTCCTCCCTCTCTCACTCGCTACATACTCAATTATGTACTGAAAGTACCGAATTACCTGCTTTTTGCACTCGCGTTGCACGGTTATTGCAAGAAAACTATCCATCATACAAGGATCGTTATGGTGTCATTCGAAAGCTCTGTTTATGCCCTTTCAGGGATAGGTACTTGTTTTACGTTCTGGGTCTTATTTAGGCATGAAAATGATCACGTAAACAGCCCTATTTTGGCTAAAAACACCCCGCTGTGCGGTACACATAAATAAACCGCATAGGCCGCTCGTAAGGTGTTAAAGCAGCTGAAGTAACTTTGATCAAATGGGTTCAAGTAGAAACCTTTTCCAATGAATTAGAATCCTTGCAAAGCTCGAATAAGACATTAATGCCTAATATAGTGCGTCAACTAAGGTTGCACCTAGACAATGGCCTCATCAGGTGTGAGGGTCGCCTGAAGTGGTCGGGCATACCAGACGGCACAAACCGCCCTATACTTATGCCAACAAGACATCACGTTACTGATCTATTGATCATACGTGCACATAGGGAAGTAAAACACTACGGGGTATGTCATATTATATCAAATTTACGTCTCACATGGTGGATACCCAGAGTTCGACAAGTAGCTCGACGCGTAGTAAGAAAGTGTGTAATATGCCAGAGACTAAAGGGTAAACCATATGCAACTGGACCAGCTCCACCTCTACCTGAATGCTGTATAAAGCACGTAGAACCTTTCCAACCGGTAGGATTAGATTACACAGGGGCATTGAAGACGAGGGAGCATGAGAAGGTTTATATATTATTGTTTACCTGTGCAACATCTCGAGCGGTACACCTAGAACTATGTGATAATATGTCTAGCGAAGAATTTATGCTGGCGTTCAGACGGTTTTGTGCCCATCGTTCATTCCCTCAACTCATTCTTAGCGACAATGCTCCCACTTATGTCCAAGCATCAAAATATCTAAAGGATATGAGTAGTGATCCTACTATCATCACTTTTTTGGGAGAGAAGAAGTGCGAATGGAGGTTCATTCCAGTTAAGGCACCTTGGTTTGGTGGAATGTGGGAACGATGTGTCGGCATAGTAAAATCAGGACTCAGAGCGGTTGTAGGACGTGCTCTATTAAAGAAGAGTGAGTTGACGACAGTCCTCACAGAGATAGAGGCAGTCGTGAATGATCGCCCGCTTACATATGTGTACACCAACCTGCAAGAACCACTACCATTAAAGCCTGCTCACTTGCTATATGGGAAACCATTGACTGCGTTTCCATCTGATTTCCAATCCATAGTAGAGTTAGAGGATCCCTCGTTGTACTCTGAGGTAGCGGTGTCTAAGAGATACCAGTATATATCCAGGATAATAGAGGATTTTAGGAAATGGTGGATTAGTGAATATCTGCTAGCATTGAGGGAAAGGAGTGTTCCTCCCTCTGGTCGACCAACGGCACCTACAGTTGGTGAAGTTGTTTTAATTAAAGAAGATAGTCCTCGTTTATACTGGAAATTTGGCCGCGTGTTGGAGGTATACAAGGGGGCAGACTCTGTAGAGCGGGTGGCGCGCGCCTATTGAAGACAGCCACTGGAACTACTGTTCGTCCTATCGCACGTTTGTACGCTTTGGAGCTTGATTCCGCATTGAAATCTGATGCTCCACCTGTTATTGCTGGGTCCGAGGATTCTCAAAGGAACGACTCACCTCTTACTGATGGTGATCATTCTCGGACCGGGACGCGTCCCAGACGCGCTGCTGCTGGCGCCGTCGACTTGTGGCGTCAGAAGATAGCCTCTGGGCAACTTTAGGTTTAAGGTGGGGTTCAGGTCTTTTATTGTGGGGGGAGTGTATCGTATAAATACGATAGAATATGACTCTTTTGTGATCTCTTATGTCTCTGTGACGTCATGATCGCTCCTACAGCACGACGTAGGACGAGTAGAGCGTATATTATAAGATTGTAAATAAGTTAAGTTATAAAAGGCCTAATATGCTATTAAGCAATATTGCCATGGTCTTATGTAGTTTATATGAATTTATCGTATATATTAATATAATTTATCGTATAGAGCAACCTAGATGCGGTGCACGATAATTTGGGCTCCTGGCGTTTTGCCAAGGCAGCAAGGTGTGTCTTCGAGGAACACCAGAGCCTTCACGAACACCAACCAGTTAACATCTAATTTTCCGCCCTCAGTTGATCGTGCTTTTGTGCCTCTAATCACAATACACATACAGCAATACACACAGCTACACCATCACGACGCTCTCATCGACGCCATGACTGACTGACAGATAAGCATAATATTCATGTCCATTCCCATGTAATCATTTATTCTTTCTTTAACTTGACTCGTGTCTCGGGACCGAAGTCTCGATCCCCATTGTCCACCGCCATATTGGGTAAAACGTTCTCCCTTGCCTCATTGCCACGTGGAACTATTGGTGAGTTAATTCCTGGCTACTATTAACCCTTATAACCTTACCATATATATAAATTTATTATGTGAGACCTTTGGATATAAATTAGCTTGTTTCAGATTGAATTAAATTTAGATATGGAGTAGTTTTCATTTAGATTTATTTATTTGATTCATTATAGTTTAGTAATATTTAACTTCCATTGATAGTTTACCACACATACAGTATACATAGATAAACATACATATATACAATAATAATTATTATTATTAAAAAAAAAGTAAATACATAGTGATCCTACCTCACGTGTACATTATTAAGTAGATACACAACTCACTAATACTATGAGGATTGACCTCCCCAAAAGGGTCAGATGTCAAATTACAAGCTGTTTCAGTCTATAATCTGACGGTCTGGATATATATTTCTAGCTCTTTATATTTTATAATTTTCATGGAGGAGATTTAGCAGGATGTTACCTATTTTGTAAAGGCCATCATTTAGATCCATAGTGTTTCTATAATATTATACTCTGATCACGGCGGACTCGGCAAATAGTCTTTCATAATAGCAGCTTGACCAGTGGATCATCTTAGCCTCATCCCAATTTATATGATGGTTTTGTCTTTGTTTGTGTTTAAATATACCATTTGATTCTTGAGCTGACATTACTGATTGTTGATGTTGTTTAACTCTCACCTCTAATCTTTTTCCAGTTTGTCCTATGTATATGTCATTACATCCTTTACACGGAATTAAATATACATCACCTGCATCAATTTTAGGGCTGTTTTTTTTTTATCAAAGTAGATTTGACGGAGTTTTTATAATAGAATACTACATTTACAGTATACTAAAATTCTTGAGAGATGTTGCGAGTGGTGTTAATTCTTGAGAGATGTTGCGAGTGGTGTTAATTCTTGAGAGATGTTGCGAGTGGTGTTAATTCTTGAGAGATGTTGCGAGTGGTGTTAATTCTTGAGAGATGTTGCGAGTGGTGTTAATTCTTGAGAGATGTTGCGAGTGGTGTTAATTCTTGAGAGATGTTGCGAGTGGTGTTAATTCTTGAGAGATGTTGCGAGTGGTGTTAATTCTTGAGAGATGTTGCGAGTGGTGTTAATTCTTGAGAGATGTTGCGAGTGGTGTTAATTCATCGTGATATGGCAAAACTAAAATATTTTTCGTTGCAAGGGGAGCTTAATTACGTACATTATAGAAGTTTGTTTCGGCTTTGGCAAAACTTTGATCAACAAGACTTTCAGGATAGCAGAGTGTCTTGGCTAGATTATATATTTGTTTGTATTCGTTATCTATGAATTCTGGGTTACATAATTATCCTTAATGCTCTTAGAAACATGCCTGCAAAAAATGACAGATTTACTTTAATATGATGGTTGGAGAAAAAATGAATATAGGAATCTACAAGAGTCGGCTTTCTATATATTTTAATTTTAAGTGACCATTGTTATTTATAATCATGGTATCAAGGAAAGGTAGTTTATTGTTTACTTCTTCTTCAATTTTGAATGAAATCGAGGGGACAAGATCGTTAAGTTTAGTAAGGAATAAATGGTGATTTTGGTTGGTAGGCCAAAGACACAAGATGTCGTCAACATATCTAAACTAAGGGAGTCTAAAGTTACATATCTTAGGTAAAAACCGAGTCTAAAAATATTCCATAAACAGGTTAGAAATGATCGGAGAGAGTGGATTTCCCATTGCGCAGCTAAATATTTGCCGAAAAAACCTTCCATTCACAGCAAAGTTAGTGTTGAGGACGCACAATTCAATTAGCTTCATGAAAACATTATTACTTATTGGCAAATCTAAATTCGGCAAATAATTTTTCAAAAATCCTAGTAAGTCATGAACTGGCACTTTCGTACATAAGGAATTAACATCAAACTAATTAGTTTGCAAGATGAATTGTTGTTTCTAATTTTACTAAATAAATCACTGGAGTTTTTTACATGTGAATCAGAGATCGTGCCAACTAATGGGGATAACAACTTACTAAGCCATTTAGATCATTTATAAGTGGCAGACCCTACTGAACTGATGATAGGATCGGGTTTATCCTTAAGCAAGCGGTTTATTTTTTATTTGTTTTTCTCCGATCATTTCTAATCTGTTTATGGAATATTTGGAGACTCGGTTTTTACCTAAGATATGTAACTTTAGACTCCCTTGGTTTAGATATGTTGACGACATCTTGTGTCTTTGGCCTACCAACCAAAATCACCATTCATTCCTTAATAAACTTAACGATCTTGTCCCCTCAATTTCATTCAAAATTGAAGAAGTAGTAAACAATAAACTACCTTTCCTTGATACAATGGTTTTAAATAACAATGGTCACTCAAAATGGCAAATATATAGAAAGCCGACCTTGTAGATTCCTATATTCATGTTTTCTCCAACCATCATAATAAAGTATAACTGTACATTTTGTTCAGGTATGTTTCTAAGAGCATTAAGGATATGTAACCCAGAATTCATAGATCTATCTATCTATATATCTATATGCTCAGGCCCAATCCCCATTATGGGGGTAGCCGACTCAAGACAGAGCAAGAATAGGGAAAAACACAAAAACAACATAAAACAACGAATAAACACAGATAACAAACACAAATTCACACACATCTAGGTCACCCAGGAGAAGACCCAGAGACCAGGGTCACCAAGGTCGCTCCAGCACTCCCCCGGCCCCCGACCATTCATAGATAACGAATACAAACAAATATATAATCTAGCCAAAACACTCTGCTATCCTGAAAGTCTTGTTGATCAAAGTTTAGCCAAAACCGAAAAAAATGCTATAATGTAAGTAATAAAGCTCCCCTTGCAACGAAAAATATCTTTGTTTTGCCATATCACGATGAATTAACACCACTCGCAACATCTCTCAAGAATTTGAGTATAAATGTAGTATTCAATTATGAAAACTCCGTCAAGTCTACTGTGATAAAAAAAACAGCCCTAAAAATGATGCAGGTGGTGTATATTTAATTCCGTGTAAAGGATGTAATGACATATACATAGGACAAACTGGAAAAAAGATTAGAGGTGAGAGTTAAACAACATCAACAATCAGTAATGTCAGCTCAAGAATCTAATGGTATATTTAAACATAAACAAAGACAAAACCATCGTATAAATTGGGATGAGGCTAAGATGATCTACTGGTCAAGTTGCTATTGTGAAAGACTATTTGCCGATTCCGCCTTGATCAGAGTATAATATTATAGAAACATTATGGATCTAAATAATGGCCTTTACAAAATAGATACTATCCTGCTAAATCTCCTCCATGAAAATGATAAAATAAAAAGAGCTAGAAATATATGTCCAGACCGTCAGATTATTAGACTGAAACAGCTTGTAGTTTGACATCTGACCCTTTTGGTGAGGTCAATCCTAATAGTATTAGTGAGTTATGTATCTAATCAACTCTGCTAAGCAGAGTGGTATCTGTGACGCTCACCGCTTTCCCCAGAACCGCATGGCTTACTCGCTAGGACTCGCCAGGGCAGAGAATGTAGCTACAGTCTACCTATCATTGTGTACTTTCCTTCTCGAGAAAGCTTGTGTTGCAGACAGTTCAGAACTGTTCTTTGTTTTTGTCTGTCACAATCCTTTCTATTTTATTTAATCAATTGAAAGTATTGTGTTAAGTGGTTGAATGATGGGAAGGCGAGCGGGAGAGAGAGAGAGAGAGAGACCAGGTGGTGTGACTTGGTGGTGGGTGTGGCGCGTGGCTGGCCCCCTTACATAGGCCTCGCGGGATTCGTTGCCTCCTGCCTAACACGGCCTACTAGGCGGCTGCTTACTCGGTGACTGTCGTCGCCCTCGTGCCATTCCTGCGAACTGGGACTCCATCCATGCGGTCCCTGGAAATATCCTGGTCAGATCCGTCCCAGACAGCATACTCTAAGCATCTCCCATGAACTGTTCCACACTCTTGTCTTAGAATCTTTCTCTCCTACTGCCTCTATCATTTCCACTACTTCCTCACCTTTTATTAATATCAATCCCCTTCTGGTTCCCTGCATCCACACCTTGAATTGGTGGCCAGACTGTATTATATGCTGGATCTCACATTTCTTATGTACTAGGCTAAGGTTGAAGATAGTCATTGTCTTTTTGGGAGATTGTATTGCTCGGACTGTCTCCATCAATCACTAATGTTTCTACAGGGTTAAATAATGCTAGACTAGGGATCAGGTACCTTGCTGTTGGTGTTTTCACTGTGTGTAGGCTACTTTTGAGCTGCACGACACTACGGATTCTGTGGGTTACCTGGGTGGATCTTTTGTCTGTATACCTTGGAGTTTAGACTGTGTAGTGCGTGAGGGCTGCTTGCCTAATCCACCCAACACTGTTCTTACTCTATTTGTTTTTACTTTTGAGGGTCGCCAGGAGGATACTCAATACTTGTGATCGAGAATCCTCAAGAGAGCACCCCTTCATATTAACGTAATCAGGCCACACAGACCCAAGGTCCACACTAGGCTAGGAGCTGCCTTGCTCCACCAGAATTCTGTACCTTTGCGCATCCCAGCTAGACTTTGTTAACCCGGGTAGACATTAGCTGGATTAGATCATATACTCTTTTATGCATACCCATTATTTCTACACAAGCATTTTGAGGTCTAGGTTGCTGTAGAGAGAGACAACCAGCATAGATCGGTTTTGTTAATAGGAGTACTACTTTTTCGTGGCGAGCATTATTACTGTTGCACCGCTTAATATTCTTGTGTCCAATAACATTATTGGTTCAGCCTTTTCGTGTATTTAGGCTACACGTGCATTGTCCTGCCTCCTGCTAATTTGTGGTTCCATTTCCGATACGTTCTTCTTAGTAGCATCCGACATTATTCAGAAGATTCCTTGTTCGGTGCTTGAGGACTTTACAACACTTTCTTTCATAAAGGAGTGACAGATATTATTGATTAAAGTAACGTTAAGTAAACCTTCTTCTTGTTTGCATTAGATCACTTGTGATGCATGTCCACGTGTGAGCATGCTGTACAGAACGCCTAGTCATGCCCCACTCTGGCTAGGATCGTCAGGGCAGGAACTTTGGCTGTAGTCTATGTAGAGTTTCCTAACTTAGTTCATGTGAGCCGTTGTACTATAAGTATTAGGAATATGTATTTTGTTTTCATCTGAGTCAACGAGTTCTATTTTATATCATTAGTTATAAGTATTGTGTGTAAAACTTATTTGTAATGATGGGAAGAGAAACAGCCACAGTTAGGTGTCAGTGGGTACGCCAGGCAGGAGGTAGGCCTAACTCACTAGCACTCCTCCCTCCCTCAGTGCTAGGGGAGCCTTTGTGTATCCCAGAGGAGAGAGATAAATTACGTAATGGTTGTCAGTGGACGGTCCTTAGTAGTTCACGTTGGGCTCACTAGAGGGCCGGGTATAAAAGGGAAGTCTAGCCATTTTTTCATCAGAACTCATTAGGCAGAGCGACTTCTCATTTCCCTTGCTAACTATTTATATTCTTCTGACTGATGGGAACTTTCTCTACTACCTTACATTCTTATTTCCTCTTTTCCCTGCCCTGTTTAACTTCCATGGTCCCGTTGGTGCAGAGCTAGTCAGCCAACGTATTATCGCTTGAGTTCTCACGAGATACTTGCCTATTAGATCGCCTATTTTGGAAGGATTGACTTAGAATAGGATTGATTTATGTTTGTTGCACTTGTATATGCATTTCCCTGTGTGTTATTATTATTCCTGTTTTCTGCTAGTCTAGGTAATGCTAGACTGGGGTAAGGCTTTTCTGTGTTACGAATTGTTGTTTGATGCAGTGGTTAAGCGATAAACTTGCATACTCGTTTCGGTTCAGTGAAGCCTAGGTTGTCTTCGCGGCTGACTGTGTTGAGTTAATAATTTACAGTGCGTGAGGGCAAGAGCCTAACCACCCTGTATTTTATTAACAGTTTGTTTTTACTTTGTCAAGGAGCCGGGAGAAAACCAGATACAAGGGATCTGGATTTCTCAAAGTGCACTTGTTAGTTTTAACGTATTACTTTAAACAGTCGTGAGGACTTCGTTAGGCTATGAGCCGCTTTTGCTCAGATACCTTTTTGCCTACAGTACCCCAGCTAGACTTTACTCGATTAGTAGATACAGAATAGTATTGAAGCTTTCCTTATGTATGATATTGTTTATGCACTATTGATTTCATGTGTTGCAAGCTTGGCTACTTTAGTGATTAGTGGCCCACGAGCACAATCCGAGTAGGCTATTGTCGTTGCACTTGCGGAGTACTTCCTTTTAATGTTTGCCATTTACTATTGCATATTCTTTTAATTATTCTTATGCCAATTTAAGCCTTTAATAGTATTTAATTGCCAGTGTTTTTGCTTATTGAATTACTGTTCAAAATCCGATACGTACTTCTTACGAGCATCCGAGAAGCATCTAACTTTTTCAGAAGATTCCTTGCTCGATGCATAAGGACTATTAATTAACGTAACGTAATAGTGCCGATCCGAAGTAGAGGGTGGTGGACTTCTTAAGTTCATAGTCAAGGGTGGATTACTTCGGCTTCGGCCAACACTATTCTTTTGTGTTGTTGTTTCTTACTTCATTGTTTGATTGTTGACCAGACTAGATAATTCCTGTCTCTTTATTAGTCTGTTGTTGAACACTAGTACCGAGTTGTTGTATACCCCGTTATAGCAGATTGAACTCTGGAGGGTATTGGTGTTTTTTGTTCGGCTGGCAGTACTCAGGGGTTGGGATCGTGTGTTTCCGTTGTGGCAGCGAGCCGTATTCGAGTCCTGATTGAGAGCCCTTGTGTACCCGAGTGCCAGTTCGTAACAAATGGCGACCTTGCTTAGGATTTTGTTAACAGTATAAATTTTTGCAGAGTTGTACAACATTTGTTTGTTTGTATTTTAGCGTGCATATTGAAGAATATTTTTTTTTGTATGGCAATTAGTAAAGCATTTAAGAGACTCCAGTTAATTTAGTAATTAGTGCTTGCATAGGAAGTTTAACACTTTTGTCTCGAGAATTTTTTTGTGGACTTCAGTATGTCATGCATTAGCACTGACGATGAGCGAGAGATGTCCTTTGAAGGTGTGCCGTTAGTAACCAGTGAGGAGGATGCTAGAGTTTTTGTGAGTAAGCGGTACCACGTGACGGAGGAGAGGCTGACTGGGGTGGATGTTTGTGGCTTGCACCTGATAGCCAAGGTTTTGGGCATTTCCAATGTAGCAGGGATGTCCAAGGGGGAGCTGATTTCCTGGGTGTTGCGTGGGCGACATGGGGTTTCGGAGGAGAGGGCGTTTGGGGGGGTTCCTCCCCAGATCCCCTCTCACTCGACTCCCACAGTGCCGTCCACTCAGTTACCGGAGGTTAGCACTCTCCCACAGAGGGATGAGAATTGGCAGATTGGAGTGCTCTCGGGTGGTGCACGTGGTGGTTCCCCAGTTTTTGCCTCCCCTCCTTCAGTAGTGGCAGCTCCCTCTTCCTGCCTGTCTCCAGATATGGTATTTAGACTTGAGCTTGCTAAGATTGAGGCTATGAAGCAGGAGATTGAGGCTAGGAAGCAGGAGGATAAGACCAGGAGGCAGGAGGATGAGACGAGGAGGCATGAGATTGAGGTTAGGAGGCAGGAGGATGAGACCAGGAGGCATGAGGCTGAGCTTAGGTACGACTCAGAGAAATATTGTGCTAAATTAGATTTAGATAAGACTCGTGCAGAGTCGACAGGGACTCTGATGGGCCGTGAGGGCCAAGTAAGAGAACAGTCCTTGGCCCACTTAGTCAAATTGGTGCCGGTATTTAGTGAAACTGAAGTCACAGAATTTTTTAATCGTTTTGAGAAGAAGTGTAGGGAGCATAATTGGCCTGAAGAGAAGTGGGCAGCTCTAGTCTCCTCAAGACTTACGGGTAAGGGTCTGAAGGCTTATGATGCACTGCCTTTAGAGTCTTGCATTGACTACCCAGAATTGAAGAGAGCTGTCCTACGGGCATACAAGTTGCAACCGGAAACATATCGATTGAAGTTTCGGGGTGTTACAAAGACTAGGGAGGCGACCTTTCTTGAACATGCCCGGGACTTAAAAGATGCACTTAAAAACTGGACACGTTCTGAGAAAGCTGAGACGGCAGAACAGTTGACTGAGCTGTTTCTGCTCGAGCAGTTTTATAAGTGTACTGGTGCAGAAATGATTTTAACTATTAAAGAAAAGAACCCAAGAACTCTTCAAGAGGCAGCTGAGATGGCTGACCTCAGGTTGTCGCTAATCAGGGGATGTGAATCTGTAAAGCGTGTTGATGCAGTTCCCAAGGGGCGCGATACTCCAAACCCTCGAGCTCAGGACAATCACTATAGATATAAACCTCAGTTTAAAAGCCAAGATACCAGGATTGAACCAAAGACTACAGCCGTCCCATTACAGAAGGGTCAGAACTCCGCCCTTATCAGAAGAGACCGATAGGGGAAGTGGAATGTTTTCATTGTAGAAAGAAGGGGCATTATGCAAAATCTTGTCCTAGTAAGCCGCCAGCTGCAGCCGTGTCTTTGGTGCGCAGCATAGGTGTGGCTGAAATGTCGTCTGGATTTACCCAGGGTAGTTTGCCAGCGGCAGGGTCACAGGCTATGTATAAGACTCAGGAAGGCTCGTCCCTTGTCCGTGATGTCTTTTGCGCCCATAGAGGGACCGGTAGGGTAAGTTGGGCGGGTTGCCAGCATAAGGTGGAAGTTTTGCGTGATACTGGAGCTTCACAGACACTTTTGAAGAATTTCACGGGGCGACCAATTAATGCGGCACGGGTGGTTGTTGTTCAGGGTATTAATGGGACCAGGTCATACCCGTTGGTTCGTGTGGAGCTGGAAGTTGATGGTGTGATTAAGGACTTAGATGTTGGGATCGTTGAGAAATTGCCAGTGGAGGGCGTCGACCTTCTTCTCGGCAACGACTTTGCGGTGCCTACTTTAGACGTTCCACCCTTAGTCGTTGCCGAGAGGCCGGCCGACGTGAGTAGTGAGTTGTCAACACCAACAGATGGCATGTGTGGTAACTCGTTCCCAAGCATTTAAGGTATCACAGCCTATTTCCCAGGCCACAGAACAGCGGAGGAAGGGAATTAAGGAGAAGCGGAAGGCTGGGAAAAGTTTGAAGAGTTTAGAACCAGTGGCTCTCCCAAAAGACCCAATAGCAGGACCTTTGACCGAGTCTGTTGTAACTCCAGTGCCTAACACAGTTGATAAAGTAGTGGAGGACGCAGAGATTCAGAGACAGCACCGTTACCTGCAGCGAGAAAACCGGATGTCTAAGTTGGATGTTGGGGGATGGCATGAGTTGTTGACCAAGCAGTTAGACATGTTGGCTCCCACAGACATTCGAAAGTTGCAATTAGAGGATCCAGAGGTTTTGCAGTGTACCAATGGGGCTCTGGAGTTAGAAGAAGATAGGGATGCAAAGGCAGGGGATTTTTTTTTCTTTAATGGAATTTTATACCACCGATATCAAGATCCTAAAAGGAACTGGGAGGGCGGATCAGGTACAGTTAACCAGCTGGTCGTGCCAGAGGGCTGCAGGGAAAGTTTGCTTAGGTTGGCTCATGATTCTCCATTATCAGGACATTTGGGTGCCAAGAAAACGGTGGCGGCTTTGGGGAAATTGTTTTGGTGGCCAGGGATGAAGTCTCATGTGCAGTCATGGATAAACTCATGTGATATTTGTCAACGTGTCGGGAAACCGAACCAAGTTATTCCTAAGGCTCCGTTACGCCCTATTCCTGTGATTGGGCCACCCTTTAGTAAAATTATTGTTGACATGGTTGGTCCACTCCCTCCCACTAAGGCTGGAAATAAATTTTTGTTAACCATAATGGATGTTGCCACTAGATACCCCGATGCATACCCTATGAAAAATGGAATGGCTAAGACGGTAGTCAGTAACTTGTTGTGGTACTTCTCAAGGTACGGGTACCCGGAGGAGATTCAGTCTGATCAGGATCTAATTTCACCTCCAACATGTTCAAGCAAACAATGCAACAGCATGGGATACGAGCAGTAGTATCGTCAGCGTATCACCCTGAGAGTCAAGGGGTGCTTGAGCGGTGGCATGCTACACTTAAAAGCATGGTCAGGTGTTATTGTGCTGACAACGGTATGGATTGGGATCTTGGATTGCCTTATGTGCTGTTTGCTGCTCGGGAGGTACCTGGTGAGAGCCTGGGATTTAGTCCAAACGAGCTGATTTTTGGACACCGTGTCAGGGGCCCCCTTAACATGCTGAAAGAAATTTGGGAGGGGACTGTGCAGCCTTGTCCATTATTAAAGTATGTGCTTGAAAGCCGTGAGCACATGTTTAAGAGTCTGGAGATGGCAGGTAGAAATTTGACAGAATCACAAGCTTTGATGAAGGACAGGTATGATCGCAAAGTGAGGCTCCGGAAGTTCACTGTAGGACAAGAGGTATTAATTTTGTTGCCTTTAGTTGGTAACCCCCTCTCTGCGAAGTACACTGGACCTTATAAAATTGTAGAACAAATTTCAGACTTAGATTACCTTGTTGCCACTCCAGACAGGAGGAAAAATATATATTTTTTTTTTTTTTTTTTTTTTTTTCTATATTCCAACTTTACTCCCTCTCGGGCATAGGCTCAGAGCCTGGACATTCACGGCTGTACAATGAGCAGTGAAGCCTGTGAGGTCTTGTTCCAGTCTAGGGAGTGAGGCATGTGAAGTACGTAGAGTACAACGAGCACCTGCCATCTTGCCTTCACATGAGGCACGGTGCTCACTCATGGTCCGAAGCGACCCCATCTCTGAAGCCACCTCGTTCCCGTGCTTCACTGTCTCACCCCCTACACTCGGACACTCACTCTTACACACACACACAACGCCACCTGTTGAGCAGCTAGCTCACCAGGCATTGCACCCCTATAGCATATTTTGAATATGGGAATATTCATACAGTGCTATTTAATCAGGGAACAATGAGGGTATTTTATTAGTGTTTCGGTGGGCTTTGTGGTAATGCACTGATACTAGGTACAGCACAAATTCCATCCCAATAATATCTTCCCATTGATACATCGGGATTTGAACCCGGGACCTTTGGATTACCAGGCCAGTGGCAAGACCACTCCGCCACACCTCCCCTTAAGGTTATGTCACGTGAACCTTATTAAAGAGTATGTGAGGCGCCCCTCTGAGCCTCTCACTGTCCCTGTGTTGGCTTGTTGCGGCCGTGGTGGAGAAGGAGAGGGGGACAGTCAAGCTTCAGAGGAGGATAGCTGGGATCAACATGTTTCCGCGGATCAGTGGGCGGGGAACTCGAGCCTAAGGGCTGACGAGGCTATAGCTCATTTGCCTGAGCCGCAGTTTGATGCTATCCGTCAGTTGTTCGGTTCATACCCCACTGTATTTGCTGAACACCCAGGCCTCACTACTCAGGCTATGCATGATGTTGACGTGGGGGACCATATACCCTTTAAGTCAATCCCGTACCGTGTGCCCCCCATAAAACTACCAGCTCTGAGGGATGAGTTGGAGTATATGCTCGGTAGAGGGTTGATAGAGAAAGGCACAGTTAAGTGGACTTCCCCCGTAACACTGCAACCTAAGCCATATGGCAAGGTACGCTTTTGTATTGATTTCCGTAGGTTAAACGGTTTGACTCCAGCTAACCCATATCCTCTTCCTCGGGTTGATGATAGTGTTGACAAAATTGGTAATGCTCGTTTTTTGTCTAAAGTAGATTTAGTAAATGGTTACTGGCAAGTACCTTTGTCCGAGCATGCTAAAGAGGTATGTGGTTTTGTTGTGGACGGGAGTACCTACCGGTACAATATTATGTCTTACCGACTTAAGAATGCACCAGCAACGTTTCAGAACCTGATGAATGAAATTGTAAAGGACATTCCGAATTGCACCGTATATTTGGACGATGTAATCATTTATGATGACGACTTTGAGAGCCATTGTGAGCACCTTGAGACCTTGTTCCGTAAACTTAGTGAAGCAGGTCTGGTAGTAAATTTGGCAAAGTGTGACTTCGTAAAAGCCACTGTGCAGTACCTTGGGTTTGTAGTGGGAAGGGGACAGGTGTGCCCTCCTCAGAACAAGGTACAGGCTATCAATAAATTTCTGCACCCAACAACCAAGAAGCAGATTATGAGATTCTTGGGTATGATAGGCTACTACAGACGCTTCATAAAAGGTTACTCAACGGTGTTGGCACCTCTCACAGATTTGTTATCTAAAGACAAAAAGTTTTTGTGGGCACCTGAGTGTGAAAAGGCTTTCACTTTGGTGAAACATTTGCTATGTACTCACCCGATACTCAGGGCCCCAGACTTTAACAGGCCTTTTCAGCTGGCAACAGATGCTTGTGGTGTAGGGGCTGGTGCCGTCTTGCTACAGACAGACAATGAAGGTGTGGAACACCCAGTAAGTTTCTTTTCTAAGAAGTTCAATGCTGCACAAAATAACTATTCTACAATAGAAAAGGAATTACTGGCAATTGTGCTGTCGCTCAGGCACTTCGAGGTGTATGTTCCAGCCTATGGCCCAGTCGTGGTTATCTACACTGATCATCACCCTTTGAGATTCCTGAATCAATTTCACAATCGCAATATGAGACTGACCAGGTGGTCTTTGATGTTGCAGGAGTATAACCTGGACATCCGTCATATTGCTGGATGTGACAATGTGATCGCGGTTTGTTTATCAAGGGTGGATGATCAGTCGTAGGCTATCACAGGTGTGTGGGTTTGAGTGGAGGAAAATAGGCTGCCCTTATAGTGCAGCCGGGAAAAACATATTAAAATATAAAATCATATAAAAACTTTCTTTTGATATAGGTAATCTTATAAGTTTGTCATAGCCTATAGAGTTTGAGTAGTCCACGAACTATCAAACGGCTGAGCTGCTGTAAGCTCGCTCTGGGAGCATGATATTGTGTCTTTTTGCTATTGTTGGGAGGAGTTATAAAATGTGATTTTTTTTTTTTTTTAATAATAAGATGTGTTTTGGTGATAAACTCAGCTTTCTTTTAGTGCCATGCGGTCGCTGGGTGTGAGGGGCTTGATGGGGTTCTGTGTTTGTCAGATTTTAGCTCAGGGTTGAGCGAGTAAAATCTTGGGGGAGGTGTGATGCATGTCCACGTGTGAGCATGCTGTACAGAACGCCTAGTCATGCCCCACTCTCGCTAGGATCGTCAGGGCAGGAACTTTGGCTGTAGTCTATATAGAGTTTCCTAACTTAGTTCATGTGAGCCGTTGTACTATAAGTATTAGGAATATGTATTTTGTTTTCATCTGAGTCAACGAGTTCTATTTTATATCATTAGTTATAAGTATTGTGTGTAAAACTTATTTGTAATGATGGGAAGAGAAACAGCCACAGTTAGGTGTCAGTGGGTACGCCAGGCAGGAGGTAGGCCTAACTCACTAGCACTCCTCCCTCCCTCAGTGCTAGGGGAGCCTTTGTGTATCCCAGAGGAGAGAGATAAATTACGTAATGGTTGTCAGTGGGCGGTCCTTAGTAGTTCACGTTGGGCTCACTAGAGGGTCGGGTATAAAAGGGAAGTCTAGCCATTTTCTCATCAGAACTCATTAGGCAGAGCGACTTCTCATTTCCCTTGCTAACTATTTATATTCTTCTGACTGATGGGAACTTTCTCTACTACCTTACATTCTTATTTCCTCTTTTCCCTGCCCTGTTTAACTTCCATGGTCCCGTTGGTGCAGAGCTAGTCAGCCAACGTATTATCGCTTGAGTTCTCACGAGATACTTGCCTATTAGATAGCCTCTTTTGGAATGGTTGACTTAGAATAGGATTTATTTATGTTTGTTGCACTTGTATATGCATTTCCCTGTGTGTTATTATTATTATTCCTGTTTTCTGCTAGTCTAGGTAATGCTAGACTGGGGTAAGGCTTTTCTGTGTTACGAGTTGTTGTTTGATGCAGTGGTTAAGCGATAAACCTGCATACTCGTTTCGGTTCAGTGAAGCCTAGGTTGTCTTCGCGGCTGACTGTGTTGAGTTAATAATGTACAGTGCGTGAGGGCAAGAGCCTAACCACCCTGTATTTTATTAACAGTTTGTTTTTACTTTGTCAAGGAGCCGGGAGAAAACCAGATTCAAGGGATCTGGATTTCTCAAAGTGCACTTGTTAGTTTTAACGTAATACTTTAAACAGTCGTGAGGACTTCGCTAGGCTACGAGCCGCTTTTGCTCAGTCACTGCTACCTTTTTGCCTACAGTACCCCAGCTAGACTTTACTCGATTAGTAGATACAGAATAGTATTGAAGCTTTCCTTATGTATGATATTGTTTATGCACTATTGATTTCATGTGTTGCAAGCTTGGCTACTTTAGTGATTAGTGGCCCACGAGCACAATCCGAGTAGGCTATTGCCGTTGCACTTGCGGAGTACTTCCTTTTAATGTTTGCCATTTACTATTGCATATTCTTTTAATTATTCTTATGCCAATTTAAGCCTTTAATTGTATTTAATTGCCAGTGTTTTTGCTTATTGAATTACTGTTCAAAATCCGATACGTACTTCTTACGAGCATCCGAGAAGCATCTAACTTTTTCAGAAGATTCCTTGCTCGATGCTTAAGGACTATTAATTAACGTAACGTAATAGTGCCGATCCGAAGTAGAGGGTGGTGGACTTCTTAAGTTCATAGTCAAGGGTGGATTACTTCGGCTTCGGCCAACACTATTCTTTTGTGTTGTTGTTTCTTACTTCATTGTTTGATTGTTGACCAGACTAGATAATTCTTGTCTCTTTATTAGTCTGTTGTTGAACACTAGTACCGAGTTCTTGTATACCCCGTTATAGCAGATTGAACTCTGGAGGGTATTGGTGTTTTTTGTTCGGCTGGCAGTACTCAGGGGTTGGGATCGTGTGTTTCCGTTGTGGCAGCGAGCCGTATTCGAGTCCTGATTGAGAGCCCTTGTGTACCCGAGTGCCAGTTCGTAACACACTCTTGTGATTTAATTAAGTTAACTATCTTTTCCTTGTGTACCATAACTAAGCAACCATATGTTATAGGTAATAGGCAGTTTCAGAGTACATCAGCCTATAGTAGAAGCACATAGATACTGAGAGTTAAGATACCCCGCTATCGCAGATATAACTCTGGAGGGTATATGTGTTCTTTGTTCGACGGGATTATATATCAGGGGTTGGATCTAGCGTTTCCGTTGTTGCATTTATGCCAGTCTAGTCCAATGTATAAGAGCCACTGATTTATACGAGACCCGATCGTAACATATCGTGCACACAGATCCCGCCCGTATACTGTGCACCACAAGTCAGCTTGTCCGTCGTCCGTCGTCGTTGTCCGTCGTCTGTCTGTCAGTCCGGTAACTCCTAGACCATTCAATGGATTTTTACCAAATTTCACAGATATATCCATTTGGTCAATGCGATGGTCAGTCAAAAAGAAATTTTCAATTTAACTTAAAGGTTAAGGTCAAAGGTCAAGGTTGATATCATGTTGACCAAATGCTAGGTAAATTTTCTAAAGGGTAAGGTCAAAGGTCAAAATTATGTTTTCACTTGTATTTCTTATACTGAGTGTTAGATTCTCACTTGACTTACCATGTATATTCGGAATACCTAGGCCCAGGTCATACTAAAAACTATGCAATTCCATATGAAAGGTCAAGGTCAAATTTATGGTCAATATTCTATTTTCTATAGGTTTCATGCAAACTTCACAACATTTGGTGAGATATTTGCACTTTAAATTAAAAGGAAAATAACGAATTTTGAGATACATACCATAAAGGTCAAGATAAAGGTCAAAGGTTAAGGTCAACTATTCTATTAATATATATGAAACTAACTGACGGATTTTAATTCAATTAGTCATGCTTATTTGAATTTCCTGGGCAATGTCAATGAAAACAAAAAATAAACTCTTACATATAGGTCAAGGTCACATGTCAAGGTCAAAGGTCAACTTTTATCGTTAATTTTAAATGTTGTACTCAAATGTTTTGTTCACTATAAAAGTTAATGGTGACCTTGATATTGTATTGCTCAAATTTTAGATAAATGTTCTAAAGGGTAGAGTCAAAGGTCAAAGGTCAAAATAATGTTTTACTAGTATTTCTTATACTAACTGTTAGATTCTCACTAAGCTTACCATGTATATTCGGAATACCTAGGCCAAGGTCATACAAGAAACTATACAATTCTATATGCAAGGTCAAGGTCCCAGGTCAAGGTCAAATGTATATAGAGTCAATATTCTATTTTCTATACTTTGCATGCAAACTTCACAACATTTGGTGAGATAGTTGCACTTTAAATGAAAAGGAAAATAACGAATTTTGAGATACATACCATAAAGGTTAAGATAAAGGTCAAAGGTCAATGTCAACTATTCCATTAATATATATGAAACTAACTGGTGGATTTTAATCAGATTATTCATGTTTATTTGATTTTCCTGGACAATGTCAATGAAAGCACAAAATGTACTCTTACATATAGGTCAAGGTCACAGGTCAAAGTCAAAGGCAGCTTTTACTAAATATTTTTAGTTTTTACTCAAATTTCTTCATTTTCACTATACAGTACAAGTTACTGGTAACCTTGATATCGTATTGCCCAAATTTTAGATAAATACTCTAGAGGGTAATGTCAAAAATCAAGGTCAAAAGTCAAAATAAGTTTTTACTAGTATCTCTTATACTAACTTAGATTCTCACTAGGCTTACCATGTATATTCGGAATACCTAGGCCAAGGTCATACAAGAAACTATACAATTCCATATGAAAGGTCAAGGTCAAATAAAGGTCAATATACAATTTTCTTTACTTGTCATGCAAACTTCACACCATTTGGTGAGATAGTTGCACTATAAATGAAAAGGAAATACATAAATTTTGAGATACACATCATAAAGGTCAAGATAAAGTTCAAAGGTCAATGTCAACTATTCATAAATATATATATGATACTAACTGATGGGTTTTAATGAAATTAGGCATGCATATTTGATTTTCTTGGGCAATGTCAATGCAAACAAATGTGTACTCTTACATAAAGGTCAAGGTCAAAGGTCAACTTTTATTATTCATTAAAAAAATATTACTCAAATTTTGGAAAACTGGTTGCGTTAGTTGCTTATTACTTAAATAACATATAGGCCTATATCAAATTTCACATAAATATTGTAATAGTTAAGGGTCAAAGGTCAAAACAAAAATCTTTGTCATTTTCCCAAAACTCCTCCTAGACTGTTTAGTGTAATGTCACCAAATTGTACAGGCAAATTCAGTTGGTCAATGTGACGACCATTCAAATATATGTTTATTAATTTTAGTCGAAGGTCAAGATCACAATATATGTTCAGTATTTCTTATCTATAAGTGTTTTTATGAATTACACCATATTCATAATGCTAGTTAATACTACATTGGTGTTGAGCTAACTAAATTCTTGATAACAAATTATAAGGTCGAAGGTCAAAGTCAAAGGTCAAGGTCAAAATAAGATTTTTACTAGTATTTCATATTTATTGTAAGATTCAGACTATACGCATATCATATACTGTATATTCAGAATACCTAAGCCAAGGTCATACACGAATAAACATAATTCCATTTGATAGTCAAGGTCACAGGTCAAGGTCAAATATAAAGTCAATATGCTAATTTCTTTACTATTCGTGTAAACTTCACACAATTTGTTGAGACAGTTGTGCTTTAAATGAAAAGTAAAATGATAAATTTACAGACATCATGAAGGTCACGATAAACGTCAAAAGTCAAGGTCAACTATTCCATTAGATACCTTTGATCTGTTAATGAGTTTTGGCGCACTTATTTGATTTTCCAGGGTTACATCAAAGCAAACAGAAAAAGTAATCCTACATAAAGGTCAAGATCACAGGCCAAGGTCAAAAGTTAACCTTCATAATAAAAAAGACCCTCAATTTTCGATAAGCTGAATGTTAGTTGCATTTTACTTAAATAACATACAGGTATATATATATATATATATATAGTATATATATATACCGGTATATATATACAATATATATACTGTATATATATATATATATATATATATATATATATATATATATATATATATATATATATATATATATTTGAATACTTAAGGTTAAAGGTCAAGGTCAAAGCTCAAAACAAGAGTATTAATCATTTTCCCTAAACAGTACTCTTCCTAGACTGTTTAACCCTTTCTGCACAGGCGATGTCTTTTTTTGTTATTGCATTCTAGCTATAATTAGAAAATGTTGTGGAGCTTACGAAGGATCTGTGGTAGTAAAGAGGGTTAATTAAGATAGGCGAAAGCCTGCTAATTTTCTGGAGGCCCTTCTTGAACTGAATAAAGTCGTCTTATTATTATCCAGTATGAAATGAAAACGACAGAACTGTTCTAAACGGGTTAATGTATCATCACCAAATTTTGCTGGCAAATTCGGTTGGTCTATGCAACGATTGTCCAAATATTGTGTTTTTGTTATTCAAAGGTCAAGGTGAATGGTGAAGGTCACAGATTATTGTCACTATTTAATTGTGTTTTATATATTTTTAATTTGAATTACACCATATTCAAAACGCTACAAAATAGTGTTACGCTGACCAAATTATATATAAATATTCCAATTGTTCAGATAATATGTGAACATAAATGTAATTATATATATACTCCCAGTCAGACTCGAAGCACCGACAGTCCGGACGAGTGTCCATGCTTTGCTTTAATCCACTACACATAAGTATCCGCTGTCATGGTATACTGGGTTAAAGTATGGACACTCGTCCTGACTGTTGGTGGTTCGAGTCCAACTGGGAGTATATATATAGATATATATGATATTAATGGTGATAGATGTAGTTATGATGATAGCAGTAGTGTTGATGGTGATAGTAGTAGTAATAATGGTGGTAATAGTAGTGATGAGGGTAACCCATCGCAGAGTTGGGTATGCCGTTTTGATTTTGGGCAAAGCGGCACTTCTACTTTATTAATAATGAACACGTAAATTAGGATCACTATGTATTTACTTTTTTGTTTTAATATTATTAATTATTATTGTACGGTATACATATATGTTTATGTATGTATATATGTGTGTGTCTGTATATATACTGTTTAGTTGTGAGGGGGCTCCCGCCCCCGAAGTAAGAAATGTAGTACAGGAAAAGAGACAAACAGAAACGGCTAAGGTTGTGTAGAGGATGCCCAACTTCACACTGAACAGGACCATCCCTCACCCTAAATACTTACATAATGGCAAGCTTTTTGGAGGCTCATATCTAGCCATCAATCAAACTAATCGGATAAAAACAAATAAAACAAAAGACGTGTCAGCTCGTCCATTCATGATGACTGCTCTGTCTTATCAGCTTTGGACTAGACTGCACTTGTATCTACATATCTACTAGGATGACACAGAAGCTACTGTACTGTAGCTATGACGCTATAAACAGATCTGGTTGGACAAGTTTGAGGAAGCTGTTACCTCTCTTAACAGTGGACGCATTCCTCAAAAAGGAAACTTGCATGCAACATGAAGAAATGTAATGTTGAATGACAGTGAAACAGGGAATCCAAATGATGAAAACCTTTGAAGGCTCAAATGAAATATGAATAGTGGGTTACAGGGAGGTATAAGGCGTATTTTAAGAGATATCATTTATATCATAACATGTAAAATAGAATACTTGGTATTGAATGGAAAGCTAATATAACAAGAACAAAATGAATAGCTCAGGTACGTATGTTTACAGCATGATGCTCTATATGGTAATGGTAATCTATGAAAGTGGGTTCACTAAATTATATAGTACGCATACTTTTATAATTCCTTTTTTAGGGAAGGTCCAGGATCTTGTAGTCATGAAGGAGTCTCTGGGTGGCATTATACATCACTTCGATCTTCTCCACTGTTACAGACACCTCTTGTAAAAATTCGTCCACCACAGTTTCATCTCCATTGGTCAGCTGTATTACAAAACAGTAATAATGATAAATGCATGCAAGAGTAAAGAAATGAAAATAATGATAGGGAAATACATATATGAGCAAAAAATAAATAAAATAAATACCAAATAATTTGTATTTGTGGAACATTACCTGGGCGACAAATTTGGAATTTGACCCTTGGAACGTACAAATGTCCGAACCATGACCACTGAAGCAAGCTTGGCTATCCTCCTTGAAGAATTGAATAACGTTAAATGGGATTTCGTAGGTCTTACCGAAGTAAGAAGAACATGTGAGGCATTCATCGAATTGCCTAATGGTCATGTGTTCTGTTACAAAGGAAAAGAAGGGGAGAAAGAATATGGAGTCGGATTCTTGATAAAAGACTATCTGGCAATGTTGAAGATTTTGTTGGTATCAATGAGAGTTGCAGGAATAATTATTAAGATCAATAAACGCTATAAAGTAAAAGTAATCCAAGTATGTGCATCGACAGCAACATACGATGATGGAGAAATATAAAAGTTTTACGAAGATGTGGAAACTGTTATGAAAATCCCAGCCCAGTCGGATATTTAGTGGGTGTTGTAGTACGTCCTAGCATGTTTCACATGCTTGCACCCAGTCGGGGGACACTTCGACGACGTATACAGACTAATAACACACATAACAAAGCCACTCCAACAGCTTTCTCTCTCTCCAACAGCCCTTCTCCCCTCTCTACATTCTTCAGAAAAATAGGAAAGGTAGGATGTAAGTACGAGCTGCCATTGTAAAGGCTTATCCCTCAATACCTTCACCTGACCTAACCTGAAGACGCAACACTCAATTATTTTGTGATAGAAGACTTTAATGCCAAAGTAGGCCAGACAAAAAGTAGGTGAAACAGTTATAGGTACTTTAGAAATAGGTAACCGAAATAACAGAGGAGACAATTTTGTAGAATTTGCAGTACGAAACCGGCTAAAGATCATGAATACATTTTCCTAAAGAAAGCTAGCAGAGAATGGACATGGGAAGGTCCTAATGGAATACCCAAGAATGAAATTGACTTTATCCTTACTGAAAATCCAGATGTGGCGAAAGTCGTAACAGTACTGAACAAAGTGAATGTTGGAAGTGACCACAGAATGTTGAGATGGCGAGTAGGGTTGTATCTCAAGAGAGAAAGAAATAAGCTGGCTAGAAGTACCAAACCAACCTGAGAGAAAAAATTGAAGAGTTTAGCTTAGATATTCAGAGGAGATATTCGTAGTTGGCAGACTTAGAGGAGAGAGTATAAGAATGTAATGAAAGCTTTACCAGAATCATAACAGGAGCATCTTTAAGTGTAACAGGAAAAGAAGGCAAGAACACTTGTAGTAAGCTTTCAGAAGACACGAAAGTTCTTTTCATCGATTCAGGAGAAGAGTTACAACAAATGTTGGAAGATTTAAACAGAGAATTCCTTAAGGTAGGATGAGGGAGACAAAAGGCAAAACTATCTGTGACGAGTGCCTCCCCCATAGTTGAAAGAGTGACCGGGCCAAAATCAAGATATGTTCGAGCCAAACACAGAGTTTGAAGCAATGTAAGTCATACAGTAGCATGAGGGAAAGATGGATTCAGGGAGAGAGTTCCCGAGTTCAGCTGTTGAATAGAAGAAAGATTGGAAATATCATTTCACTCTTGGGTTGGAGAGTTGCACAGAGTAGGGGTGGGATTGTGTTGCAAGACGGGTGCTACGTGCTCTACATACAGTAGAGTAGGTGGTATACACTGAGAGAGCTCTAAGGAACAATTTAATAAATTAATTTCACTCCCAACACCAAAGACTTCCCAATGAAATTAATGAAAGCATATGATACTCCTGGGATTCGAACCTGGGTTATCACATACAGATCTGAAACACTCTAGCCATTACACCATCAAGACAGTTAAAGGTTAAGTACATGACAACGATTTTATATCCATTTATCAATTACTTGTTATCAATCAAATCAGGTACTCAGACCCAACTGCGCACTGAATAGCGTAATGTTTAAGTGAAAGGAAAGAACATTTTATGGGGAACAGATCTCTAAGTACTGACCTCGCAATGATATGTTCCTTAACCTATAGGAATAATCAGATTTATTAACTTCACTCCCAAAACACTGATTATTGTAATAGCGGTAGAATAGCGAGAGAGATGCAACATTAAAACAAAGAGAGATAGATTGCAGAGAATTGATGAGTGGACGTGAGTTAATGAGACGAAAGGTTTTCTTTTCTGCTTTGTCTAGAATTGTTGTGTGAGGGGATCCTCCCAACACATGCGAACAATACTCAATAGTTGGATGCACTGTGCCCCTGTAGCCTACAGAGCAAGAAGCTGTGCAGGGGTTAACAAAAAACTTGAGGTGGTTGAGCACACCCAGCTTATGCAAAGCCATTTTTAGCAAGAGTGGTAATATGATCTTTCCAAGAGAGATCAGAAGAAAAAGGAACACCGAGAATACCTAGAGAAGATGAAGGGTTGATTTTTGTATTGTTGAAGTATAAGGGATAGTCCTCTGGGAGTTCCTGATGGGTAGATCAATGGAGAAATTGGGTTTTGGAAGCAGCAAGGTTGTTAAATCAGAAGATAAAGTGTTCTATGGCTTCATCATATGAGTTTTTAAGTGATTGCTTGCTGGGACATTCTGGAAAACTTGTTGAATATTGTATGGTAGAGTCGTAAGCATATGAATGGATAGGACTAGAGGTACATTTGAGAAGATCATATATTAATATTAGAAGGAAAATTGAAGATAGGACAGAACCCTGAGGAACACCCAAGATGATAGAATGAGGAAGTGAACGATGGCCGTCCACAACCACAGCTATGGAATGGCCAGAAAGGAAATTAGAGATAAAGGAACATATGGAGGGATAGCAACCGAAGGAGGGTAGTTTAGAAATTAGAGATTTGTGCCAAACTCTATCCAAGGCCTTCGATATGTCTAGTGCAATAGAAAAGGCTTCACCGAAGTCCCGAATGGAGGATGATCAAGAGTTAATGAGATATGAAAGATCACCAGTTGAGCGACCCCTAATAGTCTAGTTGCCGCCCCTATACTTCCTATAGTAAACCCTGCAATGTTAATTACTGTAAACTGTTTTTGTGGAAATGTATTATATATGGTTAGGAGAGCAAAATTAGCTTGGTTGCTACTTGTGCAACCTTTAGTATTTCTCAGAATTCAAGATGGCGCCCTCCAACATCTTGAATTTTGGTCAATTTTCAACTTTTGATCTTGATGACATAGAGGGTCGTGTAATACCTCTTTTTAGGGGTTTTCCAGGACGGGGAGCCCATTTCTGGGGTTAATTTGTGGATATAGGGTGAGTATCAAGGTCAAACCAGAGGTCAAAGATCAAATTTTGCCTAAAATCTGGAAAAACACATTTATGTGGTTTGAATATGAATTTATTTGGCAGCCACTACAATATGCAAATATATATATATATATATAAAAGAAGTGAATCATATGTTTGTTTATTCATTATCCACATCTAGCTCCGCTTCTCCGTCTTCTATATCCATGTGCTTCCTGGTGAAAGGACTGCAGCAAATGTCTCCTCCCTCGCACTTACAGTAGTCCGTGCATGAAAGGCCTGCACTGCTGCAGCTGCATCGTGTGCCACTGCAAGCCTTGCCCTCTGCAGCGCAGCTATAGCTAACTACATCCAGGAGTGCTTGGGGAGCAACTGGCGCTGTTGAGACGGCCGGTGTGATGGTGGTGCTTTCGATGTTCCAACCAAAGTTGGCAATTGCAGGTTCCTAGTAACACCAAATTGTCATTAACCTAACCAAACAACCTAACCTAACTTAACCTAGTGTCCTTAGTGGGGGCGACCCCCGCTGTTAGCACAGACATCAGACTAACCTCGGAGGTTTCATGATCAGCAAAAATATACCAGACTAACCTTGGAGGCTTCATGGTGGATTTTTTTTATTTTAATACCACAAATTTTCCGAGTGTTTTTTATAAACAAAATTAGTCATTAAATTTTGCATCAATATATAGTGTTTGTAATTAATTAGAAATCTCGGGAAAACCTATTTTCCCCATTAGGCCAATCGATCGATGTTGAGACAGCCCCTCGATAGTGATTTGAAAAGACAGACATTAGCCTAACCTAACAACCTTACCTAACCTAACCTAGTATTATGAGTGGGGGCTGCCCCCCCCCCCCCCCCCCCGCTGGTTGAGTACTAATCCCTTAATACAAATAAAATAAAAAATTGGCTGTCGATTATACGCAATTGAAAGAAAGTCGATGAAGTCTATGGTGTTTACTCTGCAATCTTCAGCTTGATTGTACATTGATAACGGGAAAGTACCGTATTGACAACCTTGTTACGAAAATTAAATTTTAGTACCATACTTTTATATTAGGTTTTTCCGAGGGTTTAACACATTTTCATATGATCTTTAGAGCTATCGATGACTGAAAGTACCGTATTGACAACCTTGTTACGAAAAATAAATTTTAGTACCATACTTTTTTATTAGGTTTTGCCGAGGGTTAAAACAAATGTTCTTATGATCTTTAGAGCATATAGCTTCAATATTTATCTTCAAATATATCAACAAAATTTGTGGTATTAAAATAACATTAAACCAAGATCTTCTAGTGCCCTCAAACATCAAAAGAACTTCACTGATCAGAGGGCAACCCTTCCTCAATTCCATTATGGCCGAAACTGCGATTTCAGACGAAAATATAAGTTACGTCACTCGTCACACGCAGTTTCGCAACAATCAATAAAATGCCAAACGTTGGTGTGACGTCACCGTTGCCACACGCAGTTCATGGACCAATATTATATCAGCTTACAACACAACATTCGGCTCGCCTGGCTCTTGTGTTGTTTCTCGTAGTCTACGGACTGTTTACGCGGTGATTGTGGTTTATACTCAATTTACTAAGTTATTGTAGGATTATATAAATTTCGTACC
Organism: Paralithodes platypus; assembly: GCA_032716605.1. Lineage (NCBI taxonomy): Eukaryota > Metazoa > Arthropoda > Malacostraca > Decapoda > Lithodidae > Paralithodes > Paralithodes platypus. The sequence continues at coordinate 9,155,957 of CM064565.1, read as the reverse complement.
TGAACTTTAAAAATCATTAACTCCATAAAAGCTATAACAAGAATTGTATTGGAGTAATTATTGCCGGTATTTTATATATCATGAAAAAACATCGCTTCCGCTACTATCGGGTATACCAAATATATTAGTTATGTCATGTACTTCATGCAAACTCTGCGTCATATGTGCGTGAAAGGGTTAAACAGGATATTTACCCAACTATCTATATTTATTTGAGGTGAAATATAAATATGATAGTTACCTTTGCTTTATAGAAGGTTTGAGTCATAACGAGAACGTATTACTTAATACAATGTGATCCCGATCTATATATTAATTAGAGGTGAAATATAAATATGATAGTTACCTTTGCTTTATAGAAGGTTTGAGTCATAACGAGAACGTATTACTTAATATAATACGATCCCGATCTTATAATTTCAGCTTATCGTCATACACTAACTTATTGGACAATAAATGGACGATCTCACCTCGTTTGCCTTTAACAAACATAAGAATATCAAAGGCGAACAAAGACCTACTGTTTTCAGGTAGTGTACACTTGGCCGCAATTCCGCGTGGGCCACCTAGTCGTAGGGTTTGGGTAAATCCGTTGTGTAGTTTGTTCGCTCTGAATATAGTAAGATCTCACACTCCCCTCCCTGAATCAATCGAAGATTTTGCCCCATAGATGGCGCAGCTTGATGGGAAGGGAGGGAGCTTGTCGTAGTGTTAAAAGGGTAGGACACAATGGGAGGAGGTGACGTTTTATAACATGCAGTGACGAATGTTAAACTTATTTACTTTTACTTGTTCATACAATAATGTTCCCGAAACTAATTCGTAATGAACAGTAGATTCCCTCTTTCAGTAACTGAAACATCACTCTCTCTCTCTCTCTCTCACTTTTTCTCTCTCTCTCTCTCTCTCTCTCTCTCTACCCACTTTATTGGTATGAATAAAATAATAGTACAGGTCATACTATATAATATAATTATAACATACACCTTTTGTTAGCAAACTACAAACTAGCGACAAATTAGATTAACAGAAATAGTAAACTATTATTATTTAGATGTAGTGTCAAAATATGTCGATCTGTGGATGACTTACCTCAAGCATGAGAGTCACAGTTAATACTGAGTCGGTGGGCTATTGATTACATTGATCAGGATTCATTAAGATTGGTAATATCATTATCAAGATTCTAAATTACCTGTGGCCAGAAAGAAAACATTACATATGATCACATTGATACATTAAGCCAAATGGTAGAGGTATGACATGTCTGATTTATATATTTAACAATTAATTTACATCGAGGCAAATTTGTTGATAAAGCATTTCCCTCAGGAATATCAGTATATTTAGAGTAGCTGGCAACAGTGTTTAAACTTAGATACAAAATTCCCCTCTGTTTATGGCGATTTAAAGTAGATTTTCCTGTGCATCAGGGTAAACTACCCCTTCCCTCCCCCAAATGGATAGTTTGAGTCTCGTTTCACCTTTATTGCTCTCTGACATTAGGTTGAAATTAGTATGGATCTTCATAAAGAGCTCCTTACCAAAACTTCTGCTGAAAATACACACTTCCTACTCGACAGGTTTATCAACATTTATCAGGGTAAATTCTATGACCTTAACTATTCAGCTATAGTACCAATCTAATTATTTCTGATTAACTTGCTCTATAGACGAATGCTAATAATTGATGTCTGCTAACCTAGAAACAATCAATAAACTAAATACTAAAGTATATGAAAAGTCTGTTGGTATCACGGAATAGCCAAGTCTGGTTTCTCAGAGAGAGAGAGAGAGAGAGAGAGAGAGAAGTTGCATTGTGTTAATCGATTTATGTAGTAAATATGGTATTGATAAATAATTTGTGCATTACCTTGGTAACAGTGAGACTATGAGTAACTACATGTAAACTCAGGTTATTAGATATCACAAATAGACCAGGGTATACACAGATAATATTATTCCACACATATAGTTATTTATACTGATATGTTATACTCTTTGTATGTGGTTTGTTACATATTGCCAAGTCTGATAATATAAGATAATGTGATACAGGGGGAAATATTTACCTAGAGTAAATTACCCTCGAGAATTGCAATCCACGTTTTCCCCAACACATTAGTCTCTTGATCTATTTACTTTACTATGACTGTCTAATAAATATCAATTAAATAAATATAATTACTGAAGTTAATTGAGTATACCTTTATCAATTGTTCATATTACCGCAAACATAATGTTTATCAACAGGACAATTAATATTTGTCATTGTTATATTGCATTGCGCAATAATCTTGTATGATCAAGCTACACATTTATTTTGAAATTAATTGAAAAAAGCTAGATAATCGAATGAGTTACCTCGGCATATAGAAGCTTATGAAGGTGATACTTTCACGTCCACCTCCTCTCGGGAGATAAGGTTGTCTGGCAATAGATGGATATATAGATAGATAGATAGATAGATAAATCAGATTAGCGAGTTCACGAAATATGATATGACATCAAGATTTGTGTGCAATGATTAACCGAAGTTGTAAGAGGAAGCATAAACAAGCGAACAGGGGATCGTCCAAAGGGATCCTAATGCATCATTCATATAAACATAACTATATTTAAGCCAATTAGTGAAATATGCTGAAAATGTGTGCAAAACTAATACAAAGTAAAGAGTAAGTAACGCCATGCCTGTATAAAAAGAGATACAATATATAGTACATACATAAATTTAGCTTTATAATTGTTCACCCGTCCACGAACACAAAACCTCTATGTATTCGTGTCCCGATCGCCCTTTAAAAGCACACACACGCACGCACGCATGCACACACACACACACACACACACACTGAAATATCCTAAATTTAGTTATTATACATTCATCCACCAGTCTAAACAATCCCACAACTCCTCCACCTCCACCCACCTTGTTCGTCACCTCGCCACCCTTACGTCCCTCCATCCCTTAGTGACAACTATACTCTATTTTTTTCCAGCTGATCGTAAATTGAATCTCTTATTAGCTGATTTCTCGATATTCAATGGAAATATATGAAATTACTATGGCTGTGTGTCATATTACTGCCAAGTTTTCAGAATAAACATAATCTTTCGCTACAAAATCTACCTTATAGCCGAGTAACAAAGATAGAAACATGACAATTTACCCTCAGCTGGGGAAAAATAGACTAGAGGATAGAAAACAGTCCGAGCTCGGAGAGGGAGAGGAAGGTGGATAATTATACATGGCCGCGTCAGTATAATGTTACTTCGTGGTGCTACTTCAAAATATATTCTTCTCAAGTTCTCATCATATTGCTGAATACATTTCATAATGTGATTCATTAAAGGTGTAAATGGATATATATAATAGTGTTACTTTCAACATTCTGTATACCTCTTATAACCTAGAGAGAGAGAGAGAGAGAGAGAGAGAGAGAGAGAGAGAGAGAGAGAGAGAGAGAGAGAGAGAGACGTTTCAGTTACTGAAAGAGGGAATCTACTGTTCATTACGAATTAGTTTCGGGAACATTATTGTATGAACAAGTAGAAGTAAATAAGTTTAACATTCGTCACTGTATGTTATAGAACGTCACCTCCTCCCATTGTGTCCTACCCTTTTAACACTACGACAAGCTCCCTCCCTTCCCATCAAGCTGCGCCATCTATGGGGCAAAATCTTCGATTGATTCAGGGAGGGGAGTGTGAGATCTTACTATATTCAGAGCGAACAAACTACACAACGGATTTACCCAAACCCTATGACTAGGTGGCCCACGCGGAATTGCGGCCGAATGTACAGTTGTGGACAGATGAAACAGATACAGCCTTGGTCTGTCCAAGACCTCAATAGAGGGCAGCACAATTAGTGCCTATAAATTATCTGGTAACAATGATGGTGTGGGGGTAGGAGGTGAAGGTATGGGGTGGAGGAAAGGTGGCGAGGGAGGGGGAAGGAGAGTACAGGAGTGGGAGGGGTAACCAGCGGCGAGGAGGGAGCAGGTGGGGGTGGAGGAAAGTGGGTGGCCAAATACTTAACAGTGAAAGAATGATTAATTTTGTGTTTTGATCATTATGTGGGATTATGATTGCAAAATATTGGATTGCTGGTATTAATGAAGCAAATAATACTGCTAAAGTTATAGCAAATTGAAACAGAAACACCCTCCAATAAGAAACTGTGTTTCTACCTCGAGAATCATAGCTGGGGGAGGGGAGAAGGTATTATTATTATTATTATTATTATTATTATTATTATTATTAGCACCAAGCCCATGACAAACTATGTGGCACTAAAACTCATGATTAAAAACGGCAGAGGTAAGCTAGGCGAATTCAAGAAAGATACAAAGCTATGGGAAAAACGTTACAGAAAGGTATAAGACGAGCACAAGACAGAAAATGCATAAAGAGATCCAGATACAAAGTGGGGGGTGACAAACTATAGAGGGTAACCTAACAGTAGCAGGATAGGGGTAGGTGGTGGTTGATTACAAAGAAACCTGTGACTGGAGTGTGAATTATTTTATGAAGAACAATTAATTTAACTTTGGTAATGGCATAATAAATAAGTTGTCTAACATCTCACTTATCCACCTTCAATTGTGATAGTAATATAACGAATGCTTATGCATCAAATATTCAACTATGAAAACAATCTTCGCAGAACCTCATAATACCATAAGCCTTGATAAGATTAGGTAGAGGTGCGTGTAGCATGATAAACGCGCTATGGGCAACTTGCGCTCTCTCTCGCTCTCTCTCTCTCTCTCTCTCTCTCTCTCTTGCTATTGGAAGATAAGCACAAACCGTTTGTTGGTTGTATATCTAATATACTTTGAAACATTATATATATATATATATATATATATATATATATATATATATATATATACACACAGTATTACAGTAAATACAGCAAGTTTTATCTACCTATTTATCTTTGCTATATTCATTGTATGTTTTAGTCTGCTGTATTACTGTTATAGCGAAATGGGTCGACCGTGATTATATGTACACACTACACTATTTGTATTTGCAGTGCAGTTCCTTGATTTTGTAAAATAAATACTACCACATTAATTTTGTTTAGACATAATTGTATGCAACTGACAAAACGCGGATGCAGCAAACTAACTGGCTCTCATGTTCCCGATTTTGACGCCTCTGAATTCTCCACTTTATGGCTCACACTATCCTGACATTCTCATAATAAGTACTTCTGTGTTGTCTATCTTTCCCTTAACTCTACTGACTTTCCCAAATTCTTTGAGTATCTCAACTCTTAACTGGAACACATCCTAGCCATCTCTCCTTTCTCAGAAATCACCATCTTAGGAAATTTCAACGTTCACCACCGCCAATGGCTCTCCTCTCATTCCACTGACTAAACTGGTGAACAATCTATATATTTTCTATCCTAAATTTAATGACCTAGAGCAGTTGGTTCAGCAACCAACCCGTATCCTACATAGCTTCGGAGATCAGCCTAACATTCTTGACTTGTTTCTAACTTCTAACCCTTCCTCTTATATTGTCGATCTTTTCCCTCACTTGGGCTCCTCTTACCTACCTCTCTTACGTCTCCTATCTCTCCAGTACGGCCACCCGAATGAGCCGAACTAGCCAGCCGGCAGCACTTGTAGTACTTTGACACTGCCGACTGGGAGGCTCTCCAGCAGTATTTCCTTGATTTCGCATGGAATGACTTTTGCTTCCGTTGCCGGGGACCCTTGGAGAGTGCTGAACGCATTACCTTGGTAATCCTCTCGGGCATGGAGGCATACATTCCATTTTCTTTCCCTCAGACTAATGTAAAAAAAACTTGGTTTACTCACGCTTGTTCTACTTCTGTCCGCAATAAGGATGAAGCATTCAAACGGTACCGACACCTTCAAACTTCAGAATCTTATTTTTCCTATGTTTCTGCCCAGAATCAAGCCAAATTCTTTCACTCACGAAACACTCTTTCATCGATTCTATATTACATTCACTGAACTATTCAATATCTAATGATAATGTCGGACAGGTTGGGAGAGATCTTGACCAGGATTCGAACCCACTCACTTCAGGTATATTTGGAAGAGCTGAGCACCGTAGCCACGCAGCCATATGCTCATGGCCGAGTGGTTATGGTGCCCAGCTCTTCCAATTATACCTGGAGTGAGTGGGTTCGAATCTTGGTCATTTACCGCTCTCTGAACTATCCAACTCTAAGCTCTTCCCAAGCTTTCTTTTATCTAGCCAAACACCTCTCCACCAATTGTTCTTCTCCGTCTTTCCCTCCCCTCTTCCACTCTGACGGCACTACCGTCACTTCTTCCTCTGACAAAGCTAAACTTTTCACCCAAACTTTCGCTAAAAACTCTACCTTGGATGATTCCGGTGTTATTTCTCCCTCTACAACCCCCTCTCTCCTACTTATACCTAATATCCTAACCTCTTTTAAATATGTGCTCTCTAAGCCCTATGCCTGGGCTTAATACTAAGAAGGCGTGATGGTGTTCCTCCTGTTGTACTAAAAAAACTGTGCTTCCGTGCCTGCCTAGGCAAACTCTTTCGTCCCTGTCTCTCCTCTAATGTCTTTCCTTCTTGCTGGAAGTTTGCTTTCATTCAACCTATCCCAAAGAAGGGGTGATTGCTCTCAACCCTCCAACTATCGTCCAATTGCTCTCATTTCTTGCATCTCCAAAGTTTTGGAAACTATTCTTACTTCAACATTTCTTAAGCATCTCTCTGCACATATTGTCTACTTTCAGATTGCCCCTATACTATGGCTTCCTTAGGGGTCGCTCTACTGGTGATCTTCTTTCATATCTTATTCATATCTTACTAACTTTTGGTCATCATCCTTTCATGATTTCGGTGAAACCTTTTCTATTGTGCTAGACATATCTAAGTCCTTTAATAGAGTCTGGCATAAATGTCTAACTTCTAAACTACCCCCCTTTAGTTTCTGTCTCTCAATTTGTGCCTTTATCTCTATTTCCCTTCCTGGCCGTTCCATAGCTGCAGTTGTGGACGGCTATCTTTCACTTCCTCAACCTATCAACTATCAGCTATTTATTCATATGCTGATAACTCTACCTTACACTATTCAGCTAGTTTTTTTCAGAACCCCCCAGCAATCAATTTCCTAAAAAGTCACGTGACTATGCCATAAAACACTTATCTTCTGACATATCAACAATTCCCACTTGGGGCAGAAAATATATTGTTGATTTTGGTGCTTCCAAAACCCTTTTCTCCATTTATCTACCCATCAAGAACTTCCACAGGACTTTCCCTTATACTTCAACAATACACAAATCAACCCTTCATATTCTCTCAGTATTCTCGGTGTCTCCTTTTCTCCTGATCTCACTTGGAAAGATCATATTACCACCCTTACTAAAACAGCTTTCCAGAAGCTGGGTAGGCTCAATCGCCTCCGGGGGTTCTTTACCCCGGCACAGCTTCTTGCTCTGTACAGAAGCACAGTGCATCAATGTATTGAGTATTGTTCACATGTGTGGGGAAGATCCTCTCACACAGCATTTCATGACAAAGTAGAAAAGAAAACCTTTTGTCTCATTAACTCACGTCCACTCCCTGACTCTCTGCGATCTCTCTCTCTTTGCCGCAAAGTTGCATCTCTCTCGCTATTCGACCGATATTACAATAATCAATGTGCCTCACCCTCTCTCAATGTATATCACCTCCTCTGCGAAGAGTACGTAGACCCCATCTTCCAACACAATCCCACCCCTACTCTTTGCAACTTTCCAACCCAAGAGTGAAACGATATTCCCAATCATCTTTCTCCTATTCAACAGCTGAGCTCTGGAACACTCTACCCTGAATCAATTTTTCCCTCATCCTATGACTTTAATTACTTTAAACTCTGTGTGTCCAGGCATTTTGGCTCGAACATTCCTTGATTTTGGCTCTGTCACTCTTTCAACTATGGGGAAGGCACTCGTCACAGGCAGTTCTGCCTTTTGTCTCACTAACTTACATAGACAAATTATCTACTAACTATAGGCCTACAATGACCATGCTTTTATTTCAGTCTCGCTCTACAGGTTTTGTGTGAGTCAATTATTTAGTAAGATTAAGGTTAATAAGGATGTATCCAATCTACTGTAGAGTTACCAATAATGCTATTGTAAAGTCGGTTCGTAACTAAATATATTAAGAAGTCAATGGTCAAGATTGTATTATTGGTAACCTTAAGAAACATTGAATTAAGAAATGTTATGTTACGTGCAATAGTTTGAAAGCCCCATAAATTAAATATATGTGTATACTGTATATTCCATACCAAGTGTGTTTTTTCGTACAACAATTCTGACAACAATACAAACGGAAATGCTGCAACTCCTCCTTTTCAATCATCTTTTAGATACTGACCTTGTTTTTAAGCTTTATGTTATTCACAATTTACGGTTAAATATTATACGAAATCACAGAAGGTGATTCACATAAATTAACATTCACCCTGTTTTTTTGAAAACGGGATTAAATGATTAATGAGGACTGATAATTCGTTGCTCCCATTTCTCTATTGCCCCTTTAATCTCTTCCTGTTTTCTGTAATCTGTTAAAGTTAATTTATCAAGCTTTATGTATCTCTCCTGGTTCATCTTTCTGTAGATTGTTAGTAGCTATATCTCAAACATTCGGAGTCTACTTTTGCCTATGTCATGATATTATGAATTTCTCTACTTATCTTAAACACACACACATATATATATATATATATATATATATATATATATATATATATATATCATAAAGCAGCACATGCATTATTTTCGTTTTACTAGTTGTATATACCATGCATCTTTGCTCACCATAATTATTCCAATCCTATTCAGTATTATCATGTTAATGTATTCCCAACCCTTCCTTAATATGTGTAAGCTTTTCACTTTAATTTCACGATCATTATAGGATATTCCAGTTTTGGAATGTTATTTATTTATAAAATCGGTAATGGCTATCTCAATTATTCCTCCAACTACAAAAAATAATTAACTCATTTACTATATGCCATAATAAGTGAAGAAGCGTATCCTCATATCTCCGAGACACTAACCAACTGTATACAGCTTAGAACCCGTAGCAAGGAATGGCCCTAACGCTATCTCATATAACGCTTACACTTCTACTGATGCCGTCAAAACGTAACACAAAACACCTGGTATACCGGAAAGGTTCTGCATAATCGTGTTTTTCATTTGATATTAATTAATAATGACCCTTGCGTCATTATTGTTGAGCATATCTACCATGTAAGAGGTTTGACCAATAAATATAAGTTAGTTTTCAATGTGGGGATATTATTTTATAACATGATCTTTTGCGCCTCTATACCAAAACTTTGAGGATTGTATTGACACATAATATATATATGGTTGTTTTTCTTGAACAGGTGTATTGCTATGTAAATATACATTAGTCATCCTGGGTTTCCAGGTTTCTGCTTTGGAGTTAAATTAATACAAATAGATTATTTATAGATACATTAAATAATGTTTTATTCATTTATAATATAATATTGTTTAAATTCTTATGGACGTATATAATGAAAAACTATTATATACCCATCGCAATGCCAACACTGATAACACCTCCGATACACTTGGAAAACACTTTAATTGGCGTGTTATTGACACCGTATTATATACACCATATATTATGCATTGCATACTTTCGTTACTACTATGAACTATACACTCACCATTATGCTGAAACACTAACTATAATATTTGAAGTTTGACTGACTCACCAACTGACAAATAATAGCAATTACTATATTTCCCCTTGTTAGGTAGGCTAACCAACAGGTAGTTCAGTTGTATCTGACGCTCCCATGTTTGAACAATACCCCGTTCCCGATATCACAACTCAGTAGGCGCTCTAAGCAGAAAACACACATGAAGTAGTACTACATTAAAGGTTTAAGATATCATATATTTGAATGTCTATATGTCACATATATATTGTATATGGAGAGAGAGAGAGAGAGACCAATAGCAGATTAGCAGCCTGTAGCGCGTGTATTATGCTACACACATCTCACGACTCCAATATTTCGCAATCATAATCCCACATAATGATCAAAACACAAAATTAATTATTCGGTCAATATACAGGAGGCGCTACAATATAGGTAGCAAAATTATAATGGTAGTTTTGGGTTCCTATCATCATATTCTTCATTTCTATATACTTTTTATCCCCGGGAAAAAAGAAAAAAAAAATCTTGGGTTTTTTATTTTTGTCTGATTTTTTTGTTTTTTTCTTTTATTAACCTAACCAAAAAAACATAACCTAACCTAACCTAAATGTATTTGGGGGCTATTAGGTTAGGTTAGGTTAGGTTTTTTTGGTTAGGTTAATGACCAAAACAAAAAATCCCAAGAAAATAAATGAAAAATCCCAAGATTTTTTTTGTTTTTTCCCGGGGATAAAAAGTATATAGGAATGAAGCATATGATGATAGGCACCCAAAACTACCATTATAATTTTGCTACCTATATTGTAGCGCCTCCTGTATATTGACCAATTATTCTTTGCAGTAAAGTATTTGGCCACCCACTTCCCTCCACCCCCACCTGCTCCCTCCTCGCCGATGGTTACCCCTCCCACTTCTGTACCCTCCTTCCCCCTCCCCCGCCTCCCTTCCTCCACCCCATACCTTCACCTCCTACCCCCACACCATCATTGTTACCAGATAATTTATGGGCACTAATTGTGCTGCCCTCTATTGAGGTCCTGGACAGACCAAGGCTGTATCTGTTTCATCTGTCCACAACTGTACATACACGCCGTCCAGAACTCGTGATATATGGCGTGTACACTGGAGAATGACTTGCTATATTATCCCCGTGGACACTTATTCCGCTCACAGTGAAGGTTAGGTTGTTACTGCCGGTAGCCTGTCCAAAACGAATGTTTTTTTTTTTTTTTACCTTTCACTCATTCTTTAGATTTAATGTTGCTGGGAAACTCGAAACATCATTATGTTAATTATATATTTCCGAGCGTCTCAAAGCAATCGTAATTTACGTTAGAGTCGTCGGTTCAGTATGTTTTATGTGTCCATGTTTCATTTGATATTATAATCTATATTAATTCTAATTGTTCCGAAGTTAAAATGTTCACTCCGTGTTATTATGTTTTTATAGGGTGCTTTATTCCAATGCTTCTTTACGATTTTTCTCAATCATTCGATGGAAAAGCGTATTCGATATAATATCCCTCCCTAAGGAATCCTCTCCTTATGAAAAGTAAAGGAGTAGCATTTTATTTCAGTCGGATATTTATCGTGTTTCGCCTATTAATGTCAGAAATTCTGACAGAAGGCCGCTTCTTCCAAAATTAGAAAAACCCGACAGCTAAACAGCACGAAAGGTATTATTATTGCCTAAGAAATGGGGCAAAAGGTCTTCAAATCGCAAAGCTAAAGGGCCGAACGTTTTAAAGTCTGAAAACTAATGGGGCTAAACAAGAAAGGGGCCCAGGAAAACGACCCATCTCCCCTTAACATATCAAATTTAGACAATTGGGCAAATCAACATAGCTATTAACCCCTTCTGTACCGGTGACGTCTTTCTTATTATTCAAGCTATAGACAAGTTTGTGCAGCTTACGAAGGATCTGTGGTAGTATAAAGGGTTGTTGTTGTTGTTGTTGTTGTTCCCCAAGCTGCCTGGCCGAACAGCCCCAAGCAATTCCAAGGCCATAACCGAGCGCCCCACCAGAACCCTCCCCGCCGACCACAACAAAGCCTGGGTGACCGAAGCCACTCCATGGCGGGGAGCTAAGGAGGGTGCCGAAACGCCCGGGAAACCAAAGCCCCACCCAGGGCCCTGTGCCCCTCAGCAATTATGAAGAGAAAGTTGAGGGGCAAGGGAAAAATGTGACGCTTTGGCTTCCAATCTTGGTAGATTGGGAGGTCAATCCACGGAAAAGACGCCGTCACTTGAGATCTAGAAAATATATAAGTTAAAGGAACAGTCGGAGTAAGCTATGGGTATGGCAGAGATCGCTCAGTTCTCACTCTGATAGACCAGCCCATCACCACAGTATAAAGGGTTAAGTGCGACAGTTGGAAGCCTGTTAATTACTGGAGGCCCTTTTTAAGCTCAAGAGAATCATCTAATAGTAGCCAGAATATAGTTAAAAAGACGTCGCCGGTACAGAAGGGGTTAACCCTATCAGTACCGATCATGTCCTCCTTAACCCCTTCTGTACCGGTGACGTCCTTTTCCTTAAATTCTGGCAACTATTGGACGGTTTCATGCAGGTTAAGGGAAGACAGGCCGTTTTTCTGGTCCCCCTTCTTCCTAGTGCTTAGCCCCATTTGTTTTCAGATTTTATGACGTTCGGCACATTAGTTTGGCGAGTTTAATAACTTTCACCCCATTTCATTGTCAATTGTAAGCCTTTCGTGCCATTTAGGTGTCGAGTTTTCCTGGCGAGCGATAGCGAGCCTGAAATTTTAAGTGGAAGCAGCCTTCGGCCGGGACATTTTTCTACCGAAAAATGTACAAATTTATCTTGAAGATTTAGGAGATTTAGGAGAAGTCTAGGGAGTGTTTCTAAGCTAATTGATGGAGGTCTAGCAAGCAAACTAAGAAATATAGGAATACATTTATTATAGACTTTATAACAAAAGGCCAGTCTACCCCTTAACCCATACACGCATTTATGACGCAGAGCTTGCCAGATTAGCAATAAGAAATTTAATAGATCACTCTTATAATTACCTCTCCAAAATTAGTTTTCTGCCCACAGCTAACTCAAAGACAACTGCAGAGGTTGAAGTAACTAAACTAAAGGTTTATAAATACCCCTGATGGTAACAAAGGCTTTAAAGTATCCCCAATAGGCTCAAAATCGCGTCATATGCGTGAAAGGGTTAAGAAGAACGTATATACCCATAAAGGGACCCATAGCCTGTTTTGTAAGGGGGGGTCACCGGCTTTTTTTATCTTTCTCTCCTTTTCTCTTTTTCCCTGGCTTGAATCCATTTGGCCCCATTCAGCCAACTGTTTTAAGGCGTTTATCCCCATCCAGGTGTCGATTTGTTCCTGGCGAGCGATAGCGAGCCAGCATTGTTTGAAGAAATCCGGCTTCGCCGGAGACATTTTTCTATCAAAAAATGTACAAATTTAGCTTGCTGTTAAAACAAAAGTTTATATATGCTGGCTCGCTAGCGCTCACCAGGAAAATATTGACACCTGGATGGGGGTAAACATCTTAAAACAGTAGGCTGAATGGGACCGAATGGATACAAGCCAGAGAAAGAGAGAATAATTACCGAGGGGCACAGGGCCCTGGGTGGGGTTTTGGTTTCACGAGCGTTTCCGCACCCTCCTCTGCTCCCCGCCATGGAATGGCTTCGGTCACCCAGGCTTTATTGTGGTATGCAGGAAGGGTTCTGTTGGGGCGCTTGGTTATGGCCTTGGCCTTGCGGCTGGTCGGCCAGGCGGCCTGGGGAACAGCAACAACAACAACAACAACACAAGAGACCGGTAATTGAAGGCCTAATATTATATAAAACATGACAAAAACGATAAAAAGTTACCCATAAAATCAGCCAAGTATCGTCCATAGCATACTCGTGGGCTCAGCTGAGCTAACCCATTTTCTGTCATTACTACTGCAGCAAGACATTATGCGAGAAGTATTTAGAGAAGCATAAAGATATATTTTGGGCTTTTATGGATTTGGAAAAAGCGTATGATCGTGTTGATCGTGAAGCAATGTGGAAGCTGTTAAGGATTTATGAAATTGGAGGAAATTTGTTGGAAGCAGTTAAGAGTTTTTATGAAGGGAGCAGAGTATGTCTTAGAGTAGGAAATGGCGAGTTGAGTGAATGGTTTGAGGTAAAGGTAGGTTTGCGACAGGGTTGTGTATTGTCACCATGGCTGTTTAATATGTTTATGGATGGTGTGGTGAGGGAGGTGAACATGAGAACTATGGGACGAGGATTGGGTTTAGTAGGAAAGAATGGTAGAGATTGGGAGTTAAATCAGTTGCTGTTCGCTGATGACACAGCGTTGGTGGCGGATTCTGAGGAGAAATTGCAGCGGGTAGTTAAAGAGTTTGGAGTGGTTTATGGGAGGAGGAAACTGAAGGTGAACGTCAATAAAAGTAAAGTAATGGTGTGTAATAGGGGTGATCGTAGGGTGAATCTAGATGTGAGGCTGGATGGGGAAATATTGGAACAAGTAGAGTGTTTTAAATATCTAGGAGGATCGACAAGCAGGAGTGGAGGTATGGAAATGGAGGTAAAACAGAGTGTGTGAAGGAAGGAAGGTTTTCGGAGCAATGGGAAGTATGTGAAAGACGAGAAATCTTGGAATAGAAGTAAAAAGTGCAATGTATCAAGGAATTGTTGTGCCATCAGTGATGTATGGGGCTGAGACATGGGCTCTGAAGAAAAAGGAGAGAAGAAAGCTGGATGTGATGGAGATGAGCTGCTTGAGGAGTATGTGTGGAGTTACCCGCAGAGACGGATTGAGGAATGAAGAGATACGTAGGAGAGTGGGGCAGCAGGAACATTTGTCAGCCAGAGTGGACGGAAGAGTGCTGAGCTGGTATGGTCATGTTGAACGAATGGGAGATGAAAGGCTTACAAAGATAATATATGAGTCAGATACAAGGGGAGATAGAAGGGCAGGAAGACCCCCATTGAGATGGAGAGACTGTGTAAGACAAGCTTTGGATGATAGAGGAATGACTATAGATCAGGCAAAGGAAGTGGTAATAAACAGGAATGAATGAAGAATGCTTGTGAATAGTTGAGTGAACACATGGTCATTTGGGGAAAGGGGTCGGGCGCAAGTTGGACTAGATGATAGTCCATCAGGCGCCTGGCCCGGGAAGACGATTAATATGAAGGGTGCGCCAGGAAATGTGGTGGGCGGGCTTGTGGCTTTGGCTCCGCTGCATGTCTGCCTGCCTAGATCGGAGCCTCTCTGGGTGGTCGGGGGCCGGGGGAGTGCTGGAGCGACCGTTGGTGACCCTGGTCTCTGGGTATTCTCCTGGGTGACCTAGATGTGTGTAAATTTTGTGTTTTGTCTGTGTTTGTTCGCTGTTTTGTGTTTTCCTGTTCTTGCTCTGTCTTGAGTCGGCCACACCCAAGAAAATACAAAAACAAACAAATAATAAAATGGAGGAAAATAAAATAAAAAATAGGAAAAGTGGGGATTGGGCCTGAGCATATAGATAGATAGATAGACTATTAGAGGGTAACTATTCTAAACCTATAAATATGGCCAAGGGAGCAAGTGTACGTTACGTCCACTAGTACGGTTCCTCCCCAACTCACCCTAATATTGTGTATAACTTTGTGACTTAAATATCCATGATTATACTATTTTGTAACAATTAAGAAGGGTAAATATCAATGTTTTGGAATATAATAATATCATATAGCCTATTCGGGTACATAAAAATAAAAATTACTACATGCTGTTGAGGAATTTCATGATGGTAGCCTACATACAATAAACTAATATGCTATATCCAAAATGAATTAAAATTTAACCCTAGATGTGGTTGTGTTGTCATTATTATCATTTTGTCCCCTATGGTAGAATTCCTTAACCCGTGGAGCCCCGGCTAGTTTTGTAATGTTTGCGCACCAGAACCCGGCCGGTTTTCAAAAAATGGTTTTATTCCAGAAACAATAGCGAATGGGTTAGGAATGAAGGAAAAACCACGAAAAACTGCTCAAAAAGCTTAAAAAATGGTCCTACAGAGCCCCCGAAAAAATGGGTTTTACAAGAGTAAAAAATTGAAGGCAATTATCCCAAAAAAACAGGTTATTGAGCGCTCGCGCGCACGCACGTGGACTTTGAGAGTTTTCAACCATCTGCACGGTTGCGTGGGATACGTACACAGTTCCCATACAAATCTGAGCCCTCTTGAGTGGCTACACCTGAGGTTACGGTCGGCGCAATTAGGGTGACGCGTCAGGCGCGTCTCTGGGGCTGTGCGTTACATACATCGCCGACGCGTCAGACGCGTCGCTGGGGCTGTACGGGTTAAAGAAGCAAGCACGACCACTTAGTGATGCACTGCATGTTTAGCAATGTAATTCTATAGTATCCTAGAAACCTTACATACATGAAGAATATCCATCAGTAATAAGTTCATACAAAATCAAGTTTAGGAATAGGCAAGACATAGGCTACAAAATGAAAATTATTGGACTGAAACAAACCGGATTACAAATCCAACATGTCTGTAACACGCATACAAATAAAATAGGTCATAGCTAGGCTAGTAAAGATATATGGTTTGCCTAATGTAGAATACCGTTATTTTTTGTTCTCTCTCTCTTTTGTTGATAGCTTGGGATAATGTTAAATTCAATAAAACTATAACATGTATTATTAAAGACAAACATTTGTTTAAAAAGCATAAGAACATAAGATCGCGGGAATCTGCATAAGGACATACGGCCCACACGAGGCAGCTCCCATTCACACCCAGTCCATATCATCCATATGCGAATCCAACTTCCGCTTAAAGCTTTCATCTGTTCCTGAGCTAATCACTGCTCTAGGCAGTCCATTCCACATGTTACCAACTCCATTCCCAAACCAGTGCTTTCCTAAATCTAAACTTATATAACCCGTGGAGTCCAGCGACATGTGTTATATTATGTTCTAGCTATATTTACACAATATTATGTTCTAGCTATATTTACACAATATTATGTTCTAGCTATATTTACACAATATTATGTTCTAGCTATATTTACACAATATTATGTTCTAGCTATATACACAATATTATGTTCTAGCTATATTTACACAATATTATGTTCTAGCTATATTTACACAATATTATGTTCTAGCTATATTTACACAATATTATGTTCTAGCTATATTTACACAATATTATGTTCTAGCTATATTTACACAATATTATGTTCTAGCTATATATACACAATATTATGTTCTAGCTATATTTACACAATATTATGTTCTAGCTATATTTACACAATATTATGCAGCTTAGGAAGGTACTGTGGTAGTTCAAAAAGGTTGATTGAGATAGTATCAAGACTACTTATGGCTAGAGGTCCTTCTTAAGCTAAATAAAATCGTCTAATAGTTGCCAGAATATGATAAAAGGGACGTCCCTGGTACTTGAAACCCTTTGAGCGGGCAATGTCGCCGTTCTTTAGCTTTAATACCTCATCTAGATCGCCCTTATTTATACATTTTATCATTTTAAATACCTCTATCATGTCTCCCCTACATCTTCGTCTTTCTAGTGAGTGCAGGCCTAAGGCTTTCAATCTCTCCTCACACGATAAGTTTCTAATATTATGTATCATTTTCGTAATTCTTCTTTGGAATGCCTCTAAAGGGTCGATATCCTTTCTGTAATAAGGGCAACAAAATTGGACAGCATAGTCTAAATGGGGTCTTACTGGTGCTAAGTACAGTTTTAAGAAAACTTCAGCAGTCCTGTTGCTAACACTCCTAGATATGAATCCTAGAACTCTATTTGCCCTGTTCCTAACACTTATACATTGTTTGCTGGGTTTCAGATCAATACTAACGAACACCCCCAGATCCTTCTCACACTCTGAGTTATCCAATTCTACATTGTCTAGTTTGTATTTCGCTTCTAAATTACGATTTCCAATCCTTAATACCTTACATTTGTCTACATTGAAACTCATCTGCCAATTTATGGACCACTCGTGCAAATGATCAACATCCTTTTGAAGACATTCTCTGTCGCTAGCTTACTATTATCCTACCCATTTTAGTATCATCAGTAAATTTTCTGTTCCTACTCTTTATGCCTGAGTTAAGATCATTTATGTAGATAATGAACAGAAGGGGCCCCATAACCGACCCTTGGGGGACCCCACTTTTAACTAATCCCCAGTCCGATTTAACACCATTGATACTAACTCTCTGCTTCCTACCAATCAGCCATAACCTAATCCACTTGAGTAGCATCCCCCCAATAACATGTCCTTCTATCTTCCTTAACAGCCTTTCATGTGGAACTCTATCAAAGGCCTTACTGAAGTCCAAATAAAGTATATCATTATGACTTGTCGTTATCTACCGCTTCATATACCTCGGAGAAAAAACTGAGTACATTTGTTAGGCAGGATCGTCCTGGAGTGAATTCATGTTGAGAGGGTTTAATTAACTTGAAAATTTACAAATTAATTAAAATTTTCCTAGAAACAATTGATTAAGTGATTAGGTGATTTTCATATTCTTCCTTTGCATGTTTACATGAATGTATTCACCTTTTGTTCCCTGTATGAAATGACATTCAGGTGTCATATAAAGTAAAGTCCCTCAAGTGAGTTTCACTTCAGATGCAAGAGCTTTTACACAGTTTTTCCCTTCATCTTGAAGCCATTCACCGTGGACAACTTTGCATATTTCTCGTATATGGGTCAAATGAGACAAACAAAATCCTTTGTGGGTATTATACAGCTGACCTCTGTTAACCATTTCTATCTACGATGTGCCCTCTGATCTTGTTATCTAAGAAGTGATACTTTAAAAGGAAAATCTCCTTACCATAATTATAGCCAGCAACAAAATCTAAAGACTATTCTTCTACGAGAGTGTTGGTAAAAAAAAAAAAAATTATTTTCGCATATATCTAAACAAAAATCATACTC
The DNA here is from genome assembly GCA_032716605.1 of Paralithodes platypus. Lineage (NCBI taxonomy): Eukaryota > Metazoa > Arthropoda > Malacostraca > Decapoda > Lithodidae > Paralithodes > Paralithodes platypus. The sequence continues at coordinate 9,137,281 of CM064565.1, read as the reverse complement.
ATTACCTACTTCTAACTATCATATCATTGACTAACAGATCTGATAAGCACAATTTTCTTGGCGTAATTCACGGTCGTTAGTTAGTTAGTTAGTTTTGTTTTTGCTATGACCAGTTTCACCCAAGAAATATTATTCATTTTCGGGATCCTGAGTGATGTTGCTTTTATTGCTGAGCAATATCTTTGTTTGAAACTGACAACATCTGGATGTCTTATACAACCAAATAATAATATGTAAATAATGCGATGACAGGGTTGCAAGAAGACAAGTTACCAACCCCATCAGATGTCCTCACAAACCACGAAGAGACAACACACACCAGAGCCAGGCTCGCCAACATCAAGGAGAGAAAAAGAGCAAAGCGAAGGGCACAGACGCGAACAGAAAAAGAAACAACACAGTCTATCATCGAAAATCAACGCCCTCTATGGTGTAAAGAAACAGAGCAGTCTACCAGCATAAATCAACGCCATCTACCGAGACCTACGAGAACTGCAGGACCTCTACCGGACCAATCACCTGGGCTCCTTCCGGACCAATCACCTGGGTCTCGTCCGAGCCAATCACAAGGTCCGAGATACGAGACAAAGGCGTATACAATGAAAGAACCGGATCTGAATTACAATGAAAAAGAGTTTATCTTAATTTCTCATCAAGATCCGATGTTCTATTTCAACAGTTGTGACTAGAATAACCAAAAATATAGTGCAGAAAATCACACATCAATAATAACAGATCAACAGAGTAAGGAAAGCTTTGCATACAACCTGAATAATAGAGGAAAATAACAATTAATGCAAAACAATTATCCTGCAACCATGCAAGCTTCCTAAAATATGAGTTTAGTATTAAGAAATAAAGAATAAATATCCATGTATTCCTAAGAATAAATATCCATGTATTCCTATGTCAATTATATTTTTAAGGCAATTATTAACTTCACAATAATTAAAAGATCAAAATCCACATGTCCCTACTATTCCGAAATTAATTAATCAAGACGCAAATTATCATCTGAATATTACCTGACCGAAATATATGACAGGTAAGCAAACACGAGGCAATATCTTCCACTAGCTCCAGGGCGATCGATCGGAAGTATATACACCCATGTTTACGGGAAGCAGGGCAGTGTGTTAGAGGAACTAGAAGTGACATTCTCTAGCTGTGTGTGAGAGCGGCAGTTCCCTCTGGTGCCAAACAGAAGGAAGAGCTAGAGTCTTACGTCGACCAAATTCCCTCTCATGGATCATCTTCTCCTCATCACCCCCTAACATAAGTGTCACTGTGTTTATTGAGTTTTGGGAATTATGGTGAAGGTATATAAGATATGTTAGTGTTCAATATAACGTTATCCTAGAGGCCAATTCTGGACTCTCCTTGCCCCAATTTGTCTCTCGCATTATGAGAACAGAGTTAGATAATAAACAAAATATAATCATCTCATGGTAACCAGAATATGATTAAAAATACGTAATGGTGGTGAAAGGGTTAAGGGGGGATAGGTTATTTTTGGGTCGATTTGTTCATTTATTTATGATTATTTTAGTTACCTCCCTAGACCTAGGATCCCCCTTCAAGATATATTTTTACATTTTTCGGTAGATATTTATTTTCAACAATTTATTCAGTTTGCTAGTTGGTTATTGTATCAGGTATAGGAATGATAGTTGGTAGTGGAGTGATGTATTATGTTCTCGTCCTCTCAGGGTGAAAAGACTCCGGACCAAACTGATGCCGCCCCTGAAACCCCGTTGTCACCCTGAAGAAGCTCTGGTAGTGAAGCATTGTGATAGCTTGGCCTCCTACCAAGACACTCCAGACGTCAATGATGCCGCCCCTGAAGCTCATCATCTGGAAGAAGCTCTGGTAGTGAAGCATTGTGAAAGCTTGGCCTCCTACTAAGACACTCCAGATGTCAATGATGCGGCCCCTGAATCTCATCATCTGGAAGAAGCTCTGGTAGTGAAGCATTGTGATAGCTTGGCCTCCTACTAAGACACTCCAGACGTCAATGATGCCGCCCCTGAAGCCCGATATCACCCTGAAGAAGCTCTGCACCTCAACAGTTGCTGAGCATCTCTTCAGTGTCTTCTTATCTTGGAGTAGATCACAAGACCTCACTAAGTTGGCCGGCAATGTTGTTCAGAGAGAAATTGTTGGATCTACAATGGACTACAGTGATTGTTACCTTACTGAAAATGAAATGGATAGTGAAGGCCAGAGTTCTCAAAACATTACTATAAGTGAATGTTTCCTTGATCTTTTAACAAATGGTAAATCTGGTTTTGAAGATAGTAAATCTCTCGGTGAAAGTGAAAGCAGCAATACTGGAAGTGAGAACAAAGACAGGGAATGGAAGCACACAATGAGGTCGCTGCTTTATCTGACGTTTCAAGTGAGCATCAAACTGTTGGTGATCTACCACTGGTGGTTGCTAGTCAAGTGAAGGAGTTTCTCAGTGGCTGCTTAATTCCTAGTCTCATTGAAGACATTTTGGCAACTCTGATAAATGTGACTGCCCAGAAATTAGAAATATCAAGATCTACAAGAAACATTAGTATACAGGAAAAATACTTGCAATTCATTAACTTTAGTTTCTTGCTAAAAGTTAGTCTTTCAAGTTTATTAATCAAAGGTGTGGAATCTTTGAACTTGTCGAGTGTTTCACATAGTTTGTTGAGATGGCACTCCTTCTGTATGACAGTCTTGGTTTATATGAAAAATAACTTTGACATCTTCAGTAATGTACTTGGCCCCACACTACCTGGGCTTAGAACATTAAAGTATATCCATCTTCCTCACTTTGTACAACATGATTTTGTTCGCAAGATAGGATTCTTGTTTCCCAACTTGGAGATTCTAATTCTTCGTTGTTGTTCTGATATAAGTAAACCCTCTACAAATTCTTGTCAGAATAAGTGGGCAAAAGAAGAATCAGTTGTCACTGATCTTGATGGCTTGTTCGGGTATGGCAGAACCTTTAAATCTCCGGACAATGTAGAGTTCAAGTTACGAGGGTGTAAGAACCTAGTCCGCCTTGCATCCCTTGGGGCCTCTGTATAGAAGACTTAGTTGAATCTGTCACTAAAATGTTGTTGTATATGTCTGACCTGAAGCATTATGTTGGCCCACCTGTGGAGCCTCTATACCAGCTTGTCAAACACTTTCATAACTGCTCCCCTCAAGTTAGTAATCTGAAAAAATTCCTGCTTGAAGAGTATCATGTTTCCATAGTTTTCTCTTCTGATTGTACAGACGGTAGATCTTTGACTTTGAGTGACATGGAGAGAGATTCTGTTGAAGATTTGCTCAAGTTAGCTTTATATCCAAAAGTGAAGGACCTTTTGATTATTGCTGATGTTAATATAGAACTAGAATTTCTGGAGATGTTTCCAGGTGCTGAAACCATCATGATCTATGCTGAGGATGAAATTCCAACAAAATACTTAAAAACTTGACTTCATTGTACACAACTTTTGGAGATATGAAAGAACTTTTCAGTATTCTCTGCCATACCTGTCCAAGCTTAGAAACCTTGATAATCATGTTCCCCATCTTAGACTTGAGAGCTTGTGATGCTGAAAGAGAACAAATCACAATTCCCCTCCTGCGAACACTTGGGATCATACATGGAGTAGGCAATTCGCTCCCCACCATCCTTAGTTGCTGTCCGGCCCTCTCGTGTTTTGAATTTTCCACGGCAAGTGCTTATAGCGAAGTGGACCATTCCTCGGAACAGCACGTGGATGGACTAGACACGGCTACATTTGACAAGACCTTACCCTACCCTAGCAAGTTTGTTTACAGCGTTTTGTTTATGGGTAGGGCTGACTGTCCCTGAACCCTGACTGTAAACTTCCTCAACGCTCTGATCTCTCTGTGTCCGGACCTGAAATATGTCGGGTACTTAGAAGCATGGGATATAAGGAAGGAAGAATTTGAAGCCTTGCAAGACGAGATAAAGACGAATAACTGGGATCTTGAACTCGCATGGAAGTGAGAGACAGGAAAAATTGAACCCTTTGAGGATCATGATGCATTATAGCAATTTCTTCTGGACATTTTTATACAGCTTAGGAAGGATTGGTGGGCATTAAATGGGTAATGATATCTCCGTTAACCCGCTGACTTCCATATACCCTTCATAATATTAATAATTTAAAATGTAAAACACTTGCAAACAAAGTCAAACCAAAACTGGGGCAAAGACAATATAAAGTCAAAACAACACATCAAAATTGCTACGTGGAAACAACGCTTACTAAAATAAAATTTATGAAATGAAAGAACACAATCCACCACATAGGGTGTACACTACTACATGAGCAAGTTAATCTGGTTCCCAAGCAAACTAATTGCACACATAACAAGGCACTATCGTCACGTTCAGGGAATTAGTCAATCTAATAACAGCCAGAATAAACTGTCAAAATGGGTCATGATCTTCAAGGGGTTAAAGCCTTACAAGAAGATATACAGATTAACCCTTAACTGTCGGCGCGCAACTTATGTCGTGTGAAATAAATTTTGGACTATGTGACTTATGTCGAGCGCCATTTTCACCACGTAATGTTGCTGAGAGAGAGAGCTGAGCGGTGTGAGGAGCGTAGCAACTCTATGACCGTCCCCCACCACCGCGGTGGACCAACTGAACTGTATTCTAACTTCCTCCCCCTCTTCTCACTCGCTACACAGGGAATTATGTAGGAAAATTACCTAATTACAGGGTTTTTGCATTCGTGTTGCACGATCGTTGCAAGAGAACCAGTTGTCGTACAAGGATGGTTCGGGTGTCATTGGAAAGCTCTGTTTACGCCCTCTCAGGGATAGATACTTGTTTTATGCTCTGGGTCTTATTTAGGCATGAAAATGATCACGTAAACAACCCTATTTAGGGTAAAAAAAAAACGCTGGGCGCTACGGTCAAATAGACCACCTAGCTCGCTAAATAAAGGTTAAGGGGAAGTATGTTCTTTTTTACCCCCTTCTTTATGTATAGCCCCATTAGTTTTTAAATTTCGCCCATTTCTTTGTAAATATTAAGACATTTTGTGCCATTTAGGTTACAATTTTTTCCTGGCGAGCGATAGTGAGCCTGTCATTTTAAGAGAAATCGGCATTCGGCCGGAACATTTTTCTACCGAAAATGTACAAATATATCTTGAATGGAGGTCTAGGGGGTGTATTTCTAAGCTTGATGAAGGTCTAGCGAGGAAACTAAGAAATATAGAAATTCTTGAATTAATAGCCCCAAAAACCGGCCACTATCCCCTTAAATATTTTGATGATTTTGACGCCATTTCAGTTTATTCTGGCTATCAGTAGACTATTTTATACAGCTTAGGAAGGCTGTGTGGCAATTATAAGGGTAAAGACTATCTCCATTAACCCTCTGACTTCCATATACAGTTTGTTCTGGCTATCAGTAGACTATTTGATACAGCTTAGGAAGGATCTATGGCAATTATAAGGGTAAAGACTATCTCAGCTAACCCTCCGAGTCCATAAACCATTCCTAATCTGAAACAAATTGTCTAATAAAAGCCGGACACCAGAAAAGAAATACGTATTGGATATTGAGAGGGTATAAGGGGAGATTTTGACGCCATTTGAGTTTATTATTATTATTATTCAGTTTATTTGTTATGTTTTAGTTTCCTCGCTAGACCTCCCTCAAACTTAGAAAAAATACCACCTGCAGTAGATACCCCCTCAGGATAATTTTGTACATTTTTCGGTACAAAATGTCCCAGCCGAAGGCCGGTTCCTCTTAAAATTACAGGCTCGCTTATGCTCGCCAGGAATAAATCGACACCTAAATGGCAAGATATGTCTTAAAATTGCCAAACTAATGGGCCGAATCCCCATGCCACATGACTCGTTGCCGGCGTTTGGGGGCTTACGGGCTGGTAGGTGGAGCGGCCAAGGTTCTTGACCGCTTTCCCTATCACCTCCAACTAATTTTGTCATGTCCTTTTCTTTCTCCTCCTTTCTAGTTTTCGTTTTTCCTTCTTCCGCTTTCTCCTGGGGCAGCTAACAGAGGTCGGTCTCCCACCCTTGTGCTTTTGTGGTCCCGTCCCTCCCTTTCCTTCTAGTTAACTTCCCTGTTTGTTTTCTACCTTTTTCTTTAACTGCTTAGGAGGTTCTAGTTTCCTTGGGGTTTAACCTTGGTGTTTCTGATCACTGCTAAGTTGGCAGAGTCCACCTGGTAACAGGTGCTGCCGGCGAGGGCTCGCAAGGCTCGGAGCTGGAGGATGAGCACTATAGGGTTGCTTTGGGATTTCTGACCTCCCTCTCTCTTCCCAGTGAGTGTGACAGGTGACTACGCCGGCCCCATTCTTCATGGGACAAAGCTACAGGACAAATGCCAGGGTTGTACAAGGTCCCTAGCTCAAAGCCGAGGCCTGTCCCATTTCAATTGACCACATTCTGGATTTTGTGGCCCTGCGGAGGGCATTTCCCCTTTCATTGCCTGGGGCACCTGGTAACCGCAGTATCTTCTTCCATGCGTTTCTACTTTTTTCTTTATATGGTGACAACTTATGCTTTTTACGCTGTTCTTCCCTGTTCATGTCTTCTGCTTTGGAGGTTCCGCTGAGTGCGCCCCTTGTGGCATGCAGCCTGCCACTAGGGGCTACGATGGTTGGCTGTCCGTCCGATTCGTAGCGGGAGCACGGTGAATCGGAGATGGTTTTGGGTGCTCTCGACCTGCCCGCTATAATGTCCCTCGATCGTCACTCGTCCCTCTCGTTCTCCACTATTCCAAGTCTCTCTACAACCTTTACGTCCTCATCGCGTCTTTCTCCAACCTCTACTACCCAGGCTTTACTCTCCTCTCCTGTTGTCATTTCTGTGTCATCATCTTCTTCCTCTTCACCCTCTATCGCTGTCACCATCGACCCTTTTCTGCCTTCCCTCCCTTGTTCTCTTTCCTCTTCTTTTCCAGTTACTTCCTCTTCTCGTCCTCGTTCCTCTGTCCTCTCTCTTTACACCTTCCTTTACTAAGTTTTTCTCCATCCCTGCCTCTGCTCCTCTGGCCGGTGATGACCTCCTCTTCCACCTGCGTCTCCTTCAGCAGGTGGGAAAGGACGTCACCTTCCACTCCCGCCATGATGACTCCCGACTTGTTACCGTCCAAATCGAACGTTAGGCTACAGCTATGTCTTCATTCGTTGATTGTTCTGGCAACTCCAAACCAGCTCATAAAGACCACCGACTCAACTCCTGTAAAGGGACTGTCCTGCTCCTCGCTTGCATACGTCTAGGGGGTCGTCAATTCACGGATTGCGCCGACCTAATCAAGAACATCATTGTTGCTCAAGACCACAAGATGCTTAGTGTGGTCTGTTACACTATCTCTCCTTGCAATCATCGCCACAATCCCGCAAACATTGCCAAGATCTCTTTTGATAGACTTTCCCTTCCTCCCAACGTTATTGTCGGTGGTACTCGCCTCCTCGTGACTGAGTCTCTACCTCGTCCCCTCCAGTGTCGCAGTTGCTGGCATTTCGGCCACCCAGAGAAGTACTGTCGTACGTCCGCTGAGTGCCCTCGTTGCCCGTGCTGTGCGCAGTCGGGCCATGCCGTTGGTGAATGCCAGTCTACATCCCAGTTCTACCTTAATTGTCGTGGATCTCATTCGGCCGACTCTAGAAATTGCCCCATATATCTGTTTGAGTCTGAAGTTGCTGTCATCAAAGCAAGACAAGGCCTCACGCTTACTGCGGCTCATCAAGAGGCTCGCCGCTTGGGCTTTACCCCTCAATCATTTTCAAAGATTCTGTCTCCTCTCCCCTCTTCTTCCCCTCCCTCTACCACACCCCCCTCTTTTTCAGTTTCCTCAGTTCCTCCCTCATTCCGCTCCCTCTGTCACACCTGTTTTGTCGTCTGCCTCTATTCCTTCTCCCAATTCTTCTTCCAGGCTTTCTCCTTCTACTACTTTTTCTTCATCTTCTGTCTCCTCCGTTTTTGCTACCGTCTCTTCCTCTTCTTTGCCTTTGTCTAACTCTTTCTCTGTTCTCGATTCTTCTTCTCCTACTTCTGCCCCTTCTTCTAGCTTTCTTCCTCGTTCCTCCTATTCTGATCTACATCCACGTTCTCAGCGCTCCCAGCTTCCCCCCCCGATCTCTGTCATCTTCCTCCCGGTTTCCATTCTTCCCCTTCAGCGCCTTCTCATCTTCCTTCCCTTCCCATTTCTGCCATTATTTCCCATCGTTAACCCCTCTTGTATATATTTTCCATCCACCGTGTTTACAGTATTTTGTAAATCTGTGTTGTATATAGTGTATATATTTTCTTCCACTTGTGTGTGTATTGTTCTTGATTTATTCAATGTTTTCCCTTGATTTGTTTTCTTCTATTTTTTCGTTACTTTCTTCTATTTTTTTTTTTTTTTTTTTTTTCCTCCCTAGTTCCTCTTTAGTCCTGCGTGTATTTATTCCGCCTCTCTGATATATATTTGTATATATCTTTTTCATTCTCTCTTTTAAAGCTTCGTTTCTCGTTGTACTTTCTCTTTAGTATGTCCATTTTGCAATGGAACCTTCGCAGTTTTTCTCTTCAGAGAGACGATTTGCGTTTTTTACTTTCTATTCATTCCCCTAAGGTTGTCTGTCTCTGTTCTGTTCTTGCTGTTTTCTTTGATCTTGAGAAGGCGTACGACTCCAAGTGGAAGCATCACATTTTGTGCCAACTCCGTTCTTTCCGTATACGTGGTAATATGGGCGTCTTTATTCGCAATTTACTTTCTTCTCGTTCTTTCCGAGTACGGGTGAATTTCACGTTTTCTCGGTTATTCCGTCAGTTAAAGGGTGTCCCTCAGGGGTCTGTTTTAAGCACTATCCTCTTCCTCATAGCCATTAATGGTCTTATCTCTTCACTTCCGGTTGGGGTCAGGTCCTCCTTATATGTTGACAACTTTGCAATTTATGCTGCTGATTCGGATCTTGCTGTGTTTCGCTCCCTTATCCAATCTGCGATTGTGGCTGCCTCATCCTGGGCCACTTCTCACAGGTTTCGTTTTTCTACGACTAAATCTTCTGCTATGACTTTCACTCGTCGCCACGTTATCCCACGTCCTTCTCTTGAGCTTTACGGTACTGTTTTGCTCTATCGCTCTTCTACTACCTTCTTGGGTCTTGTCTTTGATTCCCGTCTTAACTGGGAAGCTCATGTTTCCTCGGTTAAGGTTGCGGCTTTACACCGTCTTCTTTTCCTCCAGACTCTGTCCCACCTTACTTGGGGTGCGGACCGTTTTCTCCTTCTTCGCCTTCATGTTGGTCTTGTTCTTTCTAAACTAGATTATGGTTGTCAGGTTTACTCCTCAGCCTCGGACTCAGTCCTTCATAAACTTGACTCTGTTCACCATTTCGGTTTGCGTCTTGCCTTGGGTGCTTTTCGCTCTTCCCCTGTTGAAAACCTCTATGCTGAATCCGGCGTCCCTTCTTTGTACCGGCGTCGGGCCCTTCTCTCTCTCAGGTACTATGCCTGGTCGCTTCAGTTTCCTTCTTTGCGGGCCTCTCTTATTCCTACTGTTCCTATTACGTCTCATTCTCGCCTTTGGCCCCCTTTCCTTTCTCGTATGGATTCCTTTCTTTCTTATTCTTTGTTTTCCCCCTTCCACGTTCTTCCACTGCGACTCGGTGAGTTTCCTCCTTGGCTTCTTCCTCGTATTTCCATGTGTCCCTCTATTCTTCCTTGTTTTAAGTCCTCTACCCCGCCCCTGGTTCTTTGTTCACGTTTCCTTGCACACCTTACACAGCATTCTTCTTCTACTCCAGTTTACACTGATGGCTCACGTTCGTCTTCTTTCGTCGGGTTTGCCATCCTTTTTCCTTCCCGTTCTTATCAGTATTCTCTCCCTTCTGTGGCTGGTGTTCTGACTGCCGAGCTTTATGCTATCTTCTTTGCCATCCGTCTCATGTATTCCTTTCCTTCTTCCTCCTTTACCCTTTTTTCTGACTCGTACAATGCTCTTCTTCTCTTGTAGTCTTTCCCTGCTGTTCATCCGTTGGTTCTTGCCATCCATGATTGGCTTGTCAGTCTTTCTACTCGGAAGAAGGTTGTCCAATTTTGCTGGGTGCCTAGCTATGTTGGTGTCCGTGGGAATGAGCAGGTTGATGTTCTCGCTCATGATGCTGCGACGGTCAGGTCACTTTCTCTCTCTATTAACGCCTCTGACTATTATCCAGCTATCTCTGTCTTCCTTCTGTCTCGTTGGCAAACCATGTGGTCTTCTCTTTCCTCTAAGAAGCTCCGCACTGTTAAGGCCTCCGTTTCTGCCTGGGCTGACCCCTCTCACCGTGTTCCCCGTTGGGAGACTGCGTTGGCCCGACTTCGAATAGGCCATACCAGGCTTACCCCCTCCTTCCTCATGTCCCGCTCCCCTCCGCCGCTTTGCTCCCGGTGTGATGTTCAAATTTCTATTTCTCACATTTTCCTTGACTGTCCTCTCTTTTCTCCGGCCAGTATGCGTTGTTTTCCCTTTCTCTTTTGCCTTGGTCGTCGACCTTGTCTTACCGATATCCTCTCCGAGTCCTCTTTATTTTCCGCTGACCTTGTAATGTCTTTCCTTTCTTCTCTCAGCCTCCTTAACGATATTTGAGTTCCTTTTCCTCTAACTCTATCTGTTTTCTGCTTTAGTGCCTTATGGCCTTCGTTGCCTGGTGCTAGGAATTTATTAATGTTATGTTATGTTATGCAATGGGCCGAACATTTTAAAATCTCAAAATGAGTGTGGCTAAACATGAGGGAAAAGAAGGTCCAGAAAAACGGCCTATCTCTCCTTAAGACTCTACTATATATTTTCCTTCAAACTAAGTGGAATTATAGACACAAGATCCAATACGCGTTTCTGTTCTGTTTTCTGGTGATTATTAAGGGGACCGACCTGCTTTATCTTTCTGGGTTTTATCCATTCGACCCCATTCAGCCTACTGTTTTAAGACGTTTCTCCCAATTCAGGTATCGATTTTTTCCTGACGAGCGACAGCGAGCCATCATTGTACGGAGAAATCCGGCTTCGCCGGAAACATTTGTTTTTACCGAAAAATGTACAAATTAATCGAAAATATGCTGGCTCGCTATCGCTCGCCAGGTGTAAATCGACACCTAAATGAGGATAAAAGACGTAAAACACTACCCTGAATGAGGTCGAATGGCTACTACTCGGTCCCTTTAAACGATTTTATCCAGATTGGGAAGGGCATGTGGAAGTGAAGAGAGTTAAATGAGATAGTCTTCACCCTTATCCTTCCCACAGATCCTTCCTAAACTGTATACAATCGTCTAATGATGGCCAGAAGAAACTGGCCAAATAAGTCACAATCACTTTTTTGGCCTATTTACTTACTCTAACCATTAAGGGGAAATGGGTAGTTTTTCTGGATACCTTTCTCCCTCATGTTCAGCCCCATTAGTTTTCAGATGTTAAGCCTTTCGGTCCCTTCTGTACCGGCGTCGTCTTTTATATTATATTCTAGCTACATTCAGACGATTTTGTGCAGTTTAAGAACGATCTGTGGTAGTAAAAAGGGTTAAGGGAGATAGTTCGAGGCCTGTTAATTGCTGGAGGCCCTTTTCAAACTGAATAACATTGGCTGGCTATCATTAGACGATTTTATGCAATGTAGGAAGGATCTGTTTTAAATATAAGGGTAAAGACTATCTCAATTAACCCTCTGATTTCCATACACCCTTCCTAATCTGGCTATCATTAGCCGATTTTATGCATCATAAGTTATTTTCTATCAGTGACGAGATATCAGATTATTTTAAAAGTGTTTACCTGTGCATTACCAATTAGTTTAGTATCAGTGACAAGATACTAGATTATCGAGAAAGCGGAAGTGATCAGAATGAGCCGAATTATAAGTCTTGCATATATTATGGACTACGGCGTATCTATTGTGTTCTACTGAATTTCGTGTGATAATAGCGAAGTGAATAACCTCAGTAACGAGCGCATATACCAGTGTCATCATCATTAAAAGCACGATATTTAATCTTGCATAGTAATCATAATAGTCCGTATTTAGTGTTCGTAAATACCGGGATAATATCTACTCGTCCAGAATATAAATGAAGCACAGAGATAATTAAAAATACTTACGTACGATAACTCTGAATTAATATAATTGCCGTTTGAGTATAATTCTACATAATTATAGCAGTGTACCTACCTCATTAGAAATATTACATGAGTGTTGCAAGGTCTCCATCTAGATCCGCGATAGTGCTCGAAGAATTGAAAGACCAAGGTTGTGCTTCCTATACTAATACCTATGTGTTAAAAGTGTCATAATTCATTGTCTATGTTCTTAGTGAAATATTGAATAAAGCTGCATTATAAACCACATTCTGATATTATATATGTCCTCTATTGATGCCGTATATGTATTTGCATGAATTCCAATATCCCAGTCTCGAATAACTCACCTTTACCAAACGTTAATCCTGCATAAAATCAGGGCATAACACTTTATTTGGATTGAAAGATGTATTACTTTTGTCATGTACTTTGTTTAATAAATATTTGCTATTAATATTAAGTTTCTTTTAAGGGGGAAGGGTATATTTCTAGGTCGATTATTTCATATAATTATATGTTTATGGATGGTGTGGTGAGGGAGGTGAAAAGGAGAACTATGGGAAGAGGATTGGGTTTAGTAGGAAAGAATGGTAGATCAGTTGCTGTTCGCTGATGACACAGCATTGGTGGCGGATTCTGATGAGAAACTGCAGCGGCTAGTCAAAGAGTTTGGTGTGGTTTGTGGAAGAAGGAAACTGAAGGTGAACGTCAATAAAAGTAAAGTAATGGTGTGTAATAGGGGAGAGCATAGGGTAAATCTAGATGTGAGGCTGGATGGGGAAATATTGGAACAAGTAGAGTGTTTTAAATATCTAGGAGGAACGATAAGCAGGAGTGGAGGTATGGAAGTGGAGGTAAAACAGAGAGTGTGTGAAGGAAGGAAGGTTTTTGGAGCAATGGGAAGTATGTGGAAGACGAGAAATCTCGGAGTGAAAGTAAAAAGTGCACTGTATCAAGGAATTGTTGTGCCAACAGTGATGTATCGGGCTGAGACATGGGCTCTGAAGAAAAAGGAGAAGGGCTGGATGTGATGGAGATGAGCTGTTTGAGGAGTATGTGTGGAGTTACTCGTAGAGACAGATTGAGGAATGAAGAGATACGTAGGAGAGTGGGGCAGCAGGAACATTTGTCAGCCAGAGTGGACAGAAGGGTGCTGAGCTGGTATGGTCATGTTGAACGAATGGGAGATGAAAGGCTTACAAAGAGAATATGTGAGTCAGGTACAAGGGGAGATAGAAGGGCAGGAAGACCCCCATTGAGATGGAGAGACTGTGTAAGAAAGGCTTTGGATGATAGAGGAATGACTATAGATCAGGCAGGGGAAATGGTGGTGGACAGGAGTGAATGGAGAATGCTTGTGAATAGTTGAGTGAACACGTGGTCATTTGGAGTAAGGGGTCGGGCGCAAGTTGGACTAGATAATAGTCCATCAGGCGCCTGGCCCGGGAAGACGATTAATATGAAGGATGTGCCTGGAAGTGTGGTGGGAGGGCTTGTGGCTTTGGCTCCGCTGCATGTCTGCCTGCCGAGATCAGAACCTCTCCGGGTGGTCAGGGGCCGGGGGAGTGCTGGAGCCACCTTGGTAACCCTGGTCTCTGGGTCTTCTTCTGGGTGACCTGGATGTGTGTGAGTTTGTGTTTTTTTATCTGTGTTTATTTTTTGTTTTATGTTGTTTTTGTGTTTTCCCTGTTCTTGCTCTGTCTTGAGTCAGCTACCCCCAAAATGGGGATTGGGCCTGAGCATGTAGATAGAATAGATAGATAGATAGATAGATTGTTTTTTTAGTTTCCTTCCTAGACGCCTATCACACGTTAAAAAAACATCCCAAACATTCCCCTTCTATGTAAATTTGTAAATTTTTCGGTAGAAAAATGTTCCAGCCAAAGGCCAGTCCCTACTTAATTACAGGTTCGCTATCGCTCGCCAGGAAAAAATAGACATCTAAATCACACAAAAAGGGACAGAAATGTGGCGAAGTTGGAGCCGTAGATATCAATGTTTAGCCGAATGAAGCGAAAGGTTTTAAAATCGCCAAACTAATGGGCCAAACGTCTTAAAATCTGAAAACTAATGGGGCTAAATAAGAGGGAGAAGGGGGGAACAAAAACCCAACCAACCCCCTCCTTAACCCAGGGCGTAGCCAGGATTTCACGATCATTTAATATTGGGCTTTTGTGTATTTATACTAAAACAAGTGAGTTTTAAACTTTTGATACTTATGAGAGTATGAAAATTATGAATATGTTTTAATATACTATTAGGAACTTCAAAATGTTCACCAAAACTCGAATATAGGAGGTAAATATTAGCGATCGTTGTCGTAGTTTAAACAACAACAAAAGCAGCACCATCGCTTGGACAATTTCGGGAGAGGAATGCTTCGTTTATTAACCCTCTATGTAGCGTTTTATGTGAATATTTTCCAAACTAGTGGAACTGTAATTGTGTACATAGACTTCCAAACCAATCTGGTGATCTCTGAACTTTGAAATAATTTTAATAGTTTCGAAATTTGGCCTTGTTCATAATAACGGAATGAATGGTCCTGTTACGATATTGCCAATGTAGCGGCTAATGCTGCATTTTGTGATACCACCACTGATAAGCCATTGGGCTTTTGGCAGAAAATGCCAAAAATTATCAGTGATATCCGAGACATGTTTACATACAGTATTCTCATCGTCCAGTATAATACTGCTTCATATTCATCAGCCAACTTAAAATAGACCTATATAATATTTAATTATCACTAGAACAATACACTATACCATGTAGGAAGTCTTCTGGAGAAATAGGGCAAATTTAGACAAAAATGCAAGATAAATTAATCACAAATGTATGTTAGAATAGCATTGACAAATCGCTAGATAGTCACCAGACACTAAACACTTGTATGTCACTAGAAAACATATGTTGAAGTATCTAGAATAATCTTTAACAATCGAAACATCTCTCCAATTCCTTAAAATAGGGAAACTTGAATATCGCTAGAATTCATCACATCTTGATGTCGCTAGATGGAAG
The DNA here is from genome assembly GCA_032716605.1 of Paralithodes platypus. Classification (NCBI taxonomy): domain Eukaryota; kingdom Metazoa; phylum Arthropoda; class Malacostraca; order Decapoda; family Lithodidae; genus Paralithodes; species Paralithodes platypus. Next base: position 9,122,166 of record CM064565.1, on the reverse strand, counting down.
TGATGGAAGTGATTCGCTGGATCTAGCGGTAGCAGCTACATTGGCAACATCGTACCAAGAACCTTCATTCCGTTATAATGATCAAGGTCAGATTTCGAAACTATTACAATTATTTTAAAGTTCAGAGATCATCAGATCGGTTTGGAAGTCAATGTACACAATTTCAGTTCCATTAGTTTAAGAAACATTTACATAATATGCTACTTAGAGGGTTTAATAAAGAAGCATTCCTCTCCTGGCATCGTATAAACGAACGCAAGCTGTTTTTTTTTTTTTTTTTTTTTTTTTTTTTTTTTAAGAGTCAACAAACGCTTCGTATATTTGGGTTTGGTGAACCTTTTGGGGTTCCTAGTTATACATTAGAACATATTTATATTTTGCACACTCTTATAAGTATAAACACTTACTTGTTAAAGAGGAAATATACAAACACCCAATTTCGAATGATCGTGAATATCTTTACTTTGGCGTATGTTTGGGCTAATTTAAGACTACATTTAGATAGATAACACTTTTTAGCACTCGCCAATGAAATATGATGACTTGCTTACAGATATATACTTAAAGCCCGAATCGGCTTGACTTTAACCCAGTTGTTCACTTCCTCAAGCCTGTGGAGGAGCAGGGTTGAGTTGGCTTGATATTGGACACCCTTTTATGGCATTTGGGTGTGAAATACGACACCATTTCCAGTCTATCGGAGATAATGATGGCAAAGGAAAATGCGGCTTAAGGCTAGATCCAACGAATCACTTCGGTCACTTCCATCTAGCGACATCAAGATGTAATGAATTCTAGCGATATTAACCCAGATTAGAACTTAAGTCGTGCACCAATTTGCAGCAAGTTAGGAGCATTATTAAGGCTTTTAACCCTTAACTGTCGGCGCGCAACATAAGTCGAGTTAAATAAAGCTGGACTATGTGGCGGCGCTCGACATAGGTCGTGTGGCAATTTCAGCACGTAATGTTGCTGAGAGAGAGAGACAAGTGGTGGCAGGAGAGTAGCGAGCGTATGACTGCTCCAGACCACCGCGGCGAACCTACTGACACGAATCCCACCTCCTCCCTCCCTCCCTCTCTCACTCGCTATATACGGAATTGTATGGGGAAAGTGCCTAATTACATGCTTTTTGCACTCGCGTTGCACGGTTATTGCAAGAAAACTAGCCATCATAAAAGGATCGTTATGGTGTCATTCGAAAGCTCTGTTTATGCCCTTTCAGGGATAGATACTTGTTTTACGTTCTGGGTCTTATTTAGGCATGAAAATGATCACGTAAACAGCCCTATTTTGGCTAAAAACACCCCGCTGGGCGGTACATATAAATAAACCGCCTAGGCCGCTAATAAGGTGTTAAAGCGTTAAAATCAAGTGCAAATGGCCGGGAGCGCAGCGGGCCACACGTCCGACACCCAGGGCTTACCGCCACCCACTGACTCACGCTCCCTGTGTTCTCGAGAGGCCGGCAGTGTAGCCAGTAGTGAGCATAGCTGGGAAAAATATACCGCTGTACGCTAAACTCCCATGTTGGTGGCACAACTGCATGAGAACCACGAGTGCTACGTAGCTCGTTCTGGTCTCATTTTGAAGCTTTTAGCGCCTAGTTGTTTGCTGAATACATTTATTTTCATGCAGATACTTGATTGATCATTCAGGAGGGCCTGAATATGCCCAAAATAGCCCAAAATACCCCGCTAGACAAGGGTTAAAGTTATTTTCACCATTTTAAGGAATTTTAAAACATTTTCGATTGCTAAAAAATATTCTAGATACTTCAACTTATTTGTTCTAGTGACATGCAAGTTTTTAGTGTTTGTGGACTATCTAGCGACTTTCCATTGCTATCCTAGCATACATTAGTGATTTAGTTTATCTTGTATTGTTTTATAATTTTGCCCTCTTTCTCCAGAAGACTTCCTACATGGTATAGTGTATTGTTCTAGTGATAGTTAAATATTATATAGGGCTATTTTAAGTTGGCTGATAATTATGAAGCAGTAATGCTGGACGATGAGAATACTGCATGTAAACATATGTCTTGGATATCACTGATAATGTTTGGTCTTATCTGCCAAAAACCCAATAGATAATCAGTGATGGTAACGAAAAACGCAGCTATAAATGTTGTTTACACTCGCCATTAAATTATGATGACTTTGCTTGCAGATATAATATTTAATTAAAGCCCGAATCGGATTGACTTTTCACTTCTGTACCAGCAACGTCTTTCTAATGTGATTCTAGTGATAGTTAGATGACTTTGTGCAGTTTAAGAATGATCTGTGGTGGTATAAATGATGAGTTAGAAGACAGATTAAAGTTCAAAGTACGTCTCCGATACTGAATGGGATAATATTAGTGTAGCCTACTGAAGCATGATCACGTACCAACGAAAGCAGTAAATGCAAATTACATATCACCTCGCCTCTTTTCTCTAAAAATTACCCTTATGGCTAATTATTCATGTATTAAATTCATTATATATGATTGATTATCTAGTTTAGTTATTATATATGTGGGAAAATTGGCTTTGTAGTTTCTAGAAATTATAATAGTTACGCCAATACTCTTTGTAGTAGAAAATGGTCGGGATCGATCCACAGAAAACAAATTCATTTATATGGCTAACATTTATATATTCCAAACGCCCATCTTATCGACATTTAACATTTAAATAAATACACACACACATCGTTATTACTTTGTTTTTGTTTTAATCTAAATTTATTTTCTGATATTGATTTCCTCACTCACCACTATAATCGACAAGTATAAAACTATACAGTAATTACAATGTCATATTCTCCAGTCATTTGCGATAGACCTCTGTGCGACCATCATTCATTGTCTGTTTGCCAAGAAATACACAGCGTCTTTGGTCAATCAGGATTCCAAGCTGTATTATTTGTGTAATTTAAAGTATAAGAAGATACAACTTAGTTATAATTTTTACATTGTGATAATCAAAGACAAATAACAATAGATGTATACCAACATAGAGGCATTACGGCGAGATGAAAGAGCAAAGAAGCGGGCAGAGGTGCGAGCTAAGATTATTGAAGCAAAATTGGGTTCAAGGGATTCATGCAGGAAAGGTGAATGGCGAGCTAGGGAAGCAATGAAGAGAAAACAGGCCAGTGGTGGTGGAGGTCGGGTCAAAGTTGGCGTTAAAAGAGGTCATTCCCAACTTTTATTTGATCTTATTCCCAAACCTAAGAGAGTGAGAGTGGAACTCTCCAAATATCCATGTATAAAACTCTCTGCTAAGGACTCCGATAGCCTCCGAAGTCATACAACTTTGCCTGTTGTCATCAATAAATGTAACGTACAATTCCTACTAGATTCTGGAAGCTCTCACAACACTCTCTGTTGGGCTACAACCAAACAACTTGGACTAATGAAAAAATATCCATACACAACGGATGAAATGGTGGTAAAGCTCTGGAACGGAGTGATTCATACAAAAGTATTACTCTTTCATAATATAGTTGTACATGTCAGAGGAGGATTACAGTTTTATCTGGACTTCATGGTTCTTTTGAATAATTTATTTAATAATAAGAATTATGATATAATAGGCAGAAGTGCTCTCTCTCGCCTTAATGTAATTCAACAGTTTTCATACAATTCCCCCAAACTGTATTTCAAAACGTTAGGAAAACTAGACAAGCCAACACGTCTGAGTACTGTATCAATAGCGGCTCCTACACTAAAAGCTCGACTAGCAAAAAAAAACATATCCTTCAATTCGTATTACATTCTCATCGACTCCGGGGCCGGGGATGCCATATACATGTTGCCTAGATGTCGGGAGAGATTGGAAAAGGCCAGGATAGAAGTACCGCGAATTGTTAAATTCAAGTTAGACGAAAGAAGGTACTTTGGCGATCAAGTAACTGTATGTAATGATAATAATTGCTCTGATATGATAATGGGTCGGCATATGCTTATGAGTCATTCGTGTATTTTGGACTACAACAAATACATCATGTTTATACATAATGCTAGCAAAACATACTTAGCTAAACTTCATTCTTGCAAAACCTTATTTTAGCAATCATACTGGCTTATAACTAACACCTGTATATGTAGAAATTACGAAGATAATGATGCCAGCAATCCTACTTCTATCCCGTCCATTTTAAAAGGGATGTAATAATAATAATAATAATGTAGTTGCTTTTTTCTGACCCCTTTCTCCCTCATGTCTAGCCTCATTAATTTTGGGATTCTAAGACGTTCGCCCCATTGTAAAATGCTGGGTGAGAAGAGAATTTAACTCCTCCGAAAATCTCTGAGCCTGGCGCTGTTTCGAACCCTGGGCAGTAGGCTTACTAAACTCACACGCTAACCACTGTACTACTTCGGACGTACAGTAGGATAGCAACCTTAGTTCTCCTAGAAAGAACCAGGTGATAGTCTCGTGGTGATTCACGTGGTAGGTTTATTAGACTTCTCCACCAACGACTATTTTACGCTATCCCAGACGTCAACGCGGGTAATTTTGTGGTTGTGGTATTTTTGCGGGTACAAGGTATTACACATTGGTTTGTCAATATTAGGAGCTTTCGTCCCATTTCTTTAACAATATCAAGACTTTTCGTGCAAATTAGGTGTCGATAGGCGACAGCGAGCCTATAATTTTGAAGGAACCGGCACTATTGAAAAATGTAAAAATATATCTCGAAGGTCAATCTTGACGATAATTTGTTAGTTTGATGGAGGTTAAGGGACTAAACTAAAACAATACTAAATAAATAAACCCTACCCAATCCTGCTACCAATCCTCCTGCTATCCTATATCCTGTTATCCTCTATCCTGTTATCCTATACCCTGTTATCCTATTTCCTGTTATCCTATATCCTGTTATCCTGTACCCTGTTATCCTATACCCTGTTATTCTATATCCTGTTATCCTATACCCTGTTACCCTATATCCTGTTATCCTATACCCTGTTATCCTATTTCCTGTTATCCTATATCCTGTTATCCTGTACCCTGTTATCCTATACCCTGTTATTCTATATCCTGTTATCCTATACCCTGTTACCCTATACCCTGTTATCCTATATCCTGTTATTCTATATCCTGTTATCCTATACCCTGTTATCCTATACCCTGTTATCCTATATCCTGTTATCCTATACCCTGTTATCCTATATCCTGTTATCCTATACCCTGTTATCCTATACCCTGTTAGCCTATGCCCTGTTATCCTATACCCTGTTAACCTATACTCTGGTATCCTATACCCAGTTATCCTATACCCTTTTATCCTACACCCTGTTATCCTATACCCTGCTATCCTACACCCTGTTATCCTATACCCTGTTATCCTATATCCTGTTATCCTGTACCCTGTTTTCCTATATCCTGTTTTCCTATATCCTGTTATCCTATACCCTGTTATCCTATATCCTGTTATCCTATACCCTGTTATCCTATACCCTGTTGTCCTATATCCTGTTATCCTATACCCTGTTATCCTATATCCTGTTATCCTATACCCTGTTATCCTACACCCAGTTATCCTATACCCTGTTATCCTATACTCTGTTACCCTATACCCTGTTATCCTACATCCTGTTATCCTATATCCTGTTATCCTACATCCTGTTATCCTATATCCTGTTATCCTATACCCTGTTATCCTATATCCTGTTATCCTATACCCTGTTATCCTATATCCTGTTATCCTATATCCTGTTATCCTATACCATGTTATCCTATACCCTAGTTATCCTATATCCTGTTATCCTATACCCTGTTATCCTATATCCTGTTATCCAATACCCTGTTATCCTATACCCTGTTATCCTATACCCTGTTATCCTATATCCTGTTATCCTATATCCTGTTATCCTATACCCTGTTATCCTATATCCTGTTATCCTATATCCTGTTATCCTATACCTGTTATCCTATACCCTGTTATCCTATATCCTGTTATCCTATATCCTGTTATCCTACATCCTGTTATCCTATATCCTGTTATCCTATACCCTGTTATCCTATACCCTGTTATCCTATATCCTGTTATCCTATACCCTGTTATCCTATATCCTGTTATCCTATATCCTGTTATCCTATATCCTGTTATCCTATATCCTGTTATCCTATACCATGTTATCCTATACCCTAGTTATCCTATATCCTGTTATCCTATACCCTGTTATCCTATATCCTGTTATCCAATACCCTGTTATCCTATACCCTGTTATCCTATATCCTGTTATCCTATACCCTGTTATCCTATACCCTGTTATCCTATATCCTGTTATCCTATATCCTGTTATCCTATATCCTGTTATCCTATATCCTGTTATTCTATACCCTGTTATCCTATACCCTGTTATCCTATATCCTGTTATCCTATACCCTGTTACCCTATACCCTGCTATCCTATACCCTGTTATCCTACACCCTGTTATCCTATATCCTGTTATCCTATATCCTGCTATCCTATAACCTGTTTGTGTTAACCTGGCGCCCTAACCCACCCTTCACCTCCCCTTGGCGCCTCAGGGGTAGCTTAGGTTTACCCTTAGACGTGATACAAGCTGTTTATTATTTACAGCTTCCACACCCAACCGTGTTAAGGAATAGCGTTTATATTTTGGTCATTTGTTTTTTATTATATTTATATAATATATATTTAGTTTCTTCCCTAGACCTCCGTCAAGCTAAAAAAAACTCACCCCAAAGATCCCCCTACAAGATAAAGCTGTACATTATTAGGTAAAAAATGTCCCGGTCGAAGGCTGGTTCCTCCTAAAATAATAGGCTCGCTATTGCTCTATCCCCATCCAGTATCGATATCTTCCTGGCAAGCGATAGCGAACCAGCATTATATGGAGAAATCCGGCTTCGCCGGAGAAATTTTTCTATCGAAAAATGTACAAATTTAGCTTGCTCGTAAAAAAAAATCTTCATATATGTTGGCTCGCTACCGCTCACCAGGAATATATTGAAACCTGGATGGGGGTAAACGTCTTAAAACAGAAGGCTGAATGGGGCCGAACGGATACAAGGCAAAGAGAGAGGGAGAGAAAGAGAAAAAAAAACGAGGAGAGAGGGAAAGAAAGAGAAAACAAAAAAAGGCGAGGTGGGCTCAATGTTTGCGTTACGTTACGGCTTATGAGCCCACCTCGCCTTTTTTGCTTTCTCTTTCTCTCCCTCTCTCCTTTTTTTTTTTTTTTTTTTCTTTCTCCCCCCCTCTCTTTGCCGTTCGGCCCCGTTCAGCCTACTGTTTTAAGACATTTACCCCCATCCAGGTTTCAAAATTTTCCTGGTGAGCGGTAGCGAGCCAAAATATATATTTTTTGTTTTGAGAGCAAGCTAAATTTGTACATTATTTGATAGAAAAATGTCTCCGGCGAAGCATTGCCAATCTCCGAATTAAGGGGAGATGGGTCGTTTTTCTGGTCCCCTTCCTTCCTCATGATTAACCCCATTAGTTTTCATATGTTATGACTTTCGGCCCATTAGTTTGGCGATTTTAAGACATTTCACCCGATTTCGTTGTCAATAATAAGACTTTCGTGTCATCGCTTGAATCGCCGAAGACGTCGCAGAACATTCGGCAAGTTTTCTTTCACCATCGCATGATATCGCAAGATATTTTTGAAAATGTGACATTCCTCGCAGAGAACATCGGCGAAACATCGCTCACTTCGCCGATAACGTCGCACAAGGCGGCGATTGCATCGCATACATCGGCGACATCTTCGCCGAGTATAATTTGTTATCTGTTTGTAACGGTCAAAATAGTATATGTTGCACACGAATCCTTGCGAATTGACAAGACTACGTCCTCGGCGACGAAAATCGTATGAAGTCGCACATGTGGGAAAGGGGCTTAAATAACTTGACAAGCGAATAATCTTAAAATCGCCAAATTTACGGGCAGAACGTCATCAAATCTGAATACTAATAAGGATAAACACGATGAAGAAGGGGGACCAGAAAACCGACCCATCTCCCCTTAACCCATACAGTACCGGTGCCTTCCTTTCAACTATATTCTGGCTACTTGTAGACGATGTTTTTCAGTTTCAAAATGGCCTCCAGCAATTAACAGGCTTCGAACTATCTCACTTGTCCCTTTTCACTACCACAGATCCTTCTTAAGCAGCACAAAATCGTCTAAACATAGCTGGAATAAAAATAAATAATACAATATATGTCGCCGATACAAAAGGGGTTAGGGCGACTCCACACCCACCCGTCGAACGATCGTGTTGATAATACCGAGAGGGAGAGGTGACAGGTTGATTTGAATAGAGTATTGTCTCTTTCCCGTAACCCCCGCACAACACACTGACCAAGACCAGCCTTCTGCGGATCACAACCAAACTTATGGGACCTATAGCCCGCTTCTTTACGCTAGCGAGAAATTGACTCATCCCATCTTAACCCTTCCTGTACCAGTGACGTCTTTTATATTTGATTTATTTTACATTTAGAAACTTTTATGAAGCTTAGGAAGGATATATGGTAGCTAAAAGAATTAATTGAGAGAGTATGTAGCCATTTAATTGGCAGATTACCACACTGTCATGCAAGGACTTCTTTACTTCCATGCTGACCACCCTATTTCTTGTTACTGCTTTCACCATTCCTACAACCCTCTTTCCATGTTGCACCCACTCCCACATTTCTTCATCCATACTCCCATCTTTTCTCAACACACTGCCCAAATACATAAATGAGCTGACATTCTCCATAGCCTGACCGTTCAACCTCACTCACACTGTGTTTTGGGGAGGTGTGGTGGAGTGGTCTTGCCACTGGCCTGGTAATCCAAAGGTCCCGGGTTCAAATCCCGATGTATCAATGGGAAGATATTATTGGGATGGAATTTGTGCTGTACCTGGTATCAGTGCATTACCACAAGCCCACCGAAACGTCAATAAAATACCCTCATTGTTCCCTGATTAAATAGCACTGTATGAATATTCCCATATTCAAAATATGCTATAGGGGTGCAATGCCTGGTGAGTTATCTGCTCAACAGGTGGCGTTGTGTGTGTGTAAGTGTGAGAGTCCGAGTGTAGGGGGTGAGACAGTGAAGCACGGGAACGAGGTGACTTCAGAGATGGGGTCGTTTCGGGCCATGAGTCAGCACCGTGCCTCATGTAAAGGCAAGATGGCAGGTGCTCGTTGTACTCTATGTGCTTCACATGTCTCACCCCCTAGACAGGAACAAGACCTCACAGGCTTCACTGTTCATTGTAAAGCGGTGAATGTTAAGGCTCTCAGCCTATGCCCGAGAGGAAGTAAGTTGGAATATAGAAAAAATAAAAAAATAAAAAAAATAAAAAAAATGTCCTTCCTATCTATCTACCTATTGCCGGACGCCGTGATCCCTGAAGGGGTGGCCACGAACGAAACGGCCCCATGCACATCTGTCCTCAGTCAGTCAACGCCCCTCCTCCCATCCAGCACCGCCTTCATTCATATAATTCTTAACTCCATCCTTCCACCTCTCACTCAGTCTACCTCTCCCTCTCTGTCCTTCCACCTCACTCTCGTACACTCTCTTAGTCATTCTCTCACTTCCCATACGTTCCACATGACCAAACCATCTCAAGGTGTTCCTTTTCACACTTTCCAGCACATCTACATCCACATCACACCTCTCTCGTACTTCCTCATTCATCTATCCCTTCATGTAACTCTGCACGCACTTCTCAAGTAACTAATTTCCCCCCCTCTCACTCTTGGTTTGATTCTCTTCACCAACGTCCATGCTTCGCTCCCATGTCAATGTCGGGATTACCACACTGTCATGCAAGGACTTCTTTACTTCCATGCTGACCATCCTATTTCTTGTTACTGCTTTCAGCATTCCTACAACCCTCTTTCCATGTTGCACCCACTCCCACATTTCTTCATCCATACTCCCATCTTTTCTCAACACACTGCCCAAATACATAAATGAGCTGACATTCTCCATAGCCTGACCGTTCAACCTCACTCACACTGTGTTTTGCACCCCTTTCAAAGACTATAACCTTGCTATTCCCTGCATTTACCTTTAGTCCGGCAGCCAAAAGTACATTTTTCTTATAACCTTGTTTTGGGGTCTTAAGTTTTTTTTTCCAGTGGATTTTGTTTGCCAACATATCCGGTTTGAAAACTATTTATGTTGGCTCGCTGTCAGCCTTGGGCAATTTGAGATAATTATCATAAAACAAAATGGCCGCCAAGGAAATATCAAAATACATAATATACCATAATTCCCTTACAAATTGACATAACCGGTCAACCAATACATGGATTCCAGGGTATTTTGACCCCAGAAAATTAATTTCTGGTATTTTCATATCCAAAATGACTACCATTTTCAAAATAGCTGCCTTTTTTTTTTTTTTTTTTTTTTGTGAATTTTTATACTTATACTAGTATATAAAGAACATTACTTGTTCAACATGAAAGTAATAAAGATTGACAGTTTTTTTAGTCAGATCGTTTTGAGTCTTCAATTTCTTATTATATGGCATAAATGCATAATTCTTGATGAATCCAATGTTTTCCTCCCTGCAGAGTACAGCCAGTCGACAATATACACTAGTGGCCATGTTGAAGAATCTGTTCTTCACCCCGATCCTGAGAACGATCCCGGATATGATGACTCTACGTGACTTTTTCTTATACGTCTGAATCAGCTTCTGGTACTTGAGCAAGAGGTCCTCCGATCGAGTCCGCTGCACGTCATTAGATCCAACATGAGTGACGTACATTGTGCGTGAGGGGGCTGACTTCCAAACTTCATTGACTGCAGCTGCAACGTCGTCCACACCGCCACCAGGTATACAGAAGCGCTTCCTGGTCCTGGGTGCCCTGGCGCAGAACTCGGCAAGTTGTCCACGAACCATGGAATCTCCTAAGAGCCGAAGTATGAAAGAAGGGAATGTGGTTTGTTTATGAATAGAATAGCTTGGTGATGATAAGGCATGTACATATGTGTGTGGCATAAAATAGATAGAAGAGTTTTAGCTAGGTGATCTGAAAGAGTTTTTGCATAAGTGACAAAGTCTATCAAAACGTCTAGTTAGTTGATCACAATGTTTGGAGAACATAGATCTGTCGTATGACGTTCTTAACATTATAATGATACATATTATTTAAGATTAACATAAGTCGTTTTATTATGGGTGGTTCTAGTATTACAAAACATGGCACATAGAGATATACAAAATAATTAAATGTTCGTTATTCAAAACTTCTGGCTGAAGACTATCTTTCTTCTGGGTGAGGAATTGATCGCCATGGGGTGAATCGTCTTCCCTGGGGTCGCAGGTCATCCTGTCATCACCGTGGCGACTCGGGCGTCCCTGGAGGTCGCTACAGGTGCGGGTAGTCATGGCGTTGTTCGTCTAGGTGGGGTTGTGTGCTTTGATTTGGTTTCCCCTTCTGTTTTTAGTTTCTTTTCGTTTTCCCTTTCGTTTCTTCTTTTCTTTTTCTTTGTTTTTTTATTTCATTCTCTCCTTCTTTCTCTGTAGTTTCTTCCTCTACTACTGGGGTGTCTTTCCGTTTTCTCGGTATTTTACTCAGCACTATTGTTAGTGGACATTTTGCACATATAAGACATCGGACTAGATAGTGCTAAGCAATATATTCAGTTAGTTCCATGGCAACATAAACATACCTCCTACTTATCAATATAGGGTACTGTACATGTTATGCTAGACAGATCGAGTTATGTGGATTCAGTAGGCTATACGGGAAGAAACAAGATATTCAACTCGGATACAATAAGAAAAAGAGGCAATTTATACAATCATAATTATAGACAGTACAATGATTTTATTTATACACAAAGATATCAATACAGAACTTAAAATCGAATTGGACATGTTACAATTAAGATAATCAAACTAAAGGAAAGGCTAAATATACAATAGTTATGGAACAATCTGTTTAAGCACACTCTTGATTCTTGATAAAATAATGATTAAAACATATATACAGATATTCTGTAAGAAATAAACTTATGAATATGGTCTTGCTGAATTTGTAATGTAAAACTTGCAAAATCTATCTATCTATCTATATGCTCAGGCCCAATCCCCATTTTGGGGGTAGCCGACTCAAGACAGAGCAAGAACAGGGAAAACACAAAAACAACATAAAACAAAAAATAAACACAGATAAAAAACACAAACTCACACACATCCAGGTCACCCAGGACAAGACCCCGAGACCAGGGTTACCAAGGTCGCTCCAGCACTCCCCCGGCCCCTGACCACCCGGAGAGGTTCCGATCTCGGCAGGCAGACATGCAGCGGAGCCAAAGCCACAAGCCCTCCCACCACTTGCAAAATAAACAAACCAAAACCGGGACGACACAAGATACAGATAAAGTACAAGAGAGGTGTGGTGCTGAGGTAGATGTGCTGGAAAGAGTGAAAAGGAACACCTTGAGATGGTTCGGCCATGTGGAACGTATGGGAAGCGAAACAATGACTAAGAGAGTGTATGAGAGCGAGGTGGAAGGACAGAGAGGGAGAGGTAAACTGAGAGAGAGGTGGAAGGATGGACTTATGAAGTATATGCGTGAAGCCTTTGCTGAACGGGAGGCGGGGGATCATATGACTAGGGACAGAGGTGCATGTGGGGCATTTCTTTCATAGCCACACTTTCGGGGATCACGGCATCCTGCAATAAAGATAGATAGAAAGTAATATTTAAATACTTATGGAATAAACAGAATTGACAAAGATTCTTTATGAGTATTATATAGATAGTAATATACAGTAAAAATTAACATAAAGTTGACAAAATGAATAGTATCACCATTTGAGGAGGAAACAGCTATTCAACGTTCTACACATCAACTGAAAAACTATAATTATATACTGTACTTTATATTAAAAAGCAAGATCTATCAAAAATACAATCCAGATAGCAGGGTGTCAAACGAAAGCAGAGTCCATTCTTTTTATTTTTGTTATTGTATTTACAAAGATAAAATAGTGGCTTATAGTTCAAATTATGTCTTTTAAAGTGATGAAATGGCCCAAACAATGCTATGGTCTATTCGCTGTAAGTAGGCGAAGAATCATGACCTCTATCCTCTGTAGCTAAAAAAAGTCTAGAGCAAATTGACTGTAAATTTCCACATCTATTCCTTGACAGACTCTTCCCTAATGGTAGAAATATTAGCTCAATTAGTTGTTGTTGTTCCCTAAGCTGCCTGGCCGAACAGCCCCGAGTCCCTAAGGAAGGCCATGGCCACAGTCGGGCTTTCCCACAGATCTCTTAAGGAGTGTAGATTGTGTTGTTGGCGTAAGTGATTGTGTGAAATGCAGTCTTCTATGATGTGTTTAATGGTACCGTATGGAGAGCTGTGTTACATACTGAGCAGATGTCGATGACGACTACTACGTTGACGACGACGAACAACCGGACAAACTTCTTGGAAAGCCACCTCAGCAGCTTTTATATCCTCCTCATCCTTACTCTTCACTAGCAACAGGAAACTGAAAATATATAGGCTATATTAATTAAATTGTAAAACTTTGCAAAACAAACAAAACTCTTTAGCAAAATAAAATAACACAAAACCACCTCATAGGGTGTACATCACTACATGAGCAAGTTAATCTGCCCAAGCAAATTAATTGCACATATAACAATGCACTATTGTCATAATGGATAGAGAAGGTATGTGGAAAGTACTTAGAATATACAGAGTAGATGGCAAGTTGCTGGAAGCAGTGAAGAGCATGTATGAGGGTGCAAAGGCTCCAGTACATGTGGAGAATGAGCAGAGCGAGTTCTTTGATCTGAAGGTTGGGTTGAAGCGGGTGTGTGATGTCCCAGTGGTTATTTACTGTATATATGGATGGAGTCATGAAAGAAATACAATGACAAGCAGAGGATATAGGTGTATCGCTGATAAGGGAGGGAAATGAGTGGAAGCTACCTGTACTGCTGTTTGCTGAGCATACAGTTCTGATGAGTGATCATGAATGGGAGTTGCAGGGTCTGGTAAATATGTTTGGAACAGTGTACTAAAAACGGAATCTGAAGGTAAATGTGGGGAAGAGCAAGGTTTTGGTCTTCGAAAGGGGTGAAGCCACAGAGTGTGAGGTGAAGTTGAACAGTCGGGCTATGGAGATAGTCAGTTCATTTAAGTATCTGGGCAGTGTGTTGAGTAAAGATGGGACTATGGATGAAGAAGTGCGAGAGAGGATGCAACAGGGGAAGAGGGTTGTAGGAACGCTGAAAGCAGTAACAAGAAATAGGGTGGTCAGTATGGAAGTGAAGAAGTCCTTGCATGACAGTATGGTATTCCTGACACTGACTTACGGAAGCAAAGCATGGACGTTGGTGGAGAAACTCAGACCAAGAGTGAGAGGGGTGGAAATGAGTTACTTGAGATTTGTGTGCGGAGTTACATGGAGGGATAGACAGACGAATGAGGAAGTAAGGAGGAGGTGTGGTGTGGAGGTAGATGTGCTGGAAAGTGTGAAAAGGAACACCTTGAGATGGTTCGGCCATATGGAACGTATGGGAAGCGAGAGAAAGACTAAGAGGGTGTATGAGAGCGAGGTGGAAGGACAGAGAGGTAGTGGTAAACCGAAAGAGAGGTGGAAGGATGGAGTGAGGAAGTATATGGATGAAGGCAGTGCTGGTTGGGAGGAGGGGCATTGACTGGCTGGGGACAGAAGGTGCATGGGGGCGGTTCGTTCGTGGCCACCACTTAGGGGATCATGGCGTCAGGCAATAGATAGAGACTATTGTCACGTTCAAAGAATTAGTAGATTTGGGAAGTTCAGGATGTTTTGGTAAATTTTACAAAATTCTGTATGAATTAGAGAAATTACAATTTATGTTAAAATGTTCTATTAAAGTAAAATACAATTAGCCAAGATAGAAGAGAGAAAAAGTCACCAGCACATAGAGCTAGCAAAAATCCAAGCTGATTTAGAGTCGACTAGGTACTGTGCCAACAGGGACGTAGAGAACTCGTGGGTAGAGGCAACGGGACAGCGACTTGGGGCTGGTAACCGTGCTCATGATCAATCTCTCTCGCACTTATTGAAACTGGTTCCGGTGTTTGATGAGAGTGGTGTAACAGAATTTTTCGCACGCTTTGAGAAGTGCCAGGAACACCAGTGGCCAGAGAATAAATGGGCAGCACTTGTATCCTCTAGATTAATAGGCAAGGGTCATAAAGCCTACGATGCGTTACCTTTGTAGTCATGTAATGTGTATGAGGATCTCAAGGAGGCTGTCCTGAGGGCTTACAAACTGCAACCAGAAACGTACCGTTTGAAGTTCCGGGGTGTAACTAAGGGAAGAGATAGCACCTTTTTGGAACACGCCCGGGACTTGTCTGATGCTATGGGGAACTGGCTCCGATCTGAGAGGGTAACAACGTTTGATGGAGTTAAGCAGTTGATGATGTTGGAGCAGTTCTTTAAGAGCACGGGCGGTGATCTAACTTTGAACTTAAAGAGAGAAAAACCCAAGAACTCTAGTCGAAGCAGCAGAAATGGCTGATCGACGGCTGTCGTTGATTCGGGGTTGCGGGTCCTCACAGAAGTACGATGCAAGTGCTAGGGACCGTTATCCTCCCCCTCCCCGTAGCCATGACACATTTAAACAAAAAAGCAATGAAACTAAAACTGAATCCAAACCTAACACCACACCGTATAAGAAAAGTCAGGGGCCTTTTACATCACAGTATAAGCCGAAACCGAAATTTATGTGTTTTAGTTGCCACCAGGAGGGTCATAAGGCAAATGAGTGCCCTAGTCGACCTCCTCCGGCAGCCGTGTGTTTTGCTCACGGCATTGGAGTGTTCAAGAGGACATCGGAGTTTGTTAGAGGCAATTCTTCCGAGGTAAATACACTGCCAGTGCAGAAGGATCCGGAAGGCTTATTCCCTGTCCGTGATGCCTTTAGTGACCACAGGGAACTCGGTTGTGTGGAGTGGGGGAGTAAAAGACATGAGGTAAGAATTTTGCGTGACACTGGGGCATCGCAAACATTATAGAGGAATTTCACTGGTAAACCTGTAAATACGGCACGGGTGGTTGTGGTTCAGGGAGTTAATGCAACAAGGTCATACCCGCTTGTAAGAATGAAGATGGAAGTTGATGGTGTGACTCGTGACCTGGATGTAGGAATTGTGGAGAAGTTGCCTGTTGGGGGCGTCGACCTCCTTCTCGGCAACGACTTTGCGGGGCCTACTTCTGAGGCTCCACCCTTGGTCGTTGCCGAGAAGCCGGCTGACGTGAGTAGGGAGGAGCAGGAGTGGGTTGAGAAGTGTCCGGTGCAACCTATGGCGTGTGTTGTCACCAGATCTCTTGCATCCAGGGAGTCGCATTCTGGTCAACAGTCTTTAGACAAGCGGAGGAAAGGTACCGAGAAGGGGTTGAAAGTTGATGCGGTTGAGAGTTTAGTATCAACGGACATTCTCGGGGACTCATTATTAGGACCGATTTTCGAGTCTGGAGAAGACCCATTAACTGTTACTGAGAAGGCAGAGGATGGGCTTAAAAAGACGAAGAGACAGCAACGATACACAGAGAGAGAGCAACGGGAGGCTAAATTCAATGTACGAGGGGAGCATGAGTTGTTTCGCAAACACTTAGATAAGCTTGCTCCTTCGGACATTCGTAAATTGCAATTAAAAGACCCGGAGGTTCTTGAATGTGGTACCGGTGCTGTTGTGTTGAAGGAGGACAGTGATGCACAGTCGGGAGATGTAGCAACAAGGTACCCTGACGCGTACCCTATGAGAAATGGGTCAGCGAAGACGGTGGTCCGAAACTTGCTAGTGTATTTTTCCCGGTATGGTTACCCGCGGGAGATTCAGTCAGACCAAGGATCCAACTTCACTTCTAGCCTCTTTGTTCAAGCAGTACCGCAGCATGGGATTGTTACGGTTGTGTCAACTGCGTATCATCCAGAGAGCCAGGGTGTGTTAGAACGATGGCACTCAGCCTTGGAATCTGTGCTTCGTTATTGTTGCTTTGAGAGTGGATGGGGTTGGGATCTTGGCCTGCCATATGTTTTGTTTGCTGCACAGGAGGTACCTGGGGAAAGTTTGGGATTCAGCCCTAATGAGCTCGTCTTTGGACACCGTGTCAGAGGGCCTCTCTATATGGTTAAAGAAATATGGGAGGGTGCAGAAAAACCTTGTTCTATGCTCAAGCATGTCCTCGACAGTCGAGAACGGATGTTGCGCAGTCTGGAGTTGGCTGGCCGTAATTCGACTAGCTCTCAGGCCCTCATGAAGGAAAGGTACGACCTCAAGGTTAAACTCAGGGAGTTTCGTGTGGGTCAGGAGGTGTTGATTCTACTGCCCCTTGTAGGTCATCCCTTATCCGCGAAGTACACTGGTCCTTATAGGGTGGTTGAGAGGCTATCGGACATGGATTGCTTGGTAGCCACTCCAGACAGACGGAAGCGCAATCAGTTATGTCACGTTAATCTCATGAAGGAGATCTCATGAAGGAGTATGTGAGGCACCCCCCTGAGCCTCTCACTGTGCCTGTGATGACGTTTAGCAGTCAAGGTGGAGAAGGAGAACGGGACAGTCAAGCTCAGGTGGAGGATAACTGGAAGGATAAGAAATTCAAATGGGCGTCTGAGTGTGAGAAGGCGTTTGGAGTAGTAAAACACCTGTTGTGCACTCACCCGATCCTCAGGGCCCCTGACTTTAGCCTACCTTTCCAACTAGCAACGGATGCTAGTGGTGTGGGGGCTGGTGCCGTCCTTGTGGAAAAGGACGATGATGGGCTGGAGCATCCTGTTAGTTTCTGCTCGGAGAAGTTCAATTCAGCCCAGGGAAGCTGCTCTGTTGTCGAGAGGGAGCTGCTGGCAGTTGTGCTTGCACTGAGGCATTTCGAGGTCTATGTTCCAGCCTATGGTCCGGTCGTTGTAGTTTACACAGATCATCACCCTCTCAAGTTCTTGGACCAGTTTCACAATCGGAATATGAGGCTGACCAGGTGGTCACTAAGGTTATTGGTATATAACCTGGACATACGCCATATTGCCGGTTGTGACAACGTGGTTGCAGATTGTCTTTCAAGGGTATATGATCCTGGGTAGATTGACACACGGGTAGCCTCCTGCTTTAGTTTGAATAGTATTTTGCGCTTGGTGCTTGTTGGCTCGCGGTTGTAGCCCAGCGTATTGGGTCGTAAAGCAGGAGTTGAGCGTTTGGTATGGAAGAAAAAAACTAGGCTTGCCCCTATAGTGCAGCCGAAATAAACAAATTAAAAACATAAAAATCAAATAAAAACTCTTTCTTTGATAGTTGAATTTTTTCAGTATGTTATAGCAGTAATTCTGAGTTGCACTCCTCTCAGAATGCTGGGCTAGAGAAACTCTCTCTTGAGGAGCATAACTACATATGATTTAACCTATTGTGTTGGGGAAGGTTATAATTTTGTAAACAAAATTGTTGAGAACTGTGCCAGATATTTAACTGCCGCTGGGTGATGGGAAGTAGAGATATAGCATGGGTTCTAACAATCAGATTTTTGTGAGCCTTGGGCCTCTGAGAAAAATCTTGGGGAGGGTGTGACGTTAACCACTCCGTTAGAACTGCATGGCTTGTCCTACAGTGACTCGCTAGGATCGCCAGGGCAGTGGATGTGGCTACAGTTGGTGTATTGTTGTGTGCTTTATTTCATATGAAAGCTTGTGTCATGGGCAGTCCAGAAAGGCTCTTTGTTTTCGCCCATGTCAAGGCTTTATATATTTAATTGCAAAGTATATGTTTTATCATTAAGTAGTAATGATAGGAGAGAGAGAGAGAGAGAGAGAGAGAGTAGAACAGAGTGTGGGGAGGCGCGCAGTGTTTTGCTATACTCGATGATGTCATAGCTGGCTGGCCTCGTGGGGATTCGTTGAAGGAGTTTTTTACCATGCTTTGGTGACGTCATGTTTGGCTGGCTTCTTTGTCATTGGCTGAGGGAATTGTTACCGCTTTTCTACGCGGTGCGAGCTAGTGCTAGTATATATACAGCTCCCTCGCCACTCTCTCCCTCAGATCTGGTTTCTAGAACGCATTCCTCTTATCCCTTTGATACCTGTCCCCCTTCTTGCACCTGAGAACCTTTTCCTCTGCCTATCTCTCTCATTTGCCATACCTTTCACCACCTTTTATTAATATTATATCCCCTCTGGTTAACTCTGCATAATCAGCTTCATGCTGGCCAGTTGTATTGTGCGTTAAGATCTGATATAACCCATGTATGTTAGGCGTTAAGATAAGTTGATCACGAAGCATTGGTTGGCATTCATATTGTTCAGTACCGCTTCCTATAATTATTAGTGTTCTGCTGGATTAGATAATGCTAGACTAGGAGTCTGATACTATAAGGTATTGTTTCCGATGGGTGCTGGCTTTAGTTAAAAGCTGCACGACATACCTGAGAACTGGAGTTGATTGGGTAAATTCTAGTCTGTGTGCCATTGAGAGTAGAGCATGCACGAATGAGGGCTTTTTGCCTATACCATTCTGCACTGTTCTAAGCTCGTTGTTTGTCTTTGAGGTACGCCAGGAGAATCCTTAATACTTCGGTATTAAGGTTTCTCAAGAGAGCTACCCTTCATTATAACGTATTATTTGACGCACAGACTTGAGATTTGCACTAGGCTATGCGGCATGCCATGCGCACCAGTATCTCGTATCATTGACTCTAGCTAGACTTTATCAGTCACAGTAGACATTAAGTATATTAAACCAATTACTCTTTTTATGCATACCCGTTTATGATTACACAAGCATTTCGCAGCCTAGTTTGATGTATTGAGACACAAACGACTTAGGCTCTTTTTGTTGATAAGGTGGCGATTATTATTATTGTTGTGGCGTTTAGGATATTCTTGGCTCCGACTGCATTATATCTCCTGCCTTTTTGTGTGCATAGCCTGCACGAGCATTGTTCCGCTGCCTGCCTTTTTGGGTTCCATTTCCGATTCGAGCATCTTGATAGCATCTAACATTTAAAGAAGATTCCATGTTGGTGTTGAAGGACTTTAGTGCACTTTCTTTCATGCAGGAGTGCCTGACATTTATTGATTAAAGTAACTAAAGCTGTAACTTCTCTTACCACCTTACTTTGCATACCATAACCAAGCACCTTCGGTTATAGGTAGTAATAGGCTGTTTTCACATAACATTAAGCCTAGAGTAGACGCACAGTTATTGAGAGTTTAATAACCTATTATTGTATATAGAACTCTGGAAAGTATTTGTGTTCTTTGTTCACTGGGAATATACATCAGAGGTTGGATCTAGCACTTTCCGTTGTAGCATTTTTGCCATTACTAGTCCAATGAATAAGAGCCCTGATATATTTAAACCTCAGTCGTAACAGTTGCCTTTCCGGCGTTTTTTCTCGATTGCTCCCAGAAAGCCGTTTTATTTACCGGGTTTTAGTCACGTTGGTTAAAATCGGTAGTTACCCCGGCGAGTTTGGTAGCTTGAGGGCTCATCAGAAACTGCGTTCTCTGTGGTCGAGCCTATGATCAGGCTTCCTGTGTTTTTTCCCGGCGAAACCACACACATTTATCTAGGTGATCATGCTGACACCTGTTGGATATGGTTTTCTCGGCTTTTCAAAGCCATTGTAACTTTGCTGTTTGTTTGTTTGGTCTTTCCCTCCCGGCGACCTTTTTACAAAGAGGTCTGGGGCAGGTACAATTGGTTTGACATTTAATATGAAACCCGGCGGTTGTACCTTCGGGTGGTTATTTTAACGGATTTGCAATTCGCTATGGTTTGCCAAACAATTGATTGATACAATAGGGTATCACGGCCTTCAAGACGGCGATCTATGAGGGTTTCTGGGAGAAGTCGGATTAGAGATTAAGATAGGCTTAGACTTTTTATGGGATAAAAAGATGCCTGAATCTTACTAGTGTTTCAAGTGTAAAGGGATACTTGAAAGACTTCATCATTAATAAAGATATGCTTCATCTTTATGAAGATTCAGAAGATATGCTTAAATCTTTTGGACAGGTAAAGATATGCTGAAATCTTTAATATGAAACTAAAGGAAAACTAAAAGTAGTGGTTGAGGGCTACGTTTCGTTGACCAGCGGTTTTGTGACACATGTTTTTTAAACATTTTGGGGTAACCTTATGAGCATTAATTCCTGGAAATTTTCTCTTTCCAGGGCGGAATACCGGCGTGTCGCCAGATGACCAGGTAGATCCCGGGGGTGGGGTAGATTTCCACCAGTCTCTGTCATGTCGGCACTAGAACCTCTCATTGCTTTATGTTCAACGCCGTTATGCTCAGGGATCCCTCTTTTTGCACACAAGCTTTGCATTAAAATGTAATGTGTTAAATGCCTCGATCGGTCACGGGGGATATGGGTGACAAAGAATTGCACTATTTGTAACCTTTTAAGTGTTAAAGTTCTAATTCAAAAGGATAATACTGCGGTGGTGGCTTTGCAAGAAGTGAAACAACTTCTCGCTACTTATTCAACGAATGTAGCACATAAAGCATTGCAATGTGATAACCTTGAGCTTTGGGAGCTTTTAATTATCAAACATGCCCCCCCTAAGTGTAAGATACGTGCACGTAAGACCTCAGAGACTGGGCGGGGGCAGGTTACCACACCCTCCCCCAGCAAATCTAAGAGGCCTCGCTCACCGTCACCCTCGGCAACGGTGACGAGGTCCAAATCAAGGTCACCCCTGAGGAAGCAGGTGAAAGCTTCGGGCCACTCTGCTTCACCTTCAAAGAAGAGGAAAAAGGAAGAGAGTAGGAGACCTAAAGACATTACTAGAACTAAGCATAAGTCAAGTAGAAGTCATAAATCATCCAAAAGGGATCCTCCGGCGCGAAAGGACTCACGGCTGTCGCCGGAGCCTTGTACCCCGCTTTCTGCCTCTACCCCCACTACGTCTAACGTCCAATCTGACAGGTCGGGGGTGAAGTCAGAGAATGTGGTGGAGGATGCCCCGGCGGACATTTCATCACCTGATATTCATGCTTTTTCTACCAGGTCACGTGTGTCAGCCTCAGATTTAGAAGTATCTTCCAGAAACTATAAACCTCTAGGGTGCTCGGGTGAGGGCTCCCAATTGGAGAGTATACCAAGCTCGCAAGCAAGTAACAGCCACAGCCAAGGTGTATGGCGATACTCATAGCCCTGGCAGAACAGCACACATCCTTTTGTGACTCAAGTAGTGGCTGCATGTGGAGGTCCCGGCTTCGGCGGGATCTTCCCATGATAGGCCAGACTTAAGGGATGAAGAACAGCATTCTCTGGTCTCAGAGATGGAAGTTGAAGAGTCAGGTCACCATCTAGACGACTCTCAGGGTACTTGTCGAATCTCCACGGAGTTCGTCATCTGCTAGGTATGTAACTACAGAAGAGATTGATGGATTATTATTAAATGCACTTAATAAGTTCTTTGGCCCTACGCCGGAAACTCCTACAGTTGGTATGGGAGCTCCCGCGACGTCGACGAATGTGCGACCTCTGGCTACATCCATTGCTTTAGCTAAAATACCTAACCCTCCTCTTGGGTCAGATCCAATTTCCAATGTGCCAGGCACAGCAGCTCTCACTACTTCCAATGTGCGAGTCATATCAGACATAACTCCCCCCCCCCCCCTTTAGACAAGGCACCAGTCAAAAAAGGAGCTATGCCTCTTTTATACGGGCCTGATGAGTCATGGGTAGCAATGTTACCAACTAAGCCAGAGGCAGCACAAGCTACTATTTCGGGGGAGCTCCCTGTACCACATGAGTGGGTAATCCAAGGCAATAAGTCTAGAAAACTCAGAGCATTGGATAGTCAAGGAAATGTTTTAGATGTTCATATTAAGGCCATTCCAAGTTATTATAACCATGACTTTTTTGTGTATGCATCAACACCAGCCCTACCCCCTGCCTCAGCTTCAAAGCTATTTTCTGACTGGACTAAGAATGATGGCTTTAACGACATCAAGGCACTTTCTGCTTTGACGCCGGAGTTGGATATGTTTCCGATCACAGACTCAGCCTCTAATCCAGTCTTGCAGGTTGGGCAGTTGGGTACGGGACCTTGGGTGGAATGGGAAACAGAGGCTCAAAATTTTGCCACTACTTTCACTTCAACATCTTCTCACCAAATCCCTCAAGAAAACCATACTTGGTTCTCTCTTCCGGTTTTTAGTGCCGGAGGAGTCCCCTCTGCTTTATTTGATTTCTTGGCTGCCCCTAAAATCAATTTGTGCGAATTAAAAGATCCTTTTAGCACGCCTTCCCTAGCTCACCTAGACCTCGAGTTTAGGTTAAGAGGAAAAGCGTTTAGACTGTTTTCGCAATATATTGTTACCCAGCAAGTAACAAAGTCTATGTTACGCTCTTCTCAGTAGATCGAAGCTGCGGAAGTCAGGAAGGCCATTGAACTTTCCCGGCGCTTGCTTCTCCAAACTTCCATTCAGTCTTTAGGAGATATTCGGACAGCCTTATTAGAGGCAGTTCGAGCAAGGCAGGATCTGAGGATGTTCTTAGTGAAGAAACTTCCTGACCGTATTGCAAGCCAAGTAGTTCTGTCTCCAGTTCTAACTCCTTCTTTGATTTCTCCAGCAGTTTGGAAGACTGTTTTCAATATGGCACAAGCATTCAAATAAAGTCCCTCTCAACCTAAGAAGCCTACCTTCACTTTCCCTAAGCCCAAACCAGTTTCGAAAGCTCAAGCTAGTGGGTCTAAGCCTTTTCATCAGCCAAAGTCCCCTTCCACCCAGGGTCAGGCTCAGTTCAGGTATCAACAGGGTAAATTCTCAGGTAAAGGCCACAGGTTTCACCAACGACCAGGTCAGGGCCCACCTCGAGCCAAACCCGGCCAGTTGTCCAAGGGTACACCACCACCAGCAATAAACTAAGGTCTCTCTCACTCCCAGGGCCAGTCAAAGGCGTGTTGGAACAGAGGGTGGTCCAGCCGGCGAACCCCAGTCTGCTAACTGGGTCATTCCAGGCGTGTCATCAAGCATGGCCATTAAGAACATGGGCGAGGACTGTGGTACGCAAAGGCATCACTTGGCAGTGGCTCCGGCGACCTCGCTTATGTCAGCCGACAAAGGCCAATCATGTTTCTTTAGAGGTGGAGTCACTAGTTCAGGAGATGATTACCAAGAGTGTCATTATCCCAGTCCCCCCGACGTACCCGGTGTTTACATCCAAACTATTTCTAGTACCAAAAAGGGACAATATTCAGATGAGACCGGTCATAAACCTGTCTTATTAGAATCTCCACATTCACAACGTGTCTTTCAGGATGCTGACAGTGAATCAAATCAGGTTAACACTTCCGCCGGGAGGGTGGATGTGTTCATTAGACCTGACAGACGCGTATTGGCACGTCCCGGTAAACGAGAGATTTCAAAAAAATTCTGGCGTTAAGAATAATGCATCAGACCTATGTCTTTCAAAGGATGCCGTTTGGATTGAACCTAGCGCCACGCATATTCACAAAATTAGTCCGGCAAGCCCTGATGCCCATTTTAGAACAGGGGATCAGGATCTTGTGGTATCTGGACGACTGGCTGGTGGTGGCAGAGACAGAAAAGCTATGCAACACTCATATCAACATTACGTTAAACCATGTAAAATCTCTAGGATTCAAGGTCAACTTAGTAAAGTCAAAACCTTGTTCCCTCACGAGTAATTCAGTGGATAGGGCTGGTCTGGGACACAGCATCTCTCACTCTGAGTCAGAGTGTGGACAATCGAAACAGATTTCGCAAAAAATGTTTTATGTTTTTCCACAGTCTGACTACGACATGGAGACTCTGGGAATCTCTAGTCGGTTCTCTCAACTTGGTTCAACTAACTGTGAAGTTGGGCCGGTTGAAAGTCAAACGTTTAATCTTGGAGGGCAACAAATATTTCCCACTATTACCGGCGGGAACATTATGGCCTATCCCAACATTAATACACAGCTTACTAGCGGTCTGGGCGAAGAGGGAAATGTTGCACTCAGTCATGTCATGGACCTCTCCTCCGCCGACGGTATGGGTGGACACGGATGCGTCAGGGACGATAGGTTGGGGCTTTCAGTCAAACCTCGGGCTTCAGGGTCAAGGGCTTTGGTCCCATTCAGAAACCTAGAGACCTCGCTGACTTTTGCATTGTGGACATTCAGGAGGCCAAGTGGCTAACGCCGTATGGTAGAAACGTGACAGATAAATTTATGAATGAGTACACACAATCTACCAAGAGGCAATATTAATCTCATTGGCAGTCCTTTACTTCTTGGATAGTTAGAACAGAACAGACAGTACCTTCGGTGGCATTAGTTTTTAATTATTTAAACTATTTGTTTTTACAGAAACGTCTATCTGTAGTGACTCTAAAAAATCACTTAACAGCTATCAGGGTGCCATTCTTTAACCTTACAGGTCTAACCATACCACAAGCGGAAGAAACAGGTTTCATGTGAGCATGCTTCAAACTCCGCCCACCTCCCCGTCAGCTCATGCCTACCTGGTCTCTTGACAAAGCGTTATCTTTGCTTCATTCCCGTCTGTATCAGGCAGATTTTGAATTGCTATTAAAAAGGCTGTGTTCCTTATGGCTTTGGCAACTGGTAAACAGGGTGTCTGAGCTGGTGGCGATGAGCAACACCCCTAATTGCATAAGGTTTGGTAGACTAAATGATTGCATTCATATTGCACCTTCCCCAGGGTTCATCGCCAAGAATGAACATAGTGAACATGTTTTCTCAGAGTTCACGGTGCCGGCGTTGAAACGGGATAAAGTGCACCATCATTTGTGTCCTGTACAAGCTTTAACCAAATATATGAGAGTGGCACCTCTTAACCAACAAGGTGCTTTATGGGTATCGAGTACAGGTAAAAGATTAATGAAAAGTAAAATGGCTTCTCTGCTAGTAGAAGTCATTAAAGAGAGTAATCCCGGCGTAGTGGGTAGGGCCCACGATTTACGCAAATGGGCAGTATCTTTACGTTTTCTCAATTTTGTTTATGTTGAAGACATAGCTACTACTCAACTATGGGCTTCAAATCATACGTTTTTGACTCGATACCTGTCGGTAGCACTAGACAAACCATCAATGCCATGTGTAGCTTTACGGCAAAGGGTCTAGATGGGTCTCTAAGTCACTAATTGTTTAGGTTAAGAAAGATGGCGGGGGGGGGGGGGGGGGGGGCAGTCAGTGAAACATAAGACACCCTAGACCCCGCCGGAGGATATGTACAGAGTATACGAGCTGTGATACAATGTATAAGTGTTGTGATTAAAATTGATCTGTAGTAATGACTACGGGAAATGTTGTTGAGGTACAATGGATGTAGTACAATAATTGTTTCTTTAAGTGGGATACACTGTTGAAGCAATCTAATTTTAAGAGTTCTCGGTAGTTGCAACTACGAGTAGCATTTTAGTAAGTACACTGCGATAGTACAAGAATTTATTCTATTTTTGGTGTCTAATTTTAAGGAATATACACATTAGAATAATGGGGTTTATATGTGCACATGTAAACATAAAGTTTTATTTGTCACCACTTAATTTAAGTGGGGTGCCTTTAACTTTCAGATCTGTGAACAGATTCTCATAGTTACCCTTTTTCCTCAAGCAGGCTTCTTTAAGCACGCCCCTGCTTGTACCCCTTTTTATATGTTGTATAAAGTTTATACATAAATATAAAAAATTTACAAAGTAAGAATACTATGTGGTTGTTTGATTATCTGCCTATTCTATTTGCAATGGTTATGATATGATTACGAATGTCCCCCTCCAGTCTTAGATATCAGGCATAATCGTCAATGATGGAGGGGCCACTAATCAATTATAGGTTTGACTCCTGCAAGGAGATAAAGAAAACCTAATATTTAGTAGTGGCCCCGTAATCATTGACGACTGGGGCCCTCCCGACCATCCCCTTCCCATTCGTTGATGTATTAAGGATTTTGGTATACTTGATATGTCAGTGAAGGCGGAACAATGCGCTAGTCAGCGTCTGGTCCAAGAATCCACAGAAGTACATTCACGGTATATGGAAAGCTTATGAATAGTTATTCTTATTTTATTTTTATTTTTTATTTGTTTCGAAGTGATTTCGTAGTGAGAACCCAATCATAAAGACGAACCATGAGTGATTTTGCGTGTTTATGATGAAGGTTCCTCTGAGCTCTGCGGCGGTAGATTCAAACTACGCTTATGAGCGTTTGAAGAAGTAGCCTTATGTAATAGGCATAATCGTCAATTAGAACTGGGGCAGCTGAGAGCGCCCATGAATTTACACTTTCTCCTCCACAATGCAGAACTTCTGCTTATCAGAATTCATTTATCCCCAGAGCTACTACTCTTTGGAATTCACATCCCTCGAATAGCTTTCCAATCTACAAATGTGTAAATCCAGTTGTTACAAACATTTTATGAATGGAGGATGCCTTTAGGCACATGGACCTTTTTGTTTTATCTGTTTTTCCTTCCTCCGTTCATTGTCTCTTAAAAAAAAAAAAAAAAAAAAAAAAAAATATTACGGGGCCACTACTAAATACTAGGTTTTCTTTATCTCCTTGCAGGAGTCAAACCTATAATTTGTTACACAAGATCTTAATTAAGGATTCATATGCAACATGTAACTTATCACCTGGTCTAAATGTAAATTCCGATATAAAACTATAAAGTCAATGTAAAGGCAGAATAAGACCACCACATTCATATAATTAAAATATAATGAAAGCATTTACAAAATTAAAAAGATTTAGAGTTACAATATAATTGTTTTACCAGGTTTTTACTGGGGTTGTATTGACTTTATAGGTAGGTTCTTACTTGAATAGAGAAGATGAGAACACACAAGAACACAAACACGAAGGTAATATAGAATAATATAACACAGAGTACAAACATGGGTAATTCTTATTCACACAAAATCATATGGTTAGAGGTGCAATGTTACATAAGACAAAAGACAGGGATAGGATTCAAATAACAGCACGATTGAGGATCCTCTAGGTGTCTCAAGGGGAAGACACAGGCAGGTTGGGCCCAAATTTGGCAAATGAGTTTCAATGCGGATAAATGTAAAGTACTACATATCGGATACCTAAATGAGAAAGCAAACTATTCGATGAATGGCACTCAGCTTAAGAATGTAAACAGAGAAACCGATCTGGGAGTAACAATATCGAGTAACCTATAACCGAGTCAACAATGTTCAGAAGTTGTTAAGAAGGCAAACAAAATAATTGGCTTTATAGGCAGATCATTTGAGCATAAATCCAAAGACGTAATCCTAACCCTTTACAATTCCTTAGTCCGCCCTCTTCTGGAATACTGCGTTCACTGGTGCCCTTATTACCAAAAAGACATAAACAAGCTAGAACGAGTTCAACGTAGAGTTACCAAAATGATACCTAGCCTAAAGAACAAACCATACGAAGAGCGTCTTAGAGAATTAAATCTATTTCCTTTAACCCAGCGCAGATTAAGAGGTGACTTAATTCAAGTGTTCAAAATCATCAAAGGCATCGACAATATGAACTGTAGTAAATACTTCACTATCGACCAATCTAATTACACGCGGGGAAACGGTTGCAAAATTATTGGTCAATCTTTTAACTCACACGAATCTAAGAATTTCTTCTTCAATCGAGTTGTCAACTTGTGGAATGGGCTTCCCCGAGACGTTATAGACTGCAGCACCGTTGATTCATTTAAATTCCGCCTAGACAAATATCTCGCATCAAACCCGCGTCTGACTGCGTTTGAAAATGAATAACTTTATTTTATCCTCCCCTCAGTTACTAACCCATATGTCCCCTACTAACTTCCTAGTCCTGCCACGTTAGTGGCAGGGCAGTAGTTCCCTTTCCAATGTTCCCTTACCCAATCTAAACCACTGTTTGGACACTTGATCCTCAGTGTTTTGGAGGACAAGCAGCCTAGAAGGGTCACTAGACCTGTTGTTGCTTGATTTCCTTTGTACTTCCTTTGTACTTTGTAGGTTCTGAAGATCTGTGAAGACGTTGCTGCCTGGTATTCAAAACGACGTCCTTTTCTGTGGGGTAGTCCTGTCATGTGACGGTGACAGAAGTTAGGGGAAGACTTCCTTGAAGATCTTTGAAGATTGTAGAGGTGAGTCTTACTTGAAAACTAGCCGTTCTACCAGTGTCTTACGCTCTCGTATCATGGGATTAAAGTAAGGAGCCGTTTCACCAGTGTCTTATGCTCTCTCTTACAATCCAGACCTAGACTTTAGCAGATGGGTGAAGACTTCCTTGAAGATCTCTGTAGACTGTAGAGGTGAAGGTCTTACGTGAAAGTGAGCCGTTTCACCAGTGTCTTACGCTCTCGTATCATGGGATTAAAGTAAGGAGCCGTTTCACCAGTGTCTTACGCTCTCACTTACAATCCAGACCTAGACTTCTATGGAGTCTCTAAAGGAACTTACATGATGGAATTTTTTATTTTTTATTTTTATTTTTTTTAAGAGACAATGCACGGAGGAAGGAAAAACACAGATAAAACAAAAAGGTCCATGTGCCTAAAGGCATCCTCCATTCATAACATTTTTGTAACAACTGGATTTAAACATTTGTAGATTGTAAGTTTGTGGAAAGCAATTCGAGGGAAGTGAATTCCAAAGAGTAGTAGCTCTGGGGATAAATGAATTCTGATAAGCAGAAGTTCTGCATTGTGGAGGAGAAAGTGTAAATTCATGGGCGCTCTCAGCTGCCCTAGTTCTACGGGGAAAGATGTGGAGAGGCGGCACAATTGAAGCAAGTTCCTCGGAACAATTGCTGTGAAAATATCTGTAGAATAACAACGTTTCTTCGTATGGATAATGTAGGAAGGTCCTGTGTGATTGCAGGGTTATTTATTAGTCTAATAGCTTTATTTTGAATTTTGTCCAACTGAGTCAATGCAACCACTCCACTTCCACCCCACAGAGGTGAACAGTAATCCATCTGAGAACGCACATGACTTTTATATATTACGGCCAACTGCTCGTCAGTGAAGAATTCTCGAACTCTGTACAGGAGTCCCAGTTTTTTAGAGGTATTCTTAGCAATGCTTCTAACAAAATGTGTCCAGCTCAAGTTAGTAGTTAATGTTACACCGAGAATGTCAATACTAGGGGAAGTGGGAATATTTACATCATTAAAAAATATATGGGAGTCAGTGAGATTCTGTCGGTTAGAAAATTGAATGTACTTGGTTTTCTGTGCATTAAAGGAAACTAGATTATTTTGTCCCCATTCATTAATTCTAGAAAGGTCCTGGTTCAGAGAAATTGCAATGTTTATTTTTGAATTTATAAGATCGGGTTGGGTGAAAGAATTGGTAAATGTGAAGGAACTGTGGCGTGTTGAGTCATCTGAGTAGGAATGTATTGGATTATGAGTGGTAGATATGAGATCATTGATATGAATGAGGAACAGAGTTGGGGACAAAACTGATCCCTGGGGAACACCAGCATTTATTGAGTGAAATTGAGAATAAAGGCCATCTACCATTACACATATTTTTCTGTTATGAAGATAAGAAGAAATTAGTGGAACTAATGATGCAAGGCCGTAGTGTGACATCTTCGACAATAAGGATTGATGCCAGACTCTATCAAATGCCTTTGATATATCCAGTGCTATTGTATGTGTTTCACTATGTTGGTCTGTAGCTTGGTTGATTTGAAGCGTAAGAAGGCAAAGAATGTCTGCAGTTGATCGACATCGTCTAAAACCATATTGCCTATCACTGATTAATTTATTATTCTCAAGATGCTTAATTATGTGATTATTTAATATAATTTCAAAGACTTTACCAAGCGTGGAAGTTATAGCTATTGGTCTGTAGTTTGATGGATCTGAAGAGGCACCTTTTTTATGAACTGGATGGATGTTTGCTTCTTTCCAGGGTACTGGGAAGCATGAGGTATGAGTACACAGACGGAAATCTTTTGCCAATACAGGAGCGAGCACCAAGGAGCAATTCTTAAGTACTATTGGAGGAATTTCATCTGGACCAGGAGCCTTATCTACTGAGAGATTCTTCAAAATAGTTTTGACATGTCTGGTGTGGATCTTAAGTGAGGGAATTTCAGGCGAATTAAAATTAAGTACAGGGACATCTTGATTTATTTCATCAAAGGTTGAGTTGGTGGAGAAAATATCCGCAAGGTTAGCTTTACCTCGTGGGTAAGTGTACAAGATTGCCAGTCGGAGATTTTAATGGTGGAATGGATGAAGCAGTAGTGAAGTTGAATTTGAATGAGTTAAGAGTAGACCAAAATATGTTGTTATCATTTGGATTATTTAGAAGTTTATTTGCCTGCTTGTGGAGAAAGTTTGATTTAGTTAGGTTTAATACAGTTTTGACATGATTTCTGATGATTCTAAAGTAATTAAAGGCTTCATGTGTTTTTGATCTTGTGTATGCATTGTAGGCTATTGCTTTTTGTTCAGTCACTCTAGCACAATTATGGTCAAACCATTTAGGTGAATTAGATCTTTTACTGTACCTTTGATGAGGAATAAAAGTTTCCATTCCAATTTTTACAAAATCTTGTATGTGGCTCAAGGTGGAGTGTGCATCATTAGAAAAGAAAGAGGTCCAGGAAATATCAATAAAGAAACCTTGAAGACCCTCCCAGTCTGCCCTATCGTAATGCCATTTAGTCACCAAAACAGGTTCAGAGTGGGAAGGTGTGGTAGGTGATAGACAGGTGGCCTGTATCAGACAGTGCTCAGAAGATCCAAGCGGGGACCTCACTGTAACATCATAATTTTCTGAATTGGTTGTTAAAAATAAG
The DNA here is from genome assembly GCA_032716605.1 of Paralithodes platypus. NCBI lineage: Eukaryota > Metazoa > Arthropoda > Malacostraca > Decapoda > Lithodidae > Paralithodes > Paralithodes platypus. The sequence goes on along the minus strand of CM064565.1, from coordinate 9,090,394 downwards.
TACAGTAGGTGGGAATTATGATTAGGATTATCTGGTACACGGGTGGGTTGGTTGACTAGTTGAGTGAGATTAAATGAGTCTGCAAATAGCTCACATTCAAGACCAGCATCATCAGTCCTGGCTGAATGAGTGAGCCATTCAACATTATGGACATTAAAATTACCCAACACAGTTATTTCAGAAGAAGTATTTAAGTTGAGGACACTGAGTTGTGAGGACAGAGAATCAAAAAGACTTTGCTCTGGAGGAGTATTTGGGGAACGGTAGATGCAACATATGTATTTAAATTTACCAGCAGAAATTAATTTGTATATAGAATAATCAAAATAGGGACAATTGAAACTAGTAACCTCCTCCAGGGCAATTTCAGATTTTGCGAAGCAACATACACCTCCTTTAGGTCTGACCACTGAAGTTGACGGTGATGAACTGCGGTGACACACGAGTTATAATGAGGTCGATGTTGCGTCACCACATTGGAATTATCAAACAGAGGTTCCAATCTTGATTTGTCCACTGACATATCCTGGCTTAATAATCCAGCAGTGTTAACTAATTATTTTAACTACGAATACAAATGTGTATATTTTACACCAGTATTATAGAAATCAAGGAATACATTAATCTCAGTTACACATGGCATAGCACTTTTTCATGGGATAGTGATACATGGAAATTAACCTTTATAATGGAGAGTGGTAATGGCAGTGATAGTTAGTAAAAATAGGTTTTTAGGAGAATATGAACCCTTAAATATTGCTAAACCTGCACATCAGGACATTGAAGTCTGGAGTCCCATTTGAGAAGCCCAGTCTCTTGAATCTTGTTTTGTGTTAGCACATTATCTCTCTCTCTCTCTCTGTTTCTCTCTCTCGCTCTCTCTCTCTCTTCAGATACTACATATGTCAGATACCAACAAATAGGCTCCCAAAGCAACAAATGCGAATCTCACATGTATGGAGATAAAGTAAAGAGCGTATCACAGATAAAACACTAAGAAGTGCTTATAAACGAAAATATAAACTCCACAAGCAGTTAACGAAGCAAACATAGCACTAGGATTCATTAGAAGAAAATAATGTTCATTGTCATAGTAAAGACATATTATAAAATTATAAAAAAGTATTGTGAGGCCGTATCTGGAGTATGTTGTGCATTTTTGGTCTCCCTACTAAATAAAAGACATAACAACTAGAATCCGTTCAGCAAAGAACAAGATTAATCCCATCCTTTACAAATAAACCACACAATGAGAGATTAAGGGAACTCTACCTCTTTTCGGTAAAGAAAGAAGAACAGGTGTTTTAAGATTCTGAAAAGATTTAGTAACGTAAATTCCAATAGTCTACTTAAATAGCCAAGGAGAGTTCCACAAGAGGAAACAAATTAAAACTAATAGGCAGGAAAGCGAACCTAGACACAACTAAAGATTTTTTCACCCATACTATAGTTGGTGAGTGGAATGAGCTCCCTAGTGAAGTTATAGACAGTGGCTCAATATACACATTTTACAATATAGGTTAGACTCATGCCACAGAGAAGTTGGTCTGGAGTAGGACATTATTACTGGCAAGAGAACCTGGCAGAAATTAACACGGTTTTCAATTGAAGAGAGCAGAAACAAAAGAGATGAAGTATGCATAACATGTCATATCTTTTCCATTTCTTGCTATTCTATACATTCCTTCATGCGATTTCTAAGCCTTGCAACGTTATTCACTTCTGTTTTTATGTACGGCAAATTGACGGAGGGAGCAGAAGGGGAGGGAGGGAGAGAGAGAGAGACCCTTCATCTTTGCTATCCTTCCCTTCCACTTTTTCTTACTCTTAGGGTTGCTATATCTACGAAAATTAAGTCTTGCCACCTCGCAGGGATCGTAAGATCTGTGTAAATCTATGTAAATGTCGCCCTCTCTCTGTATCACCAATAATATTTAAAAAATATGTCATAAAAAAGAAAAGTGTACAGGTAAGTGGGGAAGCGAAACAAGGTTACGGTGATGAACAGTGGTTTTAAAAGGTGGATGGAAAAACTGACGTACGGTATCCTAAACGAGGTCAGAAACGTGTAATATAATATGGTAGTTTACATAACAGGTAACATAGGCCTATTGTGTTTCGCCATTCGCTTCACTCATCTCTATGATAAATTATACGTAAGAACGTTATCCCTTTCAGTCTGGGAGACGTCTATTTCATTTTATTGTAGCTATGCTTAGACGGTGTTATGCAGCTTTAGAAGGATTTGTCGTAGCTATAAGGATATATTAATATAATTAACAACGTTTAATCGCTAGATGTTCTTCCTAATCTATATAATATCGTTTAATGGGAACTGGAATATATTAAAACGGACGTTACTCGCGCTAAATAGGTTACAACCTAACTACAGTAGACATTATGCAAGGGATGTGGGTATTGAACATTACACTCGTCTTCATCTTGATGCCTATTCCGTTATGTGCCTGAACATAACGTAATCATTACATAATTAAAACCGTCTCTGCATTATGTAACATTGAATATAATTATAACTTGGCATACCTACGATATACAACGCCAAATTTACACTTTATGCATTACAGCTAATAAATACCTTACAATAAATAATAAACTACAGTACATAAAGTGCTAGCCGAAATCGTAATTACTATATAATACCGCCAAATTCAAATACCCATTTAGACTCCAAACTGTCGGGGTCATCATACACTATTCCCGAGATACTGCCCACCACCAAAAACAATATACAGTAGCTATATAAAAAAAAGAGGGATATCAAAGATTCAAAGATCACCTTGGGTAATCTCGGATCTCCAAAGATCCACGGAACTCATAGTCGTCCTCCTTTTGGGGCGAGCGCCACTGGAAGCCGAAGGAGTATCATCTTTCTCAGAATCAACAGCTCCACCCTGAGGAGCACTGTCACCAGCACTCCCCTGTGGAGGTATATCAGTAGAGACGCCGGTAATGTCAGGCAGTTCTACATCCTGCTCCAAGGGATATAACCTTACGACTGGGCGAGTAGGAATCCCAGTCGAAGTCTGTAATTCAGCAACCCTAATATTACCGTCAACTTCCTGCAACAATTTGACAATCCTACCAAGCTTCCAATACAATCTACGACGCTCATCATGAATCAATACGATATCCCCGATACGAGGCCACAGCTTACTTGTCCCTTTGATTTTATTAGAGTGACGCTCGCGAAGAGACGGCAAATATTCCTGTGACCACCTTTTCCATAAATCGTCTGACACCTTGTTCATATATTGGAAGCGACGACGTGTGGCATCAGTATCACAGAACGTAGGGTCTTGTAGATCTTTGTTAGTCACTGACGATCTAGGAAAGGGATTAAGTTTACGTCCTCGTGTTAGCATGGAAGGCGAAATGGGTAAGAGGTCATCGATAGCTGCCGAGGTATAGGTCAAGGGCCTGTCGTTGACTGACATCTCAATCTCCATTAAGACAGTTTGAAACTCCCTCTTATTCACCAGGGCCCTCCCTAATACCTTCTTCATGGCAGATTTGACAATACCAATTGTCCTCTCCCAAATCGCTCCGAACCACGGTGCACGTGCTGGTATGAATTTCCATTGACAATTCTTTCCAGTGTGGGTTGACACAACCTGCAGGTCATCCATTATATTCTGGAGATATTTGGATGCCCCTACAAAACAAGTCGCATTATCGCTCAGAATCATTTGAGGGAAACCATTGCGACCTGCAAAGCGTCTTAGGGTACGTAAAAATCCCTCACTGGATAAGTCGTCAACCAATTCAATATGGATCGCTCTGGTTACCTCACATGTGAAGAGTACGGCATATACCTTCGTGATATTACCGGGCGATTCCCTAACTTGAATCGCACCCGTATAGTCTACCCCGGTTACCTGAAATGGTTCAGTTCTTTGTACCCTGAACTCAGGTAAGGGAGGTAGATCAACTGGAGAGTAAGGCTTACCCTGTATTTTTTTGCAGATAGTACAGCTATTGTGGATCCATTTAATGGCTTGTCACATTTTAGGGATCCACCAACGTTGTCGCATATAAGCCAGCACATAATTTACGCCAAAATGCAGGCAGACCCCATGGCATTTGCGAATCAACAGTTTGGTAATCAAATGGGAGGAGCTAAGGAGGACAGGATATTTCGCAGAATCATTAATGTCCGCCTTCTGGATCCTGCCTCTAAACTTAATTGTCTCCTTCCATATATAATCCTAGCTGCCTCATTAAGTTTGAAGGTTTGGCCTTCAACTCCTTGTTCAGTATTTCATGTTCAGTAGGATATGATTCCTTTTGTACTAAAACATATTAATTTTGCTTCTGCTGATCTCAATTCATGGAGTTTGATTTGTTTCGAATCTTCACTAAGGAAAGATCCGTGAGCCCGACTTCACATGTTGTTAATTTTTGTTTTCTATGTGAATGAAACGGTATATCCATGCAAATATCCGTATTACTTGATCATAGCTGCCATAACGTTCCCACTCTACCAACTTGTTATTCTGATGTGTAGTACTCACAGTCGAACTACTTAACACATCATCTTGGGGCTAACTTGAAGGAACAGATAATTTATGCAGTCCCTGAAATCCTGTGGCCATTTAGTTGGAGAAGTAAGCCATGAGGGTCCTTGCCACCAAATAGAAGATGACAACAACTGTTGTGCCGAAATTCCCCAGGAAATTATGTCACCAGGGTTATCCTTGGTATTCACATAGCGAAATTTAGCTTTAGGAACTAAGTCACGTATCTCATCAGTGCGATTTGAAACATAAACAGGTGGCACCTTCTGGCTATGTGCCCAAGAAAGTGCAATTTGACTGTCGCTCCAGACATAGACGTTATCAATCCGTAGTATGTCTGTATAAGCATCCAGTGTAAACTTTATTAGACGAGCAGACAGAAGCAATGCAGTAAGTTCAAATTCAGGATCTAGCCCAGCTTCCTCAAGATGTCGCAATATAGTAGCGTTGAGAAGGAACTGGGAACAAGTCGCTCTAAATAATACGACTCTGAATCTGTAGTGTAGATACTCTGAATCTAAATACATTGGGTCCCGTGGCCATAAACATTTTGTTGAGTCCCTGTCTTCACGATTGAGTTGAACCATCAGGAAGGCCTTTTCAATATCGGCGACACAGGCAAATTTATGAAACCTGAAGCGTAACATAATTTGTGCGAGATCAGAGACCAGGGATGGACCCGAATAGAGACAATCATTCAGGCTATAAGAGCGATGACTGGATTTAGCTGAGCAATCATATACAATACCAACAGGAGTGGTGGAACTGTCCTTTTTTATCCCATGGTGAGCAAGGTAATGAATGGTTTCCCCATACTCACCGGGATCTACTCTTTCAACAAATCCATGTTGTACCTGCTCTTCAAGTACTGCCGCATAAGTCTCACAATAATATGGATCTTTGACAAACTGCTTCTGAAGGCCCCGCAACCTACCAAGCGCTAGATTGAAGTTTGTAGGTAATTTACTCTTATTGTCATTCCAAGGGAACTGTACCACATACTGACCCCTACCAGAATCATACGTAACAGTTTCTTCGTACGAGCTCAACGCTAGCTTGGACTCCCGATCAAGTTAATGTGGGTCAATTCCAATATTATCTAAGTCTCATAGCTTATCTATATCAGTGCATGGATTATCAGGAACAGTAGTCCTAACATATTTGTCTATGGAGTTTACTGCTACTTTAAGGACTGTAACTACCTCCACCTTTGTGTCTTGAGATGAAGTTGAATAGGATCCGGAAATGGCATACCCTTGTATTGTAGAGAGTAATATCAGCTTATCTATCCGCCGATATCCAGGGTGCACCAGGTCGTAATAATAATCAGCTCCGACCAGTAGCATAATTCCGTTGTTAGCAGAGAGTTGATCATCAGCCAGTTTAAAACCCTTGCTTCTGAGATATTTCAATTGTGGTTGAATCTGTTGCTACATAGAAACTGGGAAGTTTGTCAACCACTACAGCCTTGATGGGACATACCTTCCTTCTATACATGTAGGAAATCTCCACAATATCATAGTCACTGGACTCAACTTCACCAGTAAAACCATAGAGACGCAAATTCTCTTGACCCTTGCTGGTACACTTGTAGTGTGGCAATGATGACCGCAGAACAAATGACCTCTGTGAGCACTGGTCGAGTAAGGTTCTTGTCATTATATACTTATCATTACTCCCCACTACTAGCAGCATCTTAACCCTCTCCGACATATGACGCGATTTTGAGCCTATTGGGGATACTTTAAAGCCTTTGTTACCATCAGGGGTATTTAGAAACCTTTAGTTTAGTTACTTCAACCTCTGCAGTTGTCTTTGAGTTAGCTGTGGGCAGAAAATTAATTTTGGAGAGGTAATTATAAGAGTGAGAGAACTCTATTTCTTATTTCTAATCTGGCAACCTCTGCGTCATAAATGCGTGAAAGGGATAGTAGGAATTATTCGACATTCTCTATAAACAATGGACATAGCAGGTACTTTATTGCCCTCGCTTATATTTTTATCATGTGACACTTGGTGGTTCTCCCCTTTTCCTTGCCGTCGTGCCGATCAGCAGGGCCCGTGAGAGGGGGGGGGGAAGCCGGTACCAAAAAACCGGGGCCCGGTAGTGTGAGGTTAAAAAAAAAAAAAAAAAAAAATATTCAATCATGATCATCTGGCTCTCTCTTACTCTGCTCTCTGTGCGTTCCCCATCCAATGACAACTCACTGTTGAGGGTCCTACACACTCACATCATATTCTCTTTGGCTGATTGGGTTATAATATTTCGAATTTCCATAGCACAACATCTATTAATCCTGGTCTCTCATTCTCTGTGTGTGTAGCTTGCGAGCCGGCCAATGAGAATTCGAGTATTACCCTCCCACACTCCTATCACGCTCTCATTGGCTGTCTGCCCTACGAGTGGAAAAATTCCTTAGCAAAACAATGAGCTGAATAAATGCCATCAGCCACCACACCAGTCGTTATTCTGCTAGTTCTAGTAGACAAAACGCCGCGAATGTATCCAAGTCTTTTCCTGTTTCTTGGTGTGTTAAATTGTTTATTGTGAATATTCTACTATATTCTACTACTTTTCAACTTTGTATACCAATTTGCCTTTAGATTTGGTATATTCAGAGCTTTGCTTTATTATAGATTTGCACTTTGACAGGTTCGTTAGGAATGGTAATTATTTCATAAATGTTTATACATATTTTAATAATGCATCACTTAGCTCTACTCCCACTAGTTCTGTATATTTTGATAGAACTAAACTTAAAGATGCCCTTAAATTCCTCCTTTTCAATACTTATGTTAGATTCGGGCCTTACATTTTCAAACAAATATTAGGAATTCCTATGGGTGGAAATGCTAGCCCTTTAATTGCAGACTTATTCTTGCTTGCTTTAGAATTTAAATATATAAAAGACTTAGTTGACAGTAGCAAGAAAAATAAAATCCCAGAAAAAATAGCACTTGCTAAATTGTTAAGTAATAATAGTAGATATATTGATGATATTCTTGTTTGCAATTTGTAAAATGTTAATCAAGTTGCTAAACTTATTTACCCTAATTCTATTCCCCTCACACAATGTAACGTAAATTATAAAGTTGAAAATGTTCTTGATATAAATATAGAGATTGTTAATGAACAGTGCATACTTAAAGTATATCACAAAGTTGATGATTTTAATTTTAACGTAATAAACTTTACTTTCCCTAGTAGTAATATCGATAGTAAAATAACTTATAATTGTTTTTATTCCCAGTTAATAAGATTTTGTAAAATCTGCACTAAAGTAGACGACTTTTGGGCTAGAGCTAGGTTACTTACTATACAGACTCTTAGTAGACAGAGGTTTTGAGGCAAGTAAATTGTTCCATAAATTTAATCTTTTTAGGGTCAATTATTGTGACTGTATTCTAAAATTTGACATCAATAATTTTAATCAAGCATTTTTAACTTGAAGTTTCTTGTATAACCTCTACTTACTTTTTGTCTGTATTTATTGTTTATCTTTTTCTTTTTCTGTTTCTATTATTAATATTAATATTGATGATTTTTTTTTTTTTAATTGATTGTTCTTGTTAAAAGAGTACTCTTTGTTTATATCTGTTGTTACTTCATATTTTGCAATTATTTGTCTTTATATTATATGTATTCATTGTCGATAGTATCAATTGCTTGCTTTTGCGATTTCCTTAGTTTATTTGTGCGATAAATGTAGGTTATTTGTAGGGTAGTTATTGATAGGGGTCACTTGAGGCATGCTATGCTTACAGGTACCTACCCGATAGCACTATCGTTAGTGAGTGCTGTACTGTATTTATATATTATTTTGTAATAGTATAGTTATCTTATCAATATTTGTATTTTGTACTATTGTTAATGTCTTGTCATGTTGCAAATTTGATTTTAAATAATATTTTGACATTTAACATGTAGTTTCTTTATTCATGCAGAGTTTAGTAAAATTTACCAGAACGTCCCGGACTTCCCAAACTTGACTAATTCCTTTAACGTGACGATAGTGCGTTGTTATATGCGCGATTAGTTTGCTTGGGAAACAGATTAACTTGCTCATGTAGTAATGTACACCCTATGTGGTGGATTGTGTTCTTTTATTTAATAATTTTCATTTTAGTAAGCGTTGTTTCCACATAGCGATTTTGATAATTTAATTTGACTTTATATTGTCCTTGTCCCAATTTTGGTTTGTTTAGTTAGCAAGTTTTACATTTTAATTGATAATCATGTCATTTATATATTTAACATTCGGTTAAAGCTTTGTAGTAATGAAAAACAGTGATTCAGCTTATGACAGTCTTGAACCAGGACGGGGTGAGGATTATTTGAATGGTAGTGTTCTGGACTGGTACACGTACACCTCCAGGCTCCAGCATCCCACCTAAATTAATATTTCATGGCTATCCGGCGAGGCAGTGACAGCTGTAGCCTGTATATGTATATTAATTATGGATTTTTAGTGACCGGTAAGCTGTGCAGGACAGGACTCTGTCACTCCAAGGATTTAAAAATAGAACAGGATTTGTATTCATGCCTTTTAGTTCATGGTGCATTCTGGATTTCTGACTAGTGACTAGTGAGTAGTTAGTAGTGACTATTAATTAAGTATTAACTCGCTATAATTAGCCTAGACGATTTTATGCATGCAGAGAAAGGTTAGCCTAATTGGCCAATTTGGTCAGTTCTTTAACCCTTTTTAGTTCCTCCATTCAAGTTCCAGGTGAGTTTTGGCCATTCATTTTGGTTAGGCCTATCATTTAAAGATTTTATTATACAGATTAACCCTTCCAAGTTTATGACAAATTTCAAGGTTATATTTTGGCTGTGATATGATTGTATATAGATTAGGAATAGGAAGGGCTACCGTATATGGAATAATGGAACCCACTGGGTTGATTCAGACTCCGATGAGAGACCTTCATCACCTTTTTAACATACAGATCTTTCCTAAACTGTATAAAATCGTCAAATTATTGTTCAAAGAAAGTGTCAAAATGCGTGGTGAACTTTAAAAAAATACGAAAGGTGTATACTGCTACCGGTATTAAATATATATTGTTTTTCTTTTCTTTTCAGGTTAAATTAATTCAATTATATTGCACTTATGCAATAGATGCTCTCTTACACATAAATCCAAATCTGTCCATGGGAGGGGGCCCCATATTATGCCCAACACCGGGGCCCCACACTGCCTCTCCCTGGCCCTGCCGATCAGACTGGGTACAAAGGGAAAACCAATGCTTTCCCTTGCAATACATACAGGGTTTGATGAAGGAATTTGTACAAGTGCTGTTGAAGTGGTCTCTTGCCAGACAACTGGTGCATAAGGGAAGCGATTTAGCATTGCCAATTTTCTGTGTAGCCTTAGGATACTTAGGACAGTGATACCATTGATGACCGTGTACACTGCACAACTTACAACCTGAAGAAATCGTCCTCTTCTGTTTAGGAGAAGTCTGTACCGGGTGGGAAAGCAGCAGTGGATGGCGACATCTCCACGTGTCGGTATTGTCCAGTACTCTCCATGTTGAACACTTCAGTCTGGAACACCTGAACCAACAATTCCAAATACAGTGGAGTGTCGCTTAGTTGACGTCTTACAATTTCTTTAAGGGGAGAGGGTACTTTGTTCATGATATTCACGCTGTAGATTTCCTCCTTGGTTATGGCCATTGTATCCATTGATCGGAGGAGGCTCTCAAAAGAGGCACAGTATTCCATTAATTCCGTCACATCATATGATGGAGGATCTAGAGCGAAGAATTTTGTGATTAATTGCTGTCTTGATTACTTCTTCTCTCCCATAAGTTCTTTTCAATAGATCCACTGCAGACTCATGCTTGTAGCTTCTAGTTGGTGCCCCTCTATCAGCTTCAAGGCCTCCCCTTTTAACTGTCCACGGAGATATGTAAATCTTTGGATGGATGTAAGTCTTATTCTGATGAACGGAACTCTCAAAAATATCCCTAAAATCCAGTCATGGTAGTTGGATCCCTAGAAAAGGTCGGCAGAGTAAGCCTTGGAAGGTTGATTCCAGTTGCCTTTGGAGTACCGGTAGCCTCCTTAAACAGTGTACGATTCTTGAGTTGAAGCTAATCTGGCTAATGCTGTATTAATTTATTCAATATATGCAAGATCTTCCGACATTTCGTCTCCCACCTTTTCAGGACCTGACAACAAACCATATACCTGGTAAGCATAATTGTCAAAAGTGGCAAGCGATTTAGTTACAGTAGCCTTCTTGCCCTTAATCTGATCAGCAGATGCAGTGTCTAAAAACACGTCAAGATCTCTTAATTAAGCACTTATTCAAGCTTCCCTTCATCCCTCCCTTCAAAATCTTCAGCTTCTTTAAATCCGCCATTGTTAAACGTTTAATATATTAACTCTCTTAACTACAAAGCAAACAAGTTAAATAAATTAATCTAAATTGCGTAGCAATGGAATTGCCACTCCCAATCTGGATACGTAACTACGTAACTAGCTGCTGTAGGATGAGTTATCTGAGCCATGATGATTTAAAAAGCAGAAACAAGAGAGCGATATCTATTCAGAAAGAAGGGGTAAATGACAAGAAAGGACTAATTAGACTATTTTAGATTAGGCCTAGCCCAGCTGCCCATGCCACAGTCATGAGGTCTGACTACTGAGTGTCAATCGCTTAGGAATCAACATAGACCGACTCTCATGACCGTAACTATAAGCAACTAGGCTATGAAATGAAATTAAAATAAGTCACATGAGAAACCCACCACTCCAGCAAAATGTTAATCAGAGTCTCACGATGACCAAACATAAAAGACACCAAGTACCACTAACAGTGTCATAAAAAACGACCACAGACACCTGGAGAATGAACCGCGCGAATTAGAACCAAATTGAAACCCTCCCACACATAACCAGCCAGGCATCCCTCAAACAAGCCAAGGAGTACCACGTCCAAAAAAACGGGAAACGATTCCCTAAAAAATAACAGGGACGGGGCACCACCGAAAAAACACAATGAAAAAGCTAGGCAATAAAACAAAAAATGCAAGGGTAGTCAGGCCCAACACCTAACACAGCAGCCATTTGTATATCCAAAGTGAACACGGAAGTAAACAAACACTAATACGGTAATATAATTAATAGTACCAGAAGTTCGAAGGACCAATCATTACCGAAGTTCGAAGGACCAATTATTGTGGGAAATATATATACATATATATATATATATATATATATATATATATATATATATATATATATATATATATATTAGTGTAGCCAGGGAGGATATTTTCTTTCAGGCAGGTGAGATTAAAATAATAGGCACAGTTTGCATTATTTTATTTTTTATTGATACTCTCAATTTTTCGTATAGTTTTTCTGGTATTTTCAGTAAGTTGGTAAAAGAGGTTTGCAAATGGTTCCGACGTTTCAATGGGCGCAGCCATCATTATCAAGGAGAAGTGAAGTTAGAAGGTGATAAGTTGAGTTTATATAGGCGATACAAGATCAAAAGAGGGATTATTGTGTGCTAGCTGCACGCTGGTTGGCTAACCTAAGACTAGCTCTGGTAGGCTGGCCGGACGCAGGAGTGGGCGGGGCCTCTGCGTCGTTCATCTGCGTGTGTGGAGGGGGCATTCCTGGGGGCATCATGGGGGGCCTCGCTGTGGAAGGGCGTGCCGAGAGTAGGATCTGGCTGTATTCCGCTTGTGTGTTTAAAGTAGGTTGGTATGTTTGTATATATATAGCTTCAAGAATGAATAGGCGGCGTGAGTCTATTTCTTTATCAAGAATAGAGGTGTGTTTATCTAAGTCGGGTCTGGTGAGTTCCTGATGGTGTGGGGATGTGTGGTAGTGGTCCTTGATAGCTCCGGCTTGAAGGTGGAAGGTAAGGCGACGTGACAGACGAGTCCTTGTCAAACCGACATAAGTGTGAGGTCCACAGTCCTCACTGTTACAGGTGTGTCGGTATATGACATGGTCCTCTTGTGACGGTTTCTTAGCGGTAGCCGGGCTGTTGCGAATGACTAGTTGTGATGTTTTCCTCGATTTGTAGTATATGGTGAGTTTAAGGTGTTGGTCAGGGTTCGTAGTTTTAACGTTGTTGCTGATAATGTCTCTCATTATGTTTTCGTCTGTTTTGTGATCTGAGGACATGTGGTTTTTATAGTAAATTTTTATGTATTCAGTGTTTGTATTAGTAGGCATGTCGTTTTTGTACCATGTTTCAAGGTGTTTGTTAATGGTGTGGGCGATGTCCGAGTTACTGTACCCATTGTTACAAGACAAGCCTCTCAAGTTCCTTGTGAGTGTCTCGCCAGGAGGTGCAGTGTGATAGGGCTCTCCTGACGTAGGCGGCGATGGTGGATCGTAAATATCGCTGGGGGCATTCACTTTCGCCGTTGAGACATAATCCGTTGTTGGTGGGTTTGGTGTAGACAGTGGTGGTAAAGCCTGAGGTGTTGTTGTTTACGAGGACATCAAGGAAGGGGAGATGACCGTTAGAGGACTCCTCGAAGGTGAAGTTTAGACTGGAAGAGGCGATGAATCGTTGTTGAAGGTCACGTAGCTCCTGTGGGTCCTTCACACGCACGAAGATGTCGTCCACATATCTGCAGTAGACGGAGGGGCGGTTGGTAGTCAGGAGCTCTTCTTCGATGGTGCCCATGTAAAAATTGGCAAAGAGGACTCCTAGGGGACTGCCCATTGCCACACCATCAATCTGCTGATACATGTCACCTCGCGGGCAGGTGAAGGGCGCCTCTTTGGTGCATATTTCCAGCAACGTCTTCAGGGCTGTTTCTGGGAGGTCTAAGGGTGTGTTGTCTGGGCAGTGGTAGACTCGATGTAGGATGAGCTCAATGGTGCGGTCCACAGGCACGTTGGTAAAGAGACTTTCTACATCTAGGGAGGCGATGATATGGTCGTCAGTAGAGGAGGCATCTCTTAAAATCTCCAGGAAGTCAGCTGACGAGGAAAGACTGTATTGGCTGGGGGTGTAGGGGGTTAGAAGTTTGTTCAAAGTCTTGGCAATTTGGTAGGTGGCGGTAGGGATCTGGGAGATGATGGGGCGAAGGGGGTTACCTGGTTTGTGGGTTTTGACTGTGCCGTAAGCGTACCCAGGGGAGAAGTCACCGATGAATTTTTTAAGGTGGATCCCTCCTGTCTTTGCGTTAATGGCGGTGATGGTGGTGTTGGTTTTCCGCTTTATTTCGTCGGTGGGGTTACGGGTGATTTTCCGGAATTTTGTAGAGTCGCTTAGGATGTGGTCCATCTTCTGCAGGTATTCATCTTTGTCGTGGATGACCAGGCTGCCAGCTTTATCGGCTCGTCTGATTATGATATTATTATTTTCACGAAGTTGTTTAGCCGCTAAGATGTGGTTTTTGTTGATTAATCCGCTGTTGTGGGAACCACGTGTTTTAGCGGCATCGGCTAGTAAGGTCGGTTGTAGGTTGGGTGAGGTTGTGAGTTTCCCATCCTTCTCCAGTTTTTGGATGTCGTCCAGGAGAATCTCGATCTCTAGTCGTTTTCGGTGTGGTCGGGGTTTAGAGGTGTAGTGGCAATTGAGTCCTTTGTTGAGGAACCATTTGCAAACCTCCTTTACCAACTTCCTGAAAATACCAGAAAAACTATACGAAAAATTGAGAGTATCAATAAAAAACTCAATAATGCAAACTGTGCCTATTATTTTAATCTCACCTGCCTGAAAGAATATATATATATATATATATATATATATATATATATATATATATATATATATATATATACATAGGTTAAATTATGCAATCACTGGTACATAAATTAATCCCGACAATAAGTTAAATAATCGAGGGCATCTTGATTTTTACCTGACCTTCCTAATACACTAATATACTGTCAAATTGAGTCATCAGCTAAGCGATGCCTTGAAGCCCTATCAACATCAAGTACAGCTACTCTAGCCTTCGTCTTAAGGGTTCTTCACACAGTCAGGAATGCGAGCTAGAATCACTAGGAGTAATGACTCCTGTTGATTCCTGGGAATACGACCGCGAGTGTCTGAGATTCCCCGTGCACTCACAACACCGTAGGAGCCAGCGGGAGTGTACCTGCGAATCACTGGGAGTCACTGGGAGTCACCAGGAATCACCGGGATAAAATCGGGAATGAAGTGCAAGTTATTGAAAAATTGAAAATTAACGGTCGCTTTCGGATTAGTGTAATTTACGAGTCTATAGGAGTAATACAGGAGTCACTGGGAGTTAGATAGGAGTCACTGGGAGTCACCAAGCATCACTGGGAGTTGTTAGGAATGAGATGCGAGTATGCCAGGCAAGGCCCGCATTGTGCACAGCCCCTATATAAGGGACCCCCAAGCTGTGCAACGCCACATCATCATTAAGTATTATGACTGAATTCATACATCATTACAGGCATTAATATAATACGATAAGTCTGTATTATTATGTACTGTAAGGTCATGATATCAATGCTTACTATACTTTACGAAACAAATATATTTAAACTATTGTCTAAATAGTGGATAGTTAATCCTTCCCACCTTGTTGTTTTCATTCGTTACCGAGTTATGTAATATTTCATACGATTACCTAATATAGGTAACACTTATAGGTTGTGTTAGTTTGCTTAGGTTAGGTCAGGGGAGTTGCAGAACTTCTAGATTATTAACCGGCGACTACAACGGTCCCTAAACAACCAAGCCATGATTCCGCTGCCTCAAAGTCTACCCCGGCGACTACAACGCCCTTCGAAGTAGTAATCCAAAACTCCACTCACCACCACCAAGCGAACTTGACATTTCAAAACATATACAAACACGTCTCCACCACTCTCGTTATGCTAGGTAAGGGGAGTTGCAGAACTTGTAGACTACAAGTAGGGTATTGTAACATTGACCATACATTGTTCACATTATTAATTACCTCACCTACCGTAATTTCCTTCTCTACACACAATCACTGGGTGAATACAATGTCTTGTGGGAAATTGTACTTACACAGGTTAATACTAGCTAGCCTATTTATAATGTTTGACCAAGAAAAGTAAACTACCCGTATACTGTATATGTTACTTTCACGTGAGGCGTATTACAGGTTTATATGAATAATATATTAATCCACCTTCATTTCACTTTGAGATAGCTTTCGAATGCACCTACAATTAATAAATACTGCACAATTGCTTGGAGGGGGGGGGGGGGGGGGGTGATCCCCAGGTGAGTAGGCTCTCTTTGCTCATCACCCACACCCATGACTCGTGGCCGGACGGATTGCCGACGGACATTTGGCCGAACGGACATTTGGCCGAACGGTTAGGTTAAGTTAGGTTAGGTTAGGTTAGGTTAAGTTAGGTTAAGTTCGGTTAGGTTAGGTTAGGTTAAATTAGGTTAGGTTAGGTTAGGTTAGGTTAGGTTAGGTTAGGTTAGGCTAGGTTAGGTTAGGGTCTGTCGGCCAAATGTCCTTTCGGCCAAATGTCCGTCGGCAATCCGTCCGGGAGCCCCCATGACTAGTGGGCCGTTTATTACATGTGCGCCCACTACAGGCATCTCTGTGAGCGCCTCTGCCGCTTGGAGAGCATGCTCGGTGACTCCCAGTGGCTCCTGGTGACTCCCGTCGATTCCCAGTGACCCTCAATGGCTCGCATGTATTACCTATTGTGACGCCTCGAGCGTTAGCAGAATGGTTGCGTGGGGAATTGCAGCTCGCTAGCGCTCGCCAGGATGGGGGGATGGGCTACAGTTGTCCTAGAATGATCTGCTTTATTTAACTAGTGTCGTGTTGCCACAGACAGTATAGAAATGGTCTTTGTTTTGGTCTGTGACCGCGTCTTATATTTTATATTCGCTATAATATAAATGTTGCTTGTGTGGGAGGCGAGCGAGAGAGGGTGAGGGAGTACACCTGGCAGCGGGGTGAGCTATGACGCGGCTCGCTTGGGCGCTGACGGCGTTGGCGGCCGGGTGGTCAACTAGTCCCTTCCCATCGCCGCCTCGTGTTCTTTACCAGCTCAGAGCTTGCCTGACACGCGTATCGCCTACATCCTTTGCAATTCTGTCCCCCATACTCGCCACTTTGCATACTATTTCTCTCTCTCGACTTCTCCTTTCTCATTCTCTAATCTTTATTAAACTCAACATCCCTTCTGGTTTCAGCATAGACGTTCACCGTCGACCAGTCGTATTGTACGCGAAGCTCTCAGAGATTTCCATGTATTAGGTTAAGGAGGTATTAGGCTTTATTGAGGTTTTTGAGAGACGGACTTTTCCGTTTGTGTCCTCTCTCGGGAAGGTTGTAGATCGGTATATGTCTCCCTGGCAAGGTGTTGAGTGATTCTGCTTGGTTATCTAAAGCTAGACTAGGGGTAAGGTTACTGTGTCGTTGTCTCCGATGTGTGCAGTGTTAGCTAAGCCCTGCACGACATCGACAGGTACTGTGGGAGCCTAAGTTGTCTTCGGGTGGGTTTACTTTGCGAGCACAGCGCTGTGGTGTGAGAGGGCCATAGCCTATCCATCACAACATAGTGCTGCCTCTTTGTGTTGACTTCTGAGGGATCGCCAGGATAGAGCTAGGTACTAGAGACCTAGATTTATCAAGAGAGCATCCCCGTCATATAACGTAATCTTCATTATACCACCTTCGGACAACGTTAGGCTACGAGCCGCATGCTCACCCATTGTTGCCCTGCCTTGATACCCCAGCTAGAATTTATTAACTGAGCAGACACTGGTTAGAGATAAGGCCCATTATTATATGTATGCAACATTATTATTCACTGCACTTTTGAGCCGAGGTTGTTGTTGAGTTGCACAACCCTAGTAGGCTGTTGCGTTGTGTCATGAAGCATTTCTTTAGTTGTCGAGCATTACTACCTTTGCGCAGTCTTTATTATTCGCCTGCCTATTATTACTATATGTCCTAGTATTTATTGTGACCCGTATTCTGCATTATAATTGTTCAAGATTCTTTACGAACATCTTCCCAGCATCAGACTTATTTCAGAAGTTTCTAGTTGATGTTGCAGGACTAGCATTGCACTCTCTTTAATACAGGAGTGCCAGTTATTTGAGTATCTACCGTAACGTTAATTAATCACGTTAACTATCTTTTCTTTGTGTAACCTAATCGAGTAATCTTTTACTGTTTGAGAATAGGCTGTTTCATTGAGCGTCAGCCTAGTGTGTGTGCACCAGTTACCGAGTCATAGGATACCTCGTTGTCCAGGCACGACTCAGGGCGGTAATGGTGTTTTGTTTTCCAGTGTTTAAGGCAGGGGTTGGATCTAGTGTTACCGTTGTTGCGTTTTGCCATTATCTAGTCCACTGTTGAAGAGCCCTGTGTCTTTGAGAACCTGGATCGTAACAAATGGCGACCTAGCTCAGGATCTTGTGAACTAAGAGATAATTGCAGGATTGTTGTGGTCATTTGTTTTATTGAGGAATATAGAGGGCACGTTAATTTTTTTTTTGGCAAAGTAGTATAGCACTTGAGAGTCTTCAGACATTTTTGGCAAGTGAATAGTGCTACATAAGAGTTTGGGGTACTTCTTTTCTGAATATTGTGGTGAGAAATTTTTGTGAGCATCATGTCTTATACCGGGTCAGAGGAGAATGGAGACACAGTACGTAATGTCGAAACTGAGGAACAGCAGCATGATGAAAGGGTTAATCGGGTGAACTGTGAGGAGGATGCTAGGATATTTTTGCAATGGCCTGTTACTGCCGAGCGGTTGGAGGGTATGGATCGGTACGGTCTTCAATGCCTGGCCACAGCTATCGGTCATGCGGTTACTAGCAGCATGACCAAGGATAACTTGATAACGTGTGTACTGGGCAGGGTGACTGGTGAGCGAGATGGGTTGAGTGCTCAGAGCCCTTTGGCCATGCTTCCCCTACACTCGACTCCCAGCCATCCGAGTAGTTTGCCGACCCCGGGTACGCTTCCGCAGTTGGGTGGTGACTGGCAGGGTGGGTTGCCCCTGGGGGGACCACCGGTAATTTCAAACATTGTAGCACCTTCACCTCCTCAAGGGTTAACTTCCGAATTATTGCTTCAGCTCGAATTAGCTAAGATCCAGCAGCAAATAGAATCAGCTAAGATCGAAGAGAGAAAGGCTATCAGGGCATCTGAGATTCAACAGAAACAAAGGGCATGTGAGCTTCAGCAGCAAACAGAGCTAGCAAAAATCCAAGCTGATTTAGAGTCGACTAGGTACTGTGCCGACATGGACGTAGAGAAGTCGCGAGTAGAGACAATGGGACAGCGACTTGTGGCTGGTAACCGTGTTCATGAGCAGTCTCTCTCGCACTTATTGAAACTGGTTCCGGTGTTTGATGAGAGTGGTGTAACAGAATTTTTCACACGCTTTGAGAAGAAGTGCCAGGAACACCAGTGGCCAAAGAATAAATGGGCAGCACTTGTATCCTCTAGATTAATAGGCAAGGGTCTTAAAGCCTACGATGCGTTGCCTATAGAGTCTTGTATTATCTATGAGGAACTCAAGGAGGCTGTCCTGAGAGTATACGAACTACAACCAGAGACATACAGGTTGAAGTTCCGGGGTGTTACCAAGGGTCGGGAGAGCACCTTTTTGGAGCATGCCCGGGAGCTGTCCGATGCTTTTGGGAATTGGCTGAGGTCGGAGAAAGCTACTACGTTTGACGACATTAAACAGTTGGTGCTTTTAGAGCAGTTTTTCAAATGCACGGGCGGCGACCTGAGGTTAAACCTTAAAGAAAAGCTACCAAAAACTCTACAGGAGGCAGCTGAGATGGCTGACCTCTGGCTATCACTAATTCGTGGGTGCGGGTCTGCCCAGCGTAGTGAGGCAGGTAACAAGGGGCGTGACGCCCCACCCCCCCGAGTTAGTGATATACCTTATGCAAACAAGTACAAGAGCCATGATACCAAGACTGACCACAAGACTAGCACCGTCCCATTTAAGAAGGGGCCGGGCCCTTCCCAGTACCAAGGGAAGCCCAAAGGGGAGTTGGAGTGATATCATTGTCATAAAAAGGGGCACTTTGCAAGAGTCTGTCCTAGCAAACCACCTACAGCAGCTGTGTCTTTGGCCTGCAACATTGGTGTGTCTCCGAAGTCATCTGAGTTTGCCCGGGGCAGTTCGTCAGAGGCTGAGGCACAGCCAATGCAGAAGCACCTGGGAGGCTCGAACCCTGCTCAGGATGTTTTTTGCGACCATAGAGGGCGGGGTTGCGTGATGTGGGCGGGGCGCAAGCATGGAGTAGAGGTCTTGCGTGATACAGGTGCTTCCCAGACTCTGATGAAAAACTTGACTGGCTACCCTATAAACGCGGCTCGGGTGGTGGTGGTGCAGGGTATTAATGCAACTCGGTCATACCCGCTGGTGCGGTTGGAGTTGGAGGTGGATGGTGTGGCACGTGCATTGGATGTCGGGATTGTGGAGAAACTGCCAGTGGAGGGCGTCGACCTTCTTCTCGGCAACGACTTTGCAATGCCCGCTTCTGAGGTTCTACCATTAGTCGTTGCCGAGAGGCCGGCCGACGTGAGTAGGGAAGAGCAAGAGTGGGTCGAGCGGTGCCAGATACAACCCATGGCGTGTGTTGTCACCCGAGCTCGGGCAGCTAAAGTGTCACAGCCTAGTCCTCCGTCTTCAGACCAGCGGAGGAACGATCAACAGGAGGAGGGTAAAGCTGGATTTGGTTTTAAGAGTTTTGACTCGGCGGCTCTCCTGGGTGATTCAGTATTAGCACCATTACTTAATTCTGGAGTAGCCCCTGGGCCTGTCATCGAGAGTGACGAGGCTGGGCATGACGAGTCTCCACGACAGCAATGTTATGTACATCGAGAGAGACAGAGGGAGCAGCCTAGTATCGGGGAAGGTCATGCATTGCTCCGGGAGCAGTTAGATCGCTTGGCACCATCAGATATACGTCGGTTGCAACTAGAGGACCCTGAGCTCCAAACGTGTGCTAATGGAGCTGTAGAGCTCGACGAGGACGGCGATGCACAGCCAGGAGATTTTTTTTATTTAGAAGGCATCCTCTATAGGCGTTTTCAAGACCCTAAACGTAGTTGGCAAGAGGGGTCCGGAGTAGTGGACCAGTTGGTGGTGCCACGGGAGTGCAGGGATAGCCTACTGAGGTTGGCGCATGACATACCACTGGCAGGACATCTAGGGGTGAGAAAAATGGTGGCGGCTTTAGAAAAATTGTTTTGGTGGCCGGGGTTGAAGGGGCAGGTGGTAACCTGGATAGCAAGGTGTCATACGTGCCAGAGGGTTGGAAAACCTAACCAAACAATTCCGAGAGCCCCGTTGCACCCCTTTCCTGTCAGTGGACCGCCCTTCAGTAAGGTCATCATTGATATGGTCGGACCCCTACCCCCTACTAGTGCCGGTAATACATTTCTATTAACTATCATGGATGTGGCCACTCGTTATCCTGATGCATATCCAATGAGAAATGGCACAGCGAAAACTGTTGTCCGGAACCTGCTCTTGTATTGCTCGCGGTATGGTTACCCGCAAGAGGTGCAATCGGACCAAGGCTCTAATTTTACATCTAATCTGTTCAAACAAACTATGATTCAGCATGGCATCAGCACTGTCGTCTCTTCTGCGTATCACCCGGAGAGTCAAGGGGTGTTGGAGAGGTGGCACGCCACGCTGAAAAGCATGCTTCGATGTTATTGCGCAGAGAACGGAAAGGATTGGGACCTTGGTCTGCCGTATGTTTTGTTCGTGGCAAGAGAAGTACCTGGAGAGAGTCTCGGTTTCAGTCCGAATGAGCTTGTTTTCGGGCATCAGGTGAGGGGCCCTCTCCACATGGTGAAGGATATTTGGGAGGGTACCGCTAAGCCATGTTCTATGTTGAGATACGTCCTCGAGAGCAGAGAGAGAATGCTTAGAAGTCTGGAGCTGGCCGGGCGTAATTTGGTGAGTTCGCAGGCCCGTATGAAGGACAGGTACGATACTAAGGCGAAACTCCGGGAGTTTCAGGTAGGTCAAGAGGTGTTGGTCCTGTTGCCTTTGTCAGGTCATCCTCTGGCTGCCAAGTACGCTGGGCCTTATCGGGTGGTATCATAGATCTCCGATCTAGATTACCTCGTTGCCACTCCAGACCGGAAGAAGCGTAACCAACTATGCCACATTAATTTGTTGAAGGAGTATGTGAGGCGCCCACCTGAGTCATTAGCTGTCCCTGTGTTGACCTGCTGCGGTCATGGTGGAGAAGGAGAGGGGGGCAGCAATGACCAGGTGGATGATAACTGGGATTGTCATGTCTCGGCTGATCAGTGGGCGGGGAATTCGAGCCAATGTGCGCATGATGCTCTGGCGCACCTGCCGGAGGAACAGCAGGTGGCAGTGCAGCGCCTGTTCGATTCATGCCCCACTCTATTTGCCGAGCACCCAGGCCTCACTACTCAAGCG
Organism: Paralithodes platypus; assembly: GCA_032716605.1. Lineage (NCBI taxonomy): Eukaryota > Metazoa > Arthropoda > Malacostraca > Decapoda > Lithodidae > Paralithodes > Paralithodes platypus. The sequence goes on along the minus strand of CM064565.1, from coordinate 9,068,449 downwards.
GTGCATGACGTCGATGTAGGAGAGCACCCCCCCTTCAAGTCGATACCTTATCGGGTGCCACCCATTAAACTCCCAGCGCTCAGGGATGAGCTGGAGTATATGCTGGCGAGAGGCTTGATCGAGAAGGGGGCAGTACGGTGGGCTTCTCCTGTCACTCTGCAGCCCAAACCTGATGGAAAAGTTCGGTTCTGCATTGACTTTAGGCGGTTGAACGGGTTGACCCCCACCAATGCATATCCTCTTCCCCGGGTGGATGACAGTGTGGATAAGATCGGGAAAGCAAGGTACTTGACCAAGGTAGACCTCGTCAAAGGCTACTGGCAAGTACCACTGTCTGAGCGGGCTAAAGAGGTGTGCGGGTTTGTGGTGAATGGCAGTACTTACCGTTGCAACGTGATGCCATATGGTCTGAAAAATGCACCGGCCACTTTCCAGAGCTTAATGAACGACATCGTAGCAGACATCCCAAACTGTACTGTCTACCTTGATGACGTGATCATTTATGACAACGATTTCCAAAGTCACTGTGAGCACATAGAAGCCTTATTTAGTCAACTTAGTAAAGCAGGCTTGGTGGTTAATCTGGGCAAGTGTGACTTTGTGCAAGCCACGGTGCAGTATCTGTGGTTTGTGGTTGGGTTAGGGCAGGTGAGCCCGCCCCAACAGAAGATACAGGCTATCGACTTGTTCCCCAGGCCGACCACCAAGCGGCAGATCATGAGATTTTTGGGCATGATTGGGTATTACCGCCGCTTTATAAGAGGTTATTCTACTGTGTTAGCTCCTTTGACAGATCTACAAGCTAAAGATCAAAAGTTCCGCTGGGCACCTGAGTGTGAGCAGGCGTTTCGAGTAGTTAAACACCTTTTATGCACTCACCCTATCCTCAGGGCCCCGGACTTTGAACGACCATTTCAGTTGGCGACTGATGCCAGCGGAGTAGGGGCTGGTGCCGTACTTTTGCAGACAGACGAGGAAGGTCTTGAGCATCCAGTCAGTTTCTTTTCAAAGAAATTTAATTCAGCACAGAAAAACTATTCGGTTGTTGAAAAGGAACTGCTGGCAATCGTGTTAGCACTCAGACACTTTGAGGTCTATGTTCCTGCCTATGGGCCAGTCGTGGTAGTGTATACCGACCACCACCCGCTTAAATTCCTCAATCAATTCCACAACCGGAATATGAGGCTGACCAGATGGTCGCTCATGTTGCAAGAGTACAACTTAGACATTCGCCATATTGCCGGTTGTGAGAATGTGATTGCGGACTGTTTGTCGCGGGTGGAGGATCCGGGGTAGGCTACCACAGTATGTTGGTATAGCCTCCTGTCTTGGCTCGCGGTGTATTTTTGCGCTGGTGCTTGTTGGCTCGCGTGTGTAGCATCAGCGTAGGGTCGCAGGGCAGGAGTTATTGGCTTTGATTAGAAGAAAATTAGGCTACATCTATAGTAGCCGCCAAAAACAACATTAAAATAAATTATGAAAAATTAAATAAAAACTCTTTCTTTTTGATAATTAATTTTAAGATAATATTGTAGCTGAGTACTGAGTGCAGATGATTTTCCCTCAGTAGGCTGTGCTTCTTAAAGCTCGCTCTGGGGGCACAATGTTATGAATTAATGTATTATATTTGGGAAGGGTGATAAGATTTGTTTTATATATAAATGTTGTTGTATTTTTTTGAGGAGACTGAGCTTGCATTCCATGAGTGGCAGAGTGGTTAGGAGTGGCAGATTCTAGCGACATTCTGCCTGTTCAGATATGGGCTCATGGTTGAGTGTCCCATATCTTGGGGGGGGTGTGACGCCTCCCGGCGTTAGCAGAATGGTTGCGTGGGGCATTGCAGCTCGCTAGCGCTCGACAGGATGGGGGGATGGGCTACAGTTGTCCTAGAATGATCTGCTTTATTTAACTAGTGTCGTGTTACCACAGACAGTCTAGAAATGGTCTTTGTTTTCGTCTGTGACCGCGCCTTATATTTTATATTCGCTATAATATAAATGTTGCTTGTGTGGGAGGCGAGCGAGAGAGGGTGAGGGAGTACACCTGGCAGCGGGGTGAGCTATGACGCGGCTCGCTTGGGCGCTGACGGCGTTGGCGGCCGGGTGGTCAACTAGTCCCTTCCCATCGCCGCCTCGTGTTCTTTACCAGCTCAGAGCTTGCCTGACACGCGTATCGCCTACATCCTTTGCAATTCTGTCCCCCATACTCGCCACTTTGCATACTATTTCTCTCTCTCGACTTCTCCTTTCTCATTCTCTAATCTTTATTAAACTCAACATCCCTTCTGGTTTCAGCATAGACGTTCACCGTCGACCAGTCGTATTGTACGCGAAGCTCTCAGAGATTTCCATGTATTAGGTTAAGGTGGTATTAGGCTTTATTGAGGTTTTTGAGAGACGGACTTTTCCGTATGTGTCCTCTCTCGGGAAGGTTGTAGACCGGTATATGTCTCCCTGGCAAGGTGTTGAGTGATTCTGCTTAGTTATCTAAAGCTAGACTAGGGGTAAGGTTACTGTGTCGTTGTCTCCGATGTGTGCAGTGTTAGCTAAGCCCTGCACGACATCGACAGGTACTGTGGGAGCCTAAGTTGTCTTCGGGTGGGTTTACTTTGCGAGCACAGCGCTGTGGTGTGAGAGGGCCATAGCCTATCCCTCACAACATAGTGCTGCCTCTTTGTGTTGACTTCTGAGGGATCGCCAGGATAGAGCTAGGTACTAGAGACCTAGATTAATCAAGAGAGCATCCCCGTCATATAACGTAATCTTCATTATACCACCTTCGGACAACGTTAGGCTACGAGCCGCATGCTCACCCATTGTTGCCCTACCTTGATACCCCAGCTAGACTTTATTAACTAAGCAGACACTGGTTAGAGATAAGCCCCCATTATTATATGTATGCAACATTATTATTCACTGCACTTTTGAGCCGAGGTTGTTGTTGAGTTGCACAACCCTAGTAGGCTGTTGCGTTGTGTCACGAAGCATTTCTTTAGTTGTCGAGCATTACTACCTTTGCGCAGTCTTTATTATTCGCCTGCCTATTATTACTATATGTCCTAGTATTTATTGTGACCCGTATTCTGCATTATAATTGTTCAAGATTCTTTACGAACATCTTCCCAGCATCAGACTTATTTCAGAAGTTTCCAGTTGATGTTGCAGGACTAGCATTGCACTTTCTTTAATACAGGAGTGCCAGTTATTTGAGTATCTAACGTAACGTTAATTAATCACGTTAACTATCTTTTCTTTGTGTAACCTAATCGAGTAATCTTTTACTGTTTGAGAATAGGCTGTTTCATCGAGCGTCAGCCTAGTGTGTGTGCACCAGTTACCGAGTCATAGCATACCTCGTTGTCCAGGCACGACTCAGGGCGGTAATGGTGTTTTGTTTTCCAGTGTTTAAGGCAGGGGTTGGATCAAGTGTTACCGTTGTTGCGTTTTGCCATTATCTAGTCCAATGTTGAAGAGCCCTGTGTCTTTGAGAACCTGGATCGTAACACTATCTTTATCCCAGTGACTCCCGGTGAAACTGAGAACTGAAACTGAAACCGAAACCTGTCCGCGAATTAGATACGAATCACCGAGAATCACCAGGACTCTTTGCGAGTCACTGGGGAATCACTGGGAGTCACTAGGAATCACTGGGAGTGGTCCGACTCGTGGCGAGAACTTTAAAAACGGTGAACATTTTGTCTGACAGGGCCAATTGCCCGCGACTGGTTTGGAGTCACTGGGAGTCTTAACAGGAGTCACTAGGATATCGCTAGAGTCACTAGGAGTCATCGATTTTCATCGCAAATAGGCCCAGGAATCCGAATTTTCAGCTACTCCTAGTGATTCTAGCTCGCATTCCTGACTGTGTGAAGTACCGGTACACTTTAGGCTTGAGAGCCACTCCATGAGGATCGTCAGTAATGTGGCCCTGTTCGCCTTGGAATTTTCATGTCCTTCCAAAAACTGCTTCTCCCATTCCCTAAGCTGTTGGAAAATTCAATTATTATTCTTTATAACCCGTATAGGCCCTATTACAACATTTCTTAAAAGTGTCTTATTGGCACTAAAATATAAGAAATATGCCAGGACTATCATCCAATTGATCTCATCTCTTGTATCTCTAAAGTTTTTGAAACTATTCTTGAATCCACATTTCTTAAGCATTTCTCTTCTCATACTCTACTCTCAGATCACCAGTATGGCTTCCTTAAGGGTCGCTCTACTGGTAATCTTCTTTCATATCTTACTAACTCTTGGTCATCCTCCTTTCGGGACTTCTGTGAGACCTTTTCTATTGCACTAGACATATCAAAGGCCTTCGATAAAGTCTGGCACAAATCTTTAATTTCTGAACTACCGTCCTTCGGTTTCTATCCCTCCATCTGTGCCTTTTTCTCTAATTTCCTTTCCGGCCGTTCCATAGCTGCAGTTGTGCATGGCCATCGCTCACTTCCTCATCCTATCAACTCCAGTGTTCCTCAGGGCTCTGTCCTATCTCCCATTCTCTTTCTAATTTTCATAAATGATCTTCTCAACTGTCCCTCCAGTCCCATCCGTTCATACGCAAACGACTCTAAAATTAGTTTTCCTGAACGCCCCAGCCAACAATCCCTCAAAAACAAGCGTAATGAAGCAATGCAACACTTATCTTCTGATCTAATTACTATTTCCAATTTGGGCTTCTTACCTTTTATGCTTCCAAATTCCCAATTTCTTCATCTTATTACCCATTCAGAACTTCTAGAGGACTATCCCTTACTCTTCAACAATACAAAACTCAATCCTTCATCTTCTCTCAATATTCTCGGTGTCTCCTTTTCCTCTGCTCTCATATGGAAGGACCCTATTACCAGTCTTGCTAAGGCAGCCTCCGAGAAGCTGGGTGTGCTAAACCACCGCGAGGGGTTCTTTACAACTGCACAGCTTCTTGCTCTGTACAGGGGCACAGTGCATCCTTGTAATGAGTATTGTTCACATGTGTGGGGAGGATCCTCTCACACCGCACTCCTAGACAAAGTGGAAAGGAAAGCCTTCCGTATCATTAACTCCCGTCCACTCACCAACTCTCTGCAATCTCTCTCTCTTCGCCGCAATGTTGCATCTCTCTCGCTATTCTATAGCTACTACAATAATTTCAGTGTTGCTCAGAACTTTCCCAGTGTATACCATCTCCTCTACATAGGGTATGTAGTACCCGTCTTGCAACACAATCCCACCCCTACTCTGTGCAACTCTCCAACACAAGACTGAAACGGTATTCTCAGTCTTTCTTCTATTCAACTGCTGAGCTCTGGAACTCTCTCCCAGAATCAGTCTTTCCCTCTTCCTATGACTTAAATAGCTTCAAACTCCGTGTGTCCAGGCATTTTGGCTCGAACGTCCCTTGATTTTGGCCCTGTCACTCTTTCAACTCTGGGGGAGGCACTCACTACAGGCAGTTCTGCCTTTGGTCTCCCTCACTCACATAGAGAAAAAAATATATAAATAATAAACGTAGGCCCTGTGTAAGCACCGGGCTTTAGCTATGGGATACTCCTATAGCCATAACAAGTACATTAATCAAAAGAGAGAACACCGTTTCATAATTAGTTATCTTGTAGGTTTACCATCTAAGGGTTCCCTCTGGAGACAAGATATGTGTACATGATAATTAATTAAGTATTTAGGTTACATTTACATTTAACACAATCATTGAGGCTACAAAGAATATGGTAGCTATACTTTACATGCATACCGGTATGCCAATGAAATCCTAGACAGTTACCAATAAGCCAGCTCGGATCAATAATGAAGTTGAGACAATTAATTCTATTAATTTGAGAATGGTGTACATTCTCTTAACTCCAAAATGAGCATAACACCTCCAAATCTTTTCATCCCCATCCCTATTAACTATAGAGATACAGAATTGTACTTAGTACAGGGTGTCAAACGAGAGATCTATACCCTTTTGTTTGTTATCATTACTAAATATTAACTTAAACATACCGGTATGCTTCATAATCACACATTTCTTATTGAATCCTTGTAAGTGATAAAACGGCCAAAACAATGCAACCTCCTCTCAATTTTCCTGTATTCTTTCCATTCTTAAAATATACTATACAGTAGTTAAATGAATGAGCATTTTTGTCATGTAAATTTAACCTTAATTCAGGCAACAAGTACAACAGCACTTAACAACAGCACTTAACACATAACAACTTAACAAAGTACAACAGCACTTTGGGCGGGTGCCCAACTCCGAAAGGAGTTGAAGTAGGGGAGCTATCCCCCTGCCAAAGGCGGCTTTCTAGGGCCTTTCCTAGCTGATGCTGAGACGATTGGGTTCTAGTCATGTGGTGATGGACTGGTCTATCAGAGTGAGAGCTGAGCGAACTCTGCCATACCCATAGCTTACTCTGACTGTTCCTTTTACTTATATATCTTCTAGATCTCAAGTGACGGCGTCTTTTCCGTGGATCGACCTCCTTACTGCCAACCTAAAAGTTGGCAGATTGGGAGCCAAAGCGTCACATTTTTCCCTTGCCCCTCAACTTTCCCTTCATAATTGCTGAGGGGCACAGGGCCTTGGGTGGGGCTTTGGTTTCCCGGGCGTTTCCGCGCCCTCCTCAGCTCCCTGCCTTAGAGTGGCTTCGGTCACCTGGGTTTTGTTAGTGGTAAGCAGGGAGGGTTTTGTGGGGGCGCTCTATGGCCTGGGCCTTGCTCGGGACCTTGGGGCTGTTCGGCCAGGCAGCCTGGGGAACAACAACAACAACAACAACAGCACTTAAATAATTCATAAGATAGCAAACTTTTGCTAGAAGCTCCACCTTCGGTGATTCCGGTGCTATTCCTCTCTCTCTGCCCCTCTCTCTTCTACTTATGCCTAATATCCTAATTTCTTCTGAAGATGTACTTTCCACCCTCTCTGGGCTTAATACTAAGAAGGCGTACGGTCCGGACGGTGTTCCTCCTGTTGTATTAAAAAATTGTGCTTCCGTGCTGACTCCCTGCCTAGGCAAACTCTTTCGTCTCTCTCTCTCCTCTAACATATTCCCTTCTTTTTGGAAGTTTGCTCTCATTCAACCTGTCCCAAAGAAGGGTGACCGCTCTCAACCCTCCAAATACCGTCCAATTGCTTTCTTCTCTTGTATCTCTAAAGTTTTTTAAACTATTCTTGCTTCCAAATTTCTTAAGCATTTTTCTCATAATCTGCTCTCAGATCGCCAGTATGGCCTCCTTAACACCTACTGTCGCAGCGACGTACGTTGGCCGACAGTAAAATAGTCACTCGCCAGTACCAACGCCGTACGACGTACGTCAGTAATAATCGATCCTTGTACCGAGCGGTACCTGGCAACATGACTTGTAAACACTGTTTTGAGACCTTGGCAACACTTCTCAAAGTATATCTGAGGTCCCACGGGCGAGCTGGCTTAGTACTCATCCAGCTTTCGGGGTGAAAGGATGCTCTCTCTCGACTTTGAAACCATTTTGGCCACAATGCTTGGTACAGGAGGTCACATTTATAGTAATACCCTCTGGTACAGTAGGGGTTAAGGGTCGCTCTACTGGTGACCTTCTTTCATGCCTTACTAACTCTTGGTCATCCTCCTTTCGGGACTTCTGTGAGACCTTTTCTATTGCATTAGACATATCGAAGGCCTTCGATAGAGTCTGGCACAAATTTTTAATTTATAAACAACCCTCTTTCGGTTTCTATTCCTTCATCTGTACCTTTGTCTCTAATTTTCTTTCCGGTCGTTCCATAGCTGCGGTTGTGGACGGCCATCGCTCACATCCTCATCCTATCAACTCCGGTGTTCCTCAGGGCTCTGTCCTATCTCCCATTCTCTTTCTAATTTTCATAAATGATCTTCTCAACTGTACCTCCAGCCCTATCCATTCATACGCAGACGACTCTGCCTTACACTACTCGATTAGTTTTCCAGAACGCCCCAGCCAGCAATCCCTCAAAAACACACATAATGAAGCCATACAACACTTATCTTCTGATCTAATTACCGGTACTATTTCCAATTGGGGCAGAGAAAACCTTGTTACCTTTAATGCTTTCAAAACCCAATTTCTCCATCTTACTACCCGTCCGGAACTCCCAGTGGACTATCCCTACTTCAACAATACAAAAATCAATCCTTCATCTTCTCTCAATATTATTGGTGTCTCTTTTTCTTTTGCTCTCACTTGGAAGGAGCATATTACTAGTCTTGCTAAGGCAGTCTCCCAGAAGCTGGGTGGGCTAAACCGCCTCAAAGGGTTCTTTACCCCTGCACCGCTTCTTACTATGTAAAGGGGCACTGTGCATCCTTCTATTGAGAATTGTTCACATGTGTGGGGAGGATCCTCTCACACAGCACTCCTAGACAAAGTAGAAAGGAAGACTTTTCGTATCATTAATTCCCGTCCACTCACCAACTCTCTGCAATCTCTCTCTCTTTGCCGCAATGTTGTATCTCTCTCGCTATTCTATCGCTACTACAATAATCAGTGCTCCTCAGAGCTCTCCCAGTGAATACCACCTCCTCTACGTAGGGTACGTGGTACCCGTCTTGAAGTTGCAACACAATCCCACCCCTACTCTGTGCAACTCTCCAACCCAAGAGTGAAATGTTATTCTCAGTCTTTCTTCTATTCAACAACTGAGCTCTGAAACTCTCTTCCAGAATCAGTCTTTCCCTCTTCCTATGACTTAAATTGCTTCAAACTCCATGTGTGCAGGCAATTTGGCTCGAACGTCTCATGATTTTGGCCCTGTAACTCTTTCAACTATGGGGGAGGCACTCGGTACAGGCACTTCTGCCGTTTGCCTCCCTCATTCACATAGAAAGAAGAAAAAAATAAATGGAGACAGAAAGAACCCATTCCATACTCACCGGCGTCAAAAGTATCATTCTGAGCGTCATAAGAGTGTGAGGCCGGCACATCACTGTGGTCATTTTGGTGGCTGGCTGACACCTGGACGAGAGAGTAATTACATTTTAACCCTTCTTTAGCGGCCTATGCGGTTTATTTATGTGTACCGCCCAGCGGGGTGTTTTTAGCCAAAATAGGGCTGTTTACGTGATCATTTTCATGCCTAAATAAGACCCAGAACGTAAAACAAGTATCTATCCCTGAAAGGGCATAAACAGAGCTTTCGAATGACACCATAACGATCCTTGTATGATGGATAGTTTTCTGGCAATAACCGTGCAACGCGAGTGCAAAAAGCAGGTAATTCGGTACTTTCCCCATATAATTGAGTATGTAGCGAGTGAGAGAGGGAGGAGGGAGCTGAGATTCGTGTCAGTAGGTTCGCCGCGGTGGTCTGGAGCAGTCATACGCTCGCTAGTCTCCTGCCACCACTTGTCTCTCTCTCTCAGCAACATTACGTGCTGAAATTGCCACTCGAGTTATGTCGAGCGCCGCCACATAGTCCAGCTTTATTAAATACGACTTAAGTGGTGAGCCGCTTTTTAAGGGTTAATATGTATTCAATTTACCACCTGACAGTTCTATAGCTTGGCATTTATGTATGTTATTTCACCCCTTGAATATGAAGTATAATTTGTATTGCAAGTCAAATTTTAATATTAGCAAATACAAGCATACCACTGGCATTTTATTATTGAAGGTTTAATAATAAATTATATTTATGTAATATTAATCCAAATACGTAGCACAAAGAGAGGCATATCTATGCAATAGTCGAACATAACTTTAATTCCACTTTACGCTAGAATTTTTTGAGGACTATGAATACTGGTACCGTATATCGTGGCATACAAGGACATGCAACAACTATCCCAAATGTTCTCCCCAAGAAATACCGTAGTTGTGAAGGGATGTTAACTAGAGACACGTGCATGTCATACAAGACCAACTTGGAGTTAGTAATTTACAAGTCCTTAGAAAATTCCAAAGTGCCAAATACTTACGTGAGTTAGATGAAGGGGAGCTGAACCACCAGGAACCGGCGGGGTGAGGCCGTGAGGGAAGGCCGGGCTGGCTGAGTCAACGCGGAAGGCTTGGTCGTTAAATTGCCAGTACTCTCCATCCTGCAGGGGTGGGTCGAATCGCCAATAGCTTGAACTCTGTTGGGGAGGGGTTAGTATGTGAGAAGAGGTGCAGATATTATATGTTATAATTTAGAACACCATTGTTTCCTACCATATCCAATATAATTAGAATATAATACTATACATTCATCAAACTTAAGGCAGGAATTATAGTTCTAATAGGCCTAAATGGTCTTCGGCAATATTTTTATTTTTTTTTTTTTTTTTGGGGGGGGGGGGGAGGCCATAAATTGAGCATAGAAAATAAAAAATAGGGTTCTCCTGAGTTTTGCATTTTTGGCTTTAGTTCGTCTATATAATCAAGTAGGCCATGGGAAATTTAGAATGTAAAAAGCCTCACCTCGAAGAAATAGATCTTGATGTTGCCAGACCAGATGAAAGCACCATTCACGTTGTTGGGGATACCATCAAAGCCCATGTTGATCTGCTTAGCGTAGCCAGAGTCGATGGTGGAGTCTGTGAGGCGCCAGTACTCCGACCCATTGAAGTAGATCTTGGTCGTTGGTATAGGTGAGGGCGGCATCAATGTCCCTGGGCTGGCCAGGTCTGGGCGATGCGCTTGGGGAAGCTGGCCGCTACATCATCAAAAGTTCGTTTCTAGTACTGGGAGTGTTATACCCGGTTTTTACTGGGGTTGTATTGCCTTTATAGATAGATTCTTACTCGACTGGCGAAGATGAGAACACACAAGAACACAAGCACGAAGGTAATAGAGGATAATATAACACAGAGTACAAACATAGATTATTCTTAATCACACAAATCATATAGGTAGAGGTGCAATGTTACATAAGACATGGATAGGTTATATATAACAGCATAATCGAGGATCCTCTAGGTGTCTCAAGGGGAAGATATAGGCAGGTTCCGACGATCTCTGAAGACGTGGCTGCCTGGTATTCCCCATGACGGCCTGGTCCGTGGTGGTGGTCATGTTGTGTGACGGTGACAGAAGGCAGAGGAAGACTTCCTTGTAGATCTTCTGAAGACTGTAGATGTTAGGGTCTTACATGAAAACGAGCCGTTTCACCAGTGTCTTACGCTCTCATATCATGGGATTAAAGTAAGGAGCCGTTTCACCGGTGTCTTACACTCTCTCTTACAATCCAGACCTAGACTTCTATGGGAGTCTTTGGAGGAACTTTTATGTTGGAATTTGGGGATTTTACGAGTACGAGCCGTTACACCAGTGTCTTATGCTCTTGTATCGTAAGGACTAAGTTGGGAGTTGTTTCACCAGTGTCTTACACCTTCCACTACTAAAGTCCTGACTTAGAGGGAAGCCGTTTTAACAGTGTCTTACGCTCTTCCAACCAAGTCCTACTGAGGGGGTAAGTTTACTACAAATAAAGCGTGTGGCCAGTGCTCCATACTCGAGTTATAGTAACTCCTATATCAAGGTAAAGTGCACTGGTTTGCACCAGTGTGGCCCAACAAGGATACAGGTATATTGTTGATATCTTCGAGAAAAGGCGTCGAGTAGTTCCACCAGTGTGTTACTCCCTCAAGGCACTTTTCTTGGATATAATCCCGTCTTCCAGATATTTAACCTGTCAGTACGGTCAAGAGTATCGTTCCAACTGTACTGATGATGGTTTTGACTGGAGAGGTCTTCCCAGTTTCGTCGTTCCTTCCGGTTGCGCATCTCGCTGTTAGAAAGGCAGATGTGCTTGGAGGAAGGTCTATGTCGACGGCGGTAGCCCTTCTCAGGATTCGCGCCACGGCGTGGTGCTTCTCCAGGCAAGATGGGCGCGTGGTGGTCTCGGGTTTATGGAGGATTTCTTCTCCCTGATGTTTGTATCGAACCTCTCACATTTCCCTGGTGGTGTCAATGGATAACCTTACTGTTAGGTCCTTTCATGGGGTCGGGGGAAGTGGTGAGGCGATGCTGGTGACCCGGGCCTCTTGTGTTATCTTGCCTTGGTAGCGTGGTGACAGGAGTTGTTGTTGGGGGTCATATAGTGCGACTTCCTTGCACCTCGGTGTTCCTTCCTTTTGCCCTGGTACTTTTATCCCTCATCTCAGGGAGCCTAGTGGAGAGCAAGAAAAGAGGTAAAATTAAACCTTTTAACATTCTCCTAATGCTGATTTTATATTTATTCTGTCTAATACCAGATAGTAATATTGAAATCTGCCTAACATTAGGAGATACTCAGAACAGTTAGGAAGTTGTATATATTGTGGCTTGACTGTTAACTTTCATGAAACAAATTCTTATGGTATAGCACACAGTAACTTGGTATAGTAACTTACAAGTTACAACTGCCTAGATTTTCTGAGCATGGGCGTATTATGAAAGATCATCTATAATATATACTAAGAGCCACTAATTCTCTTGGTATAGCACACAGTAACTTATCATAGTAACTTACAACTGCCTAGATTTTCTGAGCATGGGTGTAATATGAAAGATCATCTACAATACTAAGGAAGACCATCTGCAAGCGGACTCACTATTGAAAACATAGGTTATCATGTTCACCATAGTGATGATAGTGTCAAGATCTTCAGTCACCAGTGCCAGTGGTGGGCGGTTGCTGGGTGGGCGGGGTCGGGCGCGTCTGCTTCTTTCCGTACAGAGCCTGAAGGAGGGGGTAGAAAAAAGAATGAGAAACAAGAAATCATTAATCAGAGGGCTAATTTTTACTATTCACAAACTCAAATTTAAAACTGATTAGTTAACTACTGGTAACTTATATAGTACATGTTTGCTAACAGGAGAATACGCAAAAAAGTGTCAAAATCAACTATTTATGTATCATATATAGGCAGGAGACTACAGGCGGTATCCCACTGCGCGAACTTTCGATGGCGAACGCCCTGCGACTGTGGGTTTTTTCTATATCCGTTAATTCGCGGTGAATAGGGCGTATTCAGAAGCGAATGAAGTCGACCAAGGCGAATGATGTCGATCGCAGTGCGACAGAAGTACAAACACAGTGTGCTTGTGGCGACTATTTAGGCGATTATGACGAATGATGTGCGACATTTTATGGCGAACCATTGCGAATTTGGCGATCGATGATGGCGATAGTAGCGATTGCAGGGGGAATGTCCGACTAATGTTGGAATATGTGATGCAAAACACCGCGAATGTGGCGAATGGTAGATGACCATCAAATATACGTTCTCCATTGATCGCACCTCCGACCTCGTCATTGGGTAATTGGAGATGCAGATCAGGTGTGGGTATATAAATAGGATGGTGGAGCTCTGGCCTACAACAGTGTTTTTCATCAGCTCTACCGTACCACACCTTGTCACAGAACCAAACCACAGCGCCATGGATTTACTCACTACAACCTCGAGTGTTCCTCTACCCTTGGTTCTGGCAATGCAGCGTAAATATGCAGAGATCGAGTTGCTTGCAGCCCTCATCAAAAGAAAACAAAAAAGGAAGCAGAAGATGGAAATGAGGAAAAGGAGGTGGTATGTCCGACCTATGCTTTTGCGGCGTGAAGATCTTGGGCTCTACCACCAATTGATGGTTGAGTTGGCAGAGGAGGATAGTGAGAAGTTCAAGAACTTCATGAGGATGCCTGTCATTATGTTCAGGGAGTTGCTTGGTCGTGTCGGGCCAAGGATTGCAAAGCAGGACACTAACTTTCGTGACAGCATCGAACCAGGTTTGCGGCTCGCAATAACGATGCATTTCCTGGCCCCTGGAAACACCTACACAGACCTATGTTATGGCTTCCGAGTTGCATCAAACACCATTTCCAAGATCGTCCCTGAAGTGTGTGAAGCAATTGTGGAAGAATAAATGAAGGAGGTCATGGTCTGCCCAAAGACACCTGTTCAGTGGAAGGCAGTGGCAGACCAATTTGCTCTCCACTGGGACTTCCCACACACCTGCGGTGCCCTGGATGGCAAACACATTGCCATCAAATGTCCTAAAAATGGGGGCTCCAAATTCTATAACTACAAGAAATTCCACTCGATAGTTCTCATGGCCCTGGCTGATGCCAACTATCGATTTCTGTACGTTGATGGAACCCACGGGTGTTCGTCAGATGGAGGTGTGTTCCTTGACACCCCATTGCGGAATGCACTCGAGGAGGGCCGTGCGGGACTGCCAGACGCTGAACCTCTACCTGGTGGCGATCAGCCTGTCCCCTACTACATCTTCGGGGATGACGCCTTCAGTCTTCGCACATGGCTAATGAAACCCTTTCCTCACTGCAACATTACAGTGGAAGAGCGAATCTTCAATTACCGCCTCTCTAGAGCTCGGTGAGTGGTTGAGAATGCCTTAGGGATTATGGCCAACAGGTAAATAAGTTATCATAGTATTGATGCATGTGTATGAATGCCGTGTATGAATGCCTGTATATTGATTTATTAGTTTATTACCCCTCATATAAATTTACGTTCTTACATTTGTTAACTTGTTTATCTAATCTACATTCTTCACTCATGTGTCAGTAAATTTAATTGACATAAATTTTATTTCTTTATCTTAATATACATTATTTATATTTATATGTTTTTTCTCATTCTCATTTCTTTATAGGTTCCATACATTCTTTATACTAATATGTTCATTTATCCCTTCTCATTCTTTATAGGTTTCGCCTACTCCTGTCTACGATTCTCATTGATCCGAAGAAGGTGGAGTCAGCAGTAATGGCAATCTGTTGTCTCCACAACCTTCTCAGGAATCAATACCCCACCCACAACATCGCGCGGGTCGATGAGGAGGACCACACTAATCGCCGTGTGAACCCTGGTTCGTGGAGGCAAGAGGGGGTCATGACCTCACTCCAAGCCCTAGCCTGCAATACTTCCTCGGTAGAAGGCAAGAAACTGAGGTTGTACCTGAAGGACTACTGCACACAAGAAGCAGGTCGTGTCTCTTGGCAAGATAATATGATCCAAGGTTAGTGAAACGGGTAATTGAATACGACAAATACATTTTATATGTTTTTATTCCAAAAATGCAACAAAGTAAATAGATAAATTTATATTAAACTTAAAAATAGGCACTTTGTGAAATGATGATGATATGACATGATATAAAACAAATGTAATGTGGATAAATGGTGTTCCGAAAAATGTATACATTTATATTAATGTTTGTTCCTGTGACACGAAACTTGTAAACAATCAAAATTGAGCTAATGCAAATTTTAGTTATTTACAATATCGTGATTCACAAAGCCAAACATTAAAATATATTTGGGCATTTTTCGGGACAAAACAAAAAAAAATCAGGTACAATTCGTCGTATGAAATGGGGATCTTGAACGTGTAAAAAAGAAAAAAAAACAAAAAACATCAGGTTCAATTCGTACAGTGTAGTTTGGATGGGTTTATTCTATGTCCATCCCAGGTTTTGGGGTGTTTACACTTTGTTCAGCTATGGTAGTTGGTGTTGGAATTTGAGTTTGGTTTGGGGGTGGGTGTATAGTTATATCCGCATCAGTCATGAGAAGCTGTATCTGGGTTCCTGGGGTGTGGGTTATGTCTGTTGTGTTTGGTGAATCCTGTGTAGGGGCCAATGTGTGGTAAGTGGGCAAATTGTATGGGTATGTGTTTGTGTTTGGGGTGAAGGTCAGAGTGGGCCAGGCCCCAGGTGTTGCCCCACGAAAACTCTGAGTGCGGGACAGCCTGTGAGTTTGTTGTGGTTGTTGTGTCGGTCTTTGTTGTTGCTGTTCATTTGTTTGTTGTTGTTGCGGTGGGCTCGCGTGCCAAGACACTGGTAGCGGCTGTGCAGACATGTGGGGGCCCTGATGGTACATGAGGTTTATAAATCCAGGTGTGGGCAATGCCTGTTGCACAGGAGTAGAGATGTGGGCTCGTTGTTGTGGTTGAGGAGGAGGTTTTACATGGTGAATAATTGGCCCTGGGGCTGAGCTATGAACTTTCGCAAGCTCTTTCGACTCCTTTTCCAAGGTCATGTGTTATGCGTCGTTGTAATCGAACTCGCTTTAATGTTTATTCTCATAAGTTCCTGGCTTAGGATACTTAGAATACAATCCAGCCCGACAGGAACACAACTAGCATTATTAACCCATAACTGTCGGGGCGCAACATAAGTCGAGTATAATAAATCTGGATTATCTGGCGGCGCTCGACATAGGTCGTGTGGCAATTTCAGCACGTAATGTTGCTGAGAGAGAGAGACAAGTGGTGGCAGGAGAGTAGCGAGCGTATGACTGCTCCAGACCACCGCGGCGAACCTACTGACACGAATCCCACCTCCTCCCTCCCTCTCTCACTCGCTATATACGGAATTGTATGGGGAAAGTGCCGAATTACATGCTTTTTGCACTCGCGTTGCACAGTTGTTGCAAGAAAACTAGCCATCATAAAAGAAAGAAAAAAGTAGTTACTTCAACTGTTGGACCGTTAGTCGATGAAAATGGAGAATACACCAAAGACGAAGTACAAATGAGTAATGCCCTCAATACCTTCTTTGCATCAGTTTTTACAACCGAAGACCTCACTGATATCCCTACACCATCGCCGATTCAGATTGATAATTCAGATGTTCTAAGCAATATCACCGTTACAGAGAGAGAAGTATTGAATTGTTTAGATAAACTCAAGGTAAATAAAATGCCTGGACCTGATACAATCTCGCCTAGAGTTCTAAAGGAAGCTAAGGATGAGCTTTCCAAACCACTGACATTGCTATTCAATGAATCCTTGCAGTCTGGGACTATGCCTGATCAGTGGAAGCTAGCCAACGTAACACCGATATTAAAAAAAGGCAGCAAATCCCTACCCAGTTACTATCGTCCAATTAGCTTAACCTCAATTGTATGTAAAATGCTAGAAACGGTCATAAGAGACAGACTCGTAAATCACTTAGAGGCAAATAACTTACTTAAAGATACTCAACACGGCTTTCGTAAAAAACGTTCCTGTTTAACAAACCTCTTAGACTTCTTCCACGATATCCTCAACCTCTACTATGAGAGTAAAGCTGTAGATATTATATACCTTGATTTTCAAAAGGCCTTTGACAAAGTTCCCCACAAACGTTTACTGCTAAAACTAAAAGCGCATGGAATACAAGACGGTGTGTTGAAATGGATAGAAAATTGGCTGAGCGACAGAAAGCAGAGTAGTCATAAACGGTAAGGCATCTAAATGGACCAATGTAAGTAGCGGGGTACCCCAGGGATCGGTACTAGGACCAATTATCTTTCTAATTTACATCAACGACATAGATGAGGGTCTCACCTGTACAATCTCAAAATTTGCTGACGATACAAAAATTGCAAATAGCGTACTCTCAAAAGAACAAGTTGACGATATGCAACACAATCTAGATAAATTGTCATGTTGGGCCCAAATTTGGCAAATGAATTTCAATGCGGATAAATGTAAAGTACTACATATCGGATACCTAAATGAGAAAGCAAACTATTCGATGAATGGCACTCAGCTTAAGAATGTAAACAGAGAAACCGATCTGGGAGTAACAATATCGAGTAACCTAAAACCGAGTCAACAATGTTCAGAAGTTGTTAAGAAGGCAAACAAAATAATTGGCTTTATAGGCAGGTCATTTGAGCATAAATCCCAAAGAAGTTATCCTAACCCTTTACAATTCCTTAGTCCGCCCTCTTCTGGAATACTGCATTCAATCCTGGTGCCCTTATTACCAAAAAGATATAAACAAACTAGAACGAGTTCAACGTAGAGTTACCAAAATTATACCTAGCCTAAAGAACAAACCATACGAAAAGCGTCTTAGAGAATTAAATCTATTTCCTTTAACCCAGCGCAGATTAAGAGGTGACTTAATTCAAGTGTTCAAAATCATCAAAGGCATCGACAATATGAACTGTAGTAAGTACTTCACTATCGACCAATCTAATTACACGCGGGGAAACGGTTGCAAAATTATTGGTAAATCTTTTAACTCACACGAATCTAAGAATTTCTTCTTCAATCGAGTTGCCAACTTGTGGAATGGGCTTCCCCGAGACGTTTTAGACTGCAGCACAGTTGATTCATTTAAACTCCGCTTAGACAAATATCTCGCATCAAACCCGCGACTGACTGCGCGTTTGTAAATGAATAACTTTATTTTATCCCCCCCTCAGTTACTAACCCATCTGTCCCCTACTAACTTCCTAATCCTGCCACGGACATTAGTTCCAGGGCAGTAGTTCCCTTTCCAATGTTCCCTTACCCACTCTAAACCACTGTTTGGACACTTGATCCTCAGTGTTTTGGAGGACAAGCAGCCTAGAAGGGTCACTAGACCTGTTGTTGCTTGATTTCCTTTGTACTTTGTACTCCTTTGTACTTTGTACATACACACCCTGACCATAAGTTATAATGCCCAGTTTTGAATTGTTTTTAGTTATTATTAGTGCTAGAATTAGTGTCTATATTTAGGATACGACGATCAGAGGGAGATAAGGTGCCATACATGTTTTGAGTATCCGGACCCACTACGTCAGGATAGATCAGTTGCGACCCAAGTAGGCAGGGATAGATTATTTAGTAGACCTGGCTAAGTTTAGGGTAGGTTAAGTTGATAAGGCAAGAGATAAGTTAAGATTACTTAGGTTAGGTTCTTCCCTGCCCCCAAATAATACTTTAGTTTGCCAGGCCTACTAATTGAAGAAAACGGAAGTTTACATTTTCTTTGATTGGTTAATCTACGAACATGTTTACTCTTCACTGAATAATCTCATTTACCGAGAACTACCATGTAATCCTATTATAATTTACTTCCAAAAATTAAATTATGTTTGATAGCTGTTTAGCTTCTTGAATTATCAAAATAACACTGGACCTTTATTTCTTTTACATTTTTTCTTGGTATATTGGCTTGTCTTAGTAACCAACCTCCATAGGTTTAAATATGTAATACCACCCAAGATAATAATATATCGACATATTTATAACTACAAATGTTATGCCTCGTTTTTAAAGAACGAGGAATATTCTGATTGCAATTCCCAATCTGGGATTATGCAGTGATAGTCAACTTAGGATCTCTCAACTGGGCGAAGACTGACCTGATTTCTTTAAAGCACCAAACAAATAACAGGCAATCAACAGAAACACCAGGAAAGATTACAATGGTTTAATTCTTATCAAACTAGGTTTCCTGATTATAGATTCTCTCTCGGTGGTCACGCAGGACTCGTACACAATATAATGGTTAGCTATATATAGGAGACAAAGATATGGCTCCACATAAATAAATCGTGGTCAATAAGTTAATATAAATCATAAAAATAACTCAAAAGATATAGTTAAAATATGTCATAAATAATAAAGAGCAATGCCTCCTCAGGAATTACATATGCAAAGTTAAATCGTACACGTAATAGCACTCATAAATCACAAGCGAGGTCCGTATCTAGGGATACCTCAAATATATATTAATGGTAGGTATAATGGCTGAAGGCTTATATTTCTGCGACAAGATTCACTATTTTGTACTAGACCCAAGTGATAGGAATGTATAAACTCAGATCTGCAGCGAGGACTCTCAAGTTTTGTGTCAATGTATGCGAGATGCTAATATGGAGATAATATATCTATATCTTCTCTTCGATGAGTCACGAGAGCCTGGACTCGAGAAAGTATTTATATTTATCTCCTCCGGTGTAGGATAGGTGTGGTATGTTCTCCAGCAAACGGAGTAACAATAATTAATAAAAGGGAAGCATAAATCACAACTTCGAGTTGGTTACATTAAAAAACTAATAGAGTCCCGACATATCTGGGTCTAAACCCTCACAATAATCACTGTTACCACAATGAGAAACACAGAGGCAATTAAAGGAGGTAGCAGATGAGATCCAGGTAAGAACGAGCACTGGCACTGGTGTTAATGATGAGTTGAGGTCCTCATCAGCTACGCGCAAACACTTGCGTTACTGACTGTCACACATAAGCCTACAGTCAATTCACACTTGTCACGGACGAGGATCTGGCCCGAAGAGCTTCAACAGGCATCTGGCTAAGTTGCGTTACCTCCGGAACCTTTGGTTGGTCTTCAGGTTCTTCTTAGTGCAAAATCTGTGTGGGAGAGATAGCTTTTCCCCCACCGAAAAAACTAGCCAAGGTATTTCCTGGTGTTGGAGGTAAGCTAACAGGATTAGTGGTGTCTTTTGAACCGACACATTCTTGCCTTCTCTCATCAGAGCCAAACGTGAAGGGGGCAGGAGTGAGACTGTTCAAACTTTCTGGGATGTTTTTTAACTCAAGTATTGAGTTATTAAGTAACTGGGACTTAGATAAGGTTGGCAGAGTCACTGGAATAACACCACATTGTGCAGGATATATTACTGTCATGTGAGGGTCATAATAAACCTTGAATTTGTCTTTTACCTCTGGATTGTCTAATAACTCACTCTTCTGGTCTGCACTGTGGCAGACCCGGGTAAACTGGCTTTAACCACCAGCATTGTAGCAGGCCGGCCTCGACTGTCCCGAACGGTTATTATCACAAACCTTAGGTGTGGTAATTGTCCTTTCTACCTTAGAACTACCTGCCAAAGTTCCAAAAGTACGATTTAAGCCAGCAGGCTGGTTCCTTGCTGATGGTCTGGCTGGTGGAGGTAGTGTCTTTTCTGGCGATGTCAAAGGCAAAGTTACTCCAGGCATGAAGGGCACGGTAGATGAAGATGTCTTGCTTGATGTTGTTGGGCAAGATGCAATGGCTACCCCTTGCATTTCTGGTGGGTTGCGTAGTCGTGCATGCGGCGAAACTGGGTTGCGGTCCGGGGGTGGTGAGAGCTTGTTGATATTAAGGTTTGAAGTGGGGTGTCTTTTCCAGGATTCTTGCTCTTGCCTTACGTATTGTTTTTCTGAGGATTTCGGAGGTGAAGCCTTTACTACTGATTTTTCCCTGATGCACGCTCTTGAGTTTATAGTGCGGCTGCAGTTGGGCGTTATTTGGTGTAGTATGATACGGGAGAAGTGTTGAAGCGTCAGGATTGTCTCCGTCCACGTGTGGCTCACTTCGTCATTGTTGGTGTACGCCTTTGGGTTGGTCTTCTTGGTGAAGTCTAATGAGGTTTGGGCTGATGCATGGGTCACAGATGAAGTGCAACGCTTTCGATCTACGATGGCCGCCATGTGCTTCTGGGGAATTGAATAGTCCCTCCTATCTGGTACGTTTTCTATGGATGTTGCGGCCATTATAGGGTCTGTGCTTCCTTCTTCGTCTCGTTGGCCGCCATGTTGATGCCCATCTGGTTTGGTTATGTAAGTTGCTGCCATGGTAGCAATCCGTACTGGTTGTTCGGATGTTGCAACTGATGGTGGTGATCTTTTACTGCTTGATTTCGGTAATTCTTTCACCTGCCGCATCTCACCAAAAAATAAAGTCCCGACTCCGGGGTTAAAGTTGGTATATTTTAGATTTGCCATTGCGATGGTAAGGTTGAAGGTGCTGGAGGAGATAATACCAGATGCGAACAATGGTGTTAGGGGTTGCATTGGAAGTGCATTGCGAAAAATGGTGAGCTGGATGGGCGTTTCTGTTGCACATACCATATTGATGAGGTGCCGTGGGGATCTGATGTCACATAAGTTCTTGTCTCTGGTGGCAACGATACAATGGACCTTCATATTGGGTGACTCTGAGGGTGTTGTTGGCGTGGAGGTTGGAGGTGAAGTGGTGTCGTGACCTGTCACCTGGTCACTTTTGTGGCTGTGTGCGGACGCAGAGGTACCAGGTGACCCGCTAGGTTGCGTGACTGAGGTAGGAGGCGGTTGATCTGTGTTTGGTGACATGGTGACTTTTTGTAGTTGTGGCGACCTCGTCTTGTTTTTCAGCTTGGTGTTTGAAGTGTCGGTCGAGTAAGTAGCCGTCTTCTTTGTAGTAGAGTGTGAAGGCTCCCATCTATTTGGCCGACGGATGAGACGTCCATAACGAGAGTGCACAGGCTGTTTAGAAGCGGTTGGAGAAGGAGTTAATGGTGGTGTTGGACGATAATAAGTTTTTGGGGTAGGTTTACGAATTTTAGAAGGTGGAGGGGATTTAGGGCGAGGGTTAGAGGTAGAGGGTAAAGGTATAGGGGAAGTACGGAGGTTGGAGCGAGGTTGAGAAGAAGGTAGAGGAAACACGTTGGGTGGCGTGGCAGACTAGGAAAGGAGGGAAGGAGGATGAACGGCAGGTATGAAGACATGGGGATGTAGGCCTACAGATGGTACGCAGAGAGGTGTGGGGGAGCGGAGTAATGATGGGTTGGTTGGGGTAAGGGTGCTGGTAGGTGATGCTCGATTTGGACTAAGTTGTAGGAAGGGTTTGAGTAGATGGGAAGGTTGTTTGGGGGCTGTGGGCGTAGAAGGTACAGAAATGGGTTGAAAAGGAGAGGGTGGGGGGGGTTGTAGACGATAAGGGGGAGTGATGGTGTTAGGAGATGGCATATCTACTGCAGTTGAGGATTGTGAGGAGATAGGGTGTGAGGGTTGAGTGGCAGGGGTTTTGAAAGGGTAGGGGAAAGGTTGTGTGTTTAAGGAAGAGGTTGAAGGAAGGGGCGGATTCCAGGTGGAACGGAAGGTGCTTTGGCTGGGGGAATAGGTAGAGGGGTTGGAGGTTGTAGTAGAGGTACAGGCAGTGAGGGTTGGGGTAGAGGTATCGGAGGTGAAGGGATAGGTGGAGGTTGAATAGACGGTAGGAAGCACACCTTTTGATAGACCGTCGGAGAGGGAAAAGGCATTGAGAAGATTTACATTTCCCCGGCGAATCTTGAAAGGTTGACCAGGTCACTGTATATAAGCACGCACTGAATATCGCCGTTTCTTAAGATGGGAAACTGAACAGTATGATATAGAAACATGTCATCCCCCTCGCTGTAATTGCCTTAGCTGGAGGTAAACACGTCATAGCCTTCTAGTGCACTTAAGCCGAGAAGTCGGGTTACCCGCTCTTCGAGATGCATCTTTATATATGAGACGCTGGGGTGTGGGTCGCGAAAGCAGCGCAGTGTAACATGTTGGCTCAGGTTCATATGACTGAGGGAGAGTATTTGAGACGCGTCGACTAGAGTGTTAAAGGCGCTAGTGTTAGGATGCCGGCATACGTTCTATCATTGGGATACCCGACATAGGTTCTGTCGCTGTTAAGAATCTCTCTTAATATTGTCCCTATTTTATTATTAACACTGACGAGAAGGTATTCAACATCGTGGCTTAAGATATTTTCCCCAATAGACACAAGCACCATACGTTTTACAATAGCTCCTGAAGAAGTAAGTCGCCCGTACTCTAAATGTATGCCGCATTCTGCTTCATCTCTCTTAATAATATAGTAACGTTGAGGGAGTAACACATTTAACAGGCCAACTTCGTATTCCATGTCCTTGTGCAATGTTAAGGTTTGTAAGTTGTTAGTAAAAATACTGTTATTGGAATATATGGCTCTGTCTGCAGAGCTTGTAACATAGATATGGCGTGACTCCATCTTGAGACATAAGGGACTAATGTGAAGTTGGCTTGTTTCTTATATTTATAGCTACCTATGAGGAAGGGAGAGTAATACACGATAGGTAATGGTTAGGTATTTATTACACAGAGACAGTCATTGAAGGCTATTACACACATACATACATACATAAATAGGTTACATTATTGGGAATTACACGCGGACCCATGCTCTCGGTCTTGCGGCACGGCATCGTAGTCCTCCTCATCCTCGGAAGCTTCCACGTCTCTGTTATTTAGCTTCTTCTCATCTGCCTCCCCGGGGTCGATGTTGCTGTTGTTGTCATCGGTATCCTCGGGGTGTTAGCGTTTTTGGCATTCGTTGACCATCGTGCTGTCACTCACATTAAGGAGTCTCACCCACTTGTCCAAGATTACGCTGGATATATTACAAGTCCAGAGATTCGCGGCAGCGTGGTTTAGGATAGGCAGGTAATCGTCTTTCCATAAGTGATGTGGGAGCCCCGCAGCACCGCATTTGAAGGGGAATACAATGCTTAACCTGACAAGCGCGATATGACAGTAGGTGCTAGGGTAGTTATTTGTGCATTTCTAGCCCTGGATTCTGACAGAATTCGTTATATTTACAATATAAACCATTATTTGTTTTCGGTATGCTTTTATTTTACATATATGATGTATATATGAACCTTCAAGAGTGCTAAAATAAGTGGGAAAAGCATTTGGGTGGTGAAAAACGAAGATATTGGCCACCCGGTCATAATCTCAGGCGAGAGAGAGACAGGCAGCCTTCCCCTCTCGCTGTCTGGGAGTCAACTGAGGAGAGCGGGGCGGTGTGTGCCGGTGTCTGGGTGTTGCATAACGATCTTTTATGCAACCCACTTGTGCTACATTATCGCGGGAGAGAAAAATAACCGATAAATGATGATAATAAGAGGAAAAATAGGTGATAATTGAGGAGGGGAGGGAGGGGGGAATAAGGTGGGGAAGGAGGGGAGGGGGGTGGGTGAGATTTACATGGATGAGTACTGGAGGGGAATTATCTCACCTAGAGACAAATTCCTTTGTTTTGATAGGCCCTTTTTTTTTATGGAAGGCTTTTTTTATGGTCCTGCTTCCGTGAGGCCTATCGCGTTCCCTATAGGAAGCCTTCCGTGAGGCCTATCGCGCTTGCCGGGTTAATAAGCTTAGTAACACAGACATTAAACATTTTAACTCGATCCTGGTTATGGCCCTGCTTTAACCCTTCTATGAATTGGACATCATGAGAACTGAGTAATATCTGGTTAATATCATTGACCTCCACCATTTTACCGGCAATGTATTGAGCTAAAAGACAGGCAACATAAGGAATACTGGGACGAGGGGACTCATGAATGATAACACTGCCAGGCACACCGTTGTCTTGGCAGCGACACTGGTTTAGTCGATAAATAGACTTCCTTTCAGCATATACTGTATGTTACTATAGGGATATGTTTTATGTAGAAGTGCGGTGAAGCCTTTGTCCTCCCGACAGGCCGTGCAATTATGAGCAGCAGCAATGACAGTTTTATTGTTACGATAGACAGAGTCACCGGGAACCCCATCCATGTAGCTGAGAGAGTAGGCATTGCTATCTCCATTGCCCTCCCCTCCTCCGAGAGAGAGTAGAGGTAGGGAAGAGAAGGACACTCCTTCTTGCGTTTGGGTAGGCCAATGCCCTGACCCACCGCCAACCGCCAACGGTGAAGCTATTAGGATTCTCTCCCAGCATGAAGGGGTGTCCACTACATCCATTTCTCGAGGAGTTTATTGGCTGGCTAGACAGGTGCAGGAGGAGACTGCGCTGCGGTGGGCGGGGCTTGATGGGTAGGTCCTGGAACTGCCTGGGCAGAGGGCGAGGGGTTGGCTTGCTGTTGGAATAAGAGAGTATGACGGGTTAAGACTGTCCCGGGAGGCTTTAATATCCCACGAGTGACCGTGGTTGCCAGTTATTAATTAATAAGCAACCCATGGAAGGCTGTACTAATGGCGGTTTAATAGGAGACCCATTCGCGGGTTGCCAATGTGGGCATTTTGGGTGAGAGTAGACTGATCCTACCATACCATATTACTTTTTAATCTGGGTGTTTACAATATGAGAGGGATGAAGACCCGTTGCCCTAATAATTAGATCAACATCATCACGCTGGGCTTTGGATGCTGTAACACCCTTAGACGAGAGTAGCCCCACTATGTCTAGAACATTGTTGTTACTAGAGGATTCTAGTAGCCATCCATCCTTGTCGTATCTAAGTAAGGGATTGTTTTTTATTTGCTCCAGAATTCCTAAAGCGAATGGCATTTCATTATACTTTATGTGGGCGGACAGGAGATGGTCTAAGCGGGAGTTATTGGAAGCATTCCCCATTACAGAAATGGCTTTCATTATTACAGGTGGCAGGATTGTGGTCCTGCGCATAGACCCCCTTGATCTCTTCTTATTATTGGAGAAGGTGTTGATTTCTTTCTCTTTTTCCTTGAGGGGGATTTAGGAGTGAGACGTGGAAGGGGTGTAGGGATATGTTGAGGGGTGTGGGAGGGCGAGCTTGTTGGAGTGTGTTGGCCGGAGGGGAGTGGAGTAGGGAAACCCCCAATGCTTGTTAGATCGTGCTTGGCAGTGGATTCGGGGAGAAGATAATAGCTACGCATTATGAGAACAGTTTTGAAAGTAGACCATCAACTAATGGTAGAAGGGCGGCTAATATATTGACCCCACACTTACTGGTTTTCTTCCGAGCAACTGCACGTATATCCTCACGATAATGCTGAAGTGTTCTTATAGTTTTGCTATTTAGGGTGAGATGTATCTTTAGAAAGTTGGAGAATATCTCAAAAATACAATTTAAATGCTCACATCCTAGTTGTTTAATTAGGTTCTTCCTTTCCCTAGGATTAAGTCTTTTAAGTAGCAGTACAAACATTGTATGTACAGCGAGTAGGGAAAGCTTACTGTTCATCTTTGTACAAGGTCCAAGGCATTATTCCAGCTATCAAAGAAGGTAGAATATCCGACTCAATGTACACATTTTTTTTTTCCCTTTGCTTTTGAGGGTTCTCAGGATATTAATATCGAATGACTCGGGGAGGGAGCTTGGCCTCAGCTCGGGTCTGTAGAATATGCCTTCTATGGGTTCGCCAGATAGGTCTTCCAGGAGATAGGTTCTTGGCTGATGAAGGTGTTTTATGTCTCGAATTTGGAATAACTTGTGGGTGTTCTGCTGGGTGTATCTCTTTTGGAAGGCGGATAAACGAGTGCTGCCCACGAGAAGCACAATCTCCCCAACGACTAGCTTGCTACTAATGCGTCTGAGGGACTTCTGTTTTTTTTTATACATTAGATGGAATTGCCATGCAGTGTCGGACGTTAGGGTCAACTTATAGGACGGCGGAGGGGGTTTGTCCTTTCTTTAGTCCAGAGTGGGGGGAATGATTGTGGGCATTGACCATGTCCTGGAGGTGGTCAATATATAGGGGGGAATTTCGCAGTGTAATAAAGCGGTACATGCTGGATTTCAATGTGCGAATGGCTCGTTCGGCAATGGAAGCTTTAATCTCACTGGAATGAACACTATATAGCTTAATCATGCGGGATTCTAGATATTCCTTCATTGTTCTATTATACAACTCGGTTCCTAGAACAGTGTTCAATCTTCTCACGCCTCTGGATTCGTCATCTTCCATAACCTTCTTAACTCCTGAAGAGCGTGCATGTTTGTTGACATTATCTAGATGCTGGGTGGGTATATTTACAGAAAACGAGCTTTATTCCATGCTCATTTTCATGCATAAAAAAGAGCCAGAGCGTAATACGGTTATATTTCCATGAAAGGGCGATACTTGAGCTTTCCAATGACACCAGAATCATCCTTGTACGACCACGGGTTATCTTGTAGCAATCGCGTAATCGGAGGTGAAAATACCCTAAAATAAGGTAATTGCCATAGTTTTTTCCTTGTCTCGCGAGGACGGGGTGTGGTGGGGAGATGTAATACACGCCAGTGATGGCCCACCCATGGTGCCGACCGGTCGAAGTCCAGCTGATGTACTCCCAATGCGCGGGCTCTTTCTCAGAGCTCATAACGTCCTCAAAATGTCACCCGTCTAATTTTCATAAATTATCTTCTCAACTGTACCTCCACTCCCATCCATTCATACACAGGTGACTCTACCTGACACTACTCAATTAGTTTTTCAGAATGCCCCAGCCAGCAATCCCTAAAAAACAAATGTAATGAAGCCATGCAACACTTATCTTCTGATCTAATTACTATTTCCAATTGGGGCAGAGAAAACCTTGTTGCCTTTAATGCTTCCAAAACCCAATTTCTCCATCTATCTACTCGTCCGGAACTCCCAGAGGACTATCCCTTATTCTTCAACAATACAAAAATCAATCCTTCATCTTCTCTCAATATTCTCGGTGTCTCCTTTTCTTCTGCTTTCACTTGGAAGGACCGTATTACCAGTCTTGCTAAGGCAGCCTCCCAGAAGCTGGGTGTGCTCAACCGCCTCAAGCGGTTCTTTACCCCTGCACAGCTTCTTGCTCTGTACAGGACAGGAGCACATTGCGTCCTTGTATTGAGTATTGTTCAAATGTGTGGGGAGGAACCTCTTACACCGCACTCCTAGACAAAGTAGAAAGGAAGGCCTTTCGTATAATTAATTCCCGCCCACTCACCAACTCTCTGCAAACTCTCTCTCTTCGCCGCAATGTTGCATCTCTCTCGCTATTCTATCGCTACTACAATAATCAATGCCTCTCAGAGCTCTCCCAGTGTATACCACCTCCTCTACATAGGGTACATGGTACCCGTCTTGCAACACAATCCCACCCTACTCTGTGCAACTCTCCAACACAAGAGTGAAACGTTACTCGCAGTCTTTCTTCTATTCAACAGCTGAGCTCTGGAACTTTCTCCCAGAATCAGTCTTTCTCTCCTCCTATGACTTAAATTGCTTCAAACACTGTGTGTCTAGGCATTTTGGCTCGAACGTCATTTGATTTTGGCCCTGTCACTCTTTCAACTATGGGGGTGGCACTCGATGCAGGCAGTTCTGCCTGTATCACATAGAAAAAAGAAAAAAAAATGGAGATGGTGGAACCCGTCACTGAAATGGGGTACCCAGAGAAAGAGCAAAGATTGACCCAGCCAGCTAAAGTTATTCAATTGGGATTGAACTAGACGCCATGAGACGACTGCATTTCCCCCCTAGGGAAACTGCCACTGTGTTACTGCCACTCCGGCACCTAATACACCCACCAAGCACCCCCTCTGGTCACACCCCACACTTGGTATGCTGGGCTGGTATTATGGCACTCGTCTTTCTGGGGCATGTGGTTAGGCTTGGACTTCTTATATTTTTGTTTTGTTTTCTATATTCCAACTAGGCTGCCCTCTCGGGCATAGGCTGAGAATCTGTACATTCAACCGTATTAACGGTGAAGCCTGTGAGGTCTCGTTCCAGTCTAGGGAGTTAGACATGTGAAGCACTTTTAGCTACAATCAGCCCCTGCCATCTTGCCTTCGCAGGATGCATTGGGCTTAGTTGCTCACTCACGGCTCAAAGCAGCCCTATCTCTGAAGCTTCCTTGCTCCAGTCCTTCACTGTTTCACTTCCTAGACTCGAACCCTCACTCTCAGAACGCCACCTATTAAGCAATGAATTCACTAGGCATTGCCTCCCTATAGCCTATTTTGAATATGGGAATATTCCTACATTGATATCTAATTAGGAAAAAATGAGGGTATTTATTTGGCGTTTTGGTGGGCTTTCTGGTAATGTACTGATACTAGGTACAGCACAAATTCCATCCCAATAATTTCTTGCAACTTGCGGATTCTCTCTTCTCTCCTTCGCAGATGCTAGGTCTCGGACCAGTAGCTGTGCACGGTTACGGACCACATGCAATGGAAAAGGTAGAGGTGATTCTCTGCATACATGGCTTTAGTCTGACCTCGAGAGTGAGCATCGAGCCTCACAGTTACGTTAGGTTGCACTTTATCAGTTATTGGACCTTATTTGCAAGTATCGAATTTAGCTGGTTGACAAGAGTATTTGGTTTAGTCAATCTTTACTGTAGACCTGAAGATCTAGTCTCGTACTTAGCTAATTTACCATAATACTTGGTAATATCAGTCTTATGACCTGATTTGCTAGTATTGAACTTAGCTTTCCTAGTCTCGTACCTAGGGTGTACCAGTCTTCAGACCTGGAGGTGCTAGTATCAAACCTAGCTGAATTACTTCTACCAGGTTGAGTCACATAGTCTGTCCTAGTTCTGCGTATTCTGGTTTCCACTCGGTGTGGGCTAGAAGGCGTGACTTGGTGTTGTTGTTGTCTAGGCAGCATCTGGCGGCATTGGTGTTTGAAGTATGTCCGCTTGGGGGCATCTGCGTGCGTAAACAGAAGAAATTCGGCTGGTTGGAGACTCAATGGATCGCGGCCAACTCACGGAGTTCTGCGCCAGGGCACCTGGAACCAGGAAGCGCTTCTTTATCTCGGGTGGTGATGTGGACGATGCTGTTGCTGCAATCAACGAAGTGTCCAGACTAGCCCCACCAACCACAGCGTACGTCATCCAAGTTGGATCCAATGATATGCAGTAAACCCGATCAGAAGACCTTATGCTCAAGTACTGGAAGCTGATAAAGTATTATAAGGAAAAGTCTTGCAGGATCTTAATATCAGGAATTGTCCCAAGGATCGGAATAGAGAGCCGGTATTTCAACATAGCCACTAGCATTAATCGTCGGCTTGTTAACCTGTGCAAGGAGGAGGACATCGGATTTGTTAATACTTGGGATGCCTTCTACCACGAAGATCATCTGTTTTCGAAGGATGGAGTACATCTGAACCAGGTGGGAGCAGCAAGGTTTGGCCAACTCAGTAAAGGATTCTTGGAAAAGAAACAGAGTCAACCAAGGACCGCAAGGGATGAGGACCGAGGACAGCGAGGACCGAGGACAGCCATAAACATAAATTTAAATCCAACCAGAACCAAAAATTTAATTAAAGAGCGTTCCGTGAGTTCTAAAATCACAACTTTTTTGGTTTTCTATGCTAACTCTCGTAGCATACGCAATAAATTCTCAGATTTAGAGGAACTAGTGTTTACAGAAAATTATGATGTAATTGGCATAACAGAATCTTGGCTCAATACAGAAGACAGAGACTTTTTAGCAGAGTATTCACTTCCCGGTTATGAAATGTTTGAGAAAAGACGAATTAATAGAAATGGAGGTGGCATTTTATTTTGTTATTAAAGAAAGTCTTAACCTGATCCTCTTGTCAAAACCCTAAATTGTGAACGTCGACACATCCTTTGTGCTAATAAATAATAATGAAGGTACAAATATAATACTGGCATTAATATACAGACCTCCAGCCCAATCAGTGCAAACTGACCGAGAAATTTACGAACAAATTG
The DNA here is from genome assembly GCA_032716605.1 of Paralithodes platypus. Taxonomy (NCBI): domain Eukaryota; kingdom Metazoa; phylum Arthropoda; class Malacostraca; order Decapoda; family Lithodidae; genus Paralithodes; species Paralithodes platypus. The sequence goes on along the minus strand of CM064565.1, from coordinate 9,037,562 downwards.
CAGATGTAAATAACTCACAAGATACCGTAATTTTTGGCGACTATAATTTACCTGTGACCAAGTGGGGCGATACTCTTACTTCACACTCCGGACATGACTTGTATGCGAACTTGCAAGAGAGTTCGCTCTATCAATTTGTTCGATCGCCGACCCGTGGTAATAACGTTCTTGACCTTGTACTTGCAACAAAAAGAAGAATTAATAGAACATAAGAACATAAGAACATAAGAACATAAGAACATAAGAACATAAGAACATAAGAAAATGGGAGTCTGCAGAAAGCCGATTGGCCTAAGCAAGGCAGATCCCTGTCCCACACAACCCCAAATGAATGAATAGAGAATTTGAATGTTGGTGATGAATTCAGTAATAGTGACCAGTGTACGATAACTTTCCATATAAAATTCAATCGCATCGAACTCAATACCAGCAAAGAGAAGGTCCCAAATTTCAAGAGATCAAACTTCCGTAAACTTAGAGCAATACTTAAGAAAACCGACTGGAGTTCTATGATTAACAATAATGATCTAAACCAATCATGGAGATTTTTCACCTTCACCTACTCGAATGCAGTACATGAGTGTATACCATTAAAAACACGAAGATCAGTACATATTAATAGGCCTAAGTGGTGGAATAAAGACATTGCGGATTGTCTGCTTGCTAAAAAGAATGCTCATGATAGATTAACAATTTCTGATACCCATGAAAATAAAGTTATATTTGTAGATCTACGACACAAAGCCAAAAAGTTAATCAAACAAAGTAAGAACACGCTAGAATTACATGTTGCAAATTAAAATAAAACAAACCTGAATTTGTTTTATAGTTACATAAGGAAGAAGAAAGTAGTGATTTCAACGATTGGACCGTTAGTAGATGAGAAAGGAGAATACACTAAAGATGAAGCAAAAATGAGTAACGCTCTAAATACCTTCTTTGCATCAGTTTTTACAACAAAAGACCTTAATAATATCCCTACAGCATCGCCGATTCAGATTTATCATTCTGATGTTCTAAGCAATATCACTATTACAGAGGGAGAAGTATTGAAATTGTTACGATCGGGTCTCGTATAAATCAGTGGCTCTTATACATTGGACTAGACTGGCATAAATGCAACAACGGAAACGCTAGATCCAACCCCTGATATATAATCCCGTCGAACAAAGAACACATAATACCTCCAGAGTTATATCTGCGATAACGGGGTATCTTAACTCTCAGTATCTATGTGCTTCTACTATAGGCTGATGTTCTCTGAAACAGCCTATTACCTAAAACATATGGTTGCTTAGTTATGGTACACAAGGAATAGATAGTTAACTTAATTAAATCACAAGAGTGATCTAATGCAAACAAGAAGAAGGTTTACTTAACGTTACTTTAATCAATAATATCTGTCACTTCTTTATGAAAGAAAGTGTTGTAAAGTCCTCAAGCACCGAACAAGGAATCTTCTGAATAATGTCGGATGTTACTAAGAAGAACGTATCGGAAATGGAACCACAAAATAGCAGGAGGCAGGACAATGCACGTGTAGGCTAAATACACAAAAAGGCTGGACCTATAATGTTATTGGACACAAGAATATTATAAGCGGTGCAACAGTAATAATGCTCGCCACGAAAAAGTAGTACTCCTATTAACAAAACCGGTCTATGCTGGTTGTGTCTCTCTACAGCAACCTAGACCTCAAAATGCTTGTGTAGAAATAATGGGTATGCATAAAAGACTATATGGTCTAATCCAGCTAATGTCTACCCGGGTTAATAAAGTCTAGCTGGGATGCACAAAGGTACAGAATTCTGGTGGAGCAGGGCAGCTCCTAGCCTAGTGTGGACCTTGGGTCTGTGCGGCCTGATTACGTTAATATGAAGGGGTGCTCTCTTGAGGATTCTCGATCACAAGTATCGAGTATCCTCCTGGCGACCCTCAAAAGTAAAAGCAAATAGAGTTAGAACAATGTTGGGTGGATTAGGCAAGCAGCCCTCACGCACTACACAGTCTAAACTCCAAGGTACACAGACAAAAGATCCACCCAGGTAACCCACAGAATCCGTAGTGTCGTTCAGCTCAAAAGTAGCCTACACACAGTGAAAACACCAACAGCAAGGTACCTGATCCCTAGTCTAGCATTATTTAACCCTGTAGAAACATTAGTGATTGATGGAGACAGTCCGAGCAATACAATCTCCCAAAAAGACAATGACTATCTTCAACCTTAGCCTAGTACATAAGAAATGTGAGATCCAGCATATAATACAGTCTGGCCACCAATTCAAGGTGTGGATGCAGGGAACCAGAGGGGGATTGATATTAATAAAAGGTGAGGAAGTAGTGGAAATGATAGAGGCAGTAGGAGAGAAAGATTCTAAGACATGAGTGTGGAACAGTTCATGGGAGATGCTTAGAGTATGCTGTCTGGGACGGATCTGACCAGGATATTTCCAGAGACCGCATGGCTGGAGTCCCAGTTCGCAGGAATGGCACGAGGGCGCACGACAGTCGCCCAGTAAGCAGCCGCCTAGTAGGCCGTGTTAGGCAGGAGGCAACGAATCCCGCGAGGCCTATGTAAGGGGGCCAGCCACGCGCCACACTCACCACCAAGTCACACCACCTGGTCTCTCTCTCTCTCTCTCTCCCGCTCGCCTTCCCATCATTCAACTACTTAACACAATACTTTCAATTGACTAAATAAAATAGAAAGGATTGTGACAGACGAAAACAAAGAACAGTTCTGAACTGTCTGCAACACAAGCATTCTCGAGAATGAAAGTACACAATGATAGGTAGACTGTAGCTACATTCTCTGCCCTGGCGAGTCCTAGCGAGTAAGCCATGCGGTTCTGGGGGAAGCGGTGAGCGTCACAACATTTTTAGATAAAATCAAGCTAAATAAATCGCCTGGACCTGATACAATCTCACCCAGAGTTTTAAAGGAAGCTAAGGATGAGCTCTCCAAACCACTGACATTGCTATTCAATAAATCCTTGCGATCTGGAAATATGCCTGATCAGTGGAAGTTTGCCAGCATAACACCGATATTAAAAAAAGGCAGCAAACCCTTACCCAGTAACTATCGTCCAATTAGCTTAACCTCAGTTGTATGTAAAATGCTAGAAACACTCATAAGAGACAGACTCGTAAATCACTTAGAGGAAAATAACTACATAAAGATACTCAACACGGCTTTTGTAACAAACGTTCCTACTTTACAAACCTTTTAGACTTCTTCCACGATATTCTCAACCTCTATGATGAGAGTAAAACTGTAGATCTTATATACCTTGCTTTTCAAAAGGCCTTTGACAAAGTTCCCCACAAACGTTTACTGCTAAAACTAAAAGCGCATGGAATACAAGACGGTGTGATGAAATGGATAGAAAATTGGCTCAGTGACAGAAAGCAAAGAGTAGTCTTAAACGGTGTCATAATATGTCATTTAGTTTAGTCTCCCTGATCAAATTGTTTCAGTATTCCATTTTCCATAATGATTCACTCAACCTGCGCACTCGCACTGATTGACTCAGTATGCTCAGACAGCATTAGCTGCCAGTTATAGCTCAGCTCTCGACCTGTAAACATCTATTGTAATATCTACCTAAGCTGATTAAACTGCATTACAAGCCTGTGTGTATATCTACAATCCTGCAACAACATAGAATTATTATATGGTGGCAGCATGGACGACAACCCAACCCTACAACAACACAGCGCCTACGATTTGTATTACAACGAGAGACACAGCAGCAGCAGCTACATATGGTACCAAATTTCCCGCTTTTTTCCTTGAGATCTTCCCGCCATTTTCACAAAGAGCTACAGTGGATTCCAGCCTGCAGTCTTGTCACACATCAATCAATACGTGGCTAAAGCCATTATTACTTCGTTTCCTGTGCAATGCTTAGGATTACGGATGTGACCATCAACTATCTTCGACATTCATCAACAAATTATTTGCAAAAATATAATTCATCGGTAAGCAACTGTACACTAGTTTGCTCGCCAATATGTCTGATTCGGTCATGCCACGAATGGATTGGTCGAATCCAGATCAAACCAACGAAATCAAGATATTCAAGAAGTGCTGCAATCTATATTTTTCTATCAAGGACATCAAAAGGGAGAAGCAAGTGGACCATATTTTATTGTTCGCTGGTAAACAAGGACTGAAGCTATTCAACTATTGGGATTTAGCAGAAGAGGAGAAGAAGAACCCGGACGTCGTATGGAGGAACTTCATGACACAAATTGAGCGGAAAATTAACTTCAGAGTGGCCAGATTTTATTTACAAAAATACAAACAGAAGGAAGGAGAATCTATCGATGAGTTCGTATCGCGATGCAAACTACATGCCCAGAAATGTGAATTTACTGATGCAGAGTACCAATAACGAGTAATAGAGCAGTTCATTGCAGGGACCAGACACACCGAACTTCAGAAAGACTTACTTGGAAAGCCGAAAACACTCACTATGGATCAAGCACTGGATTTAGGAAGAACATATGAGGCTTCAGTGGACTACATGAAACAGATGGCCGACGTTGACAGCAGTTCCACAACACAGGTACACATGATCAGCAACAGACACAGGAGTACAAACGTATGTCTTAAGTGTGGTCGAAACCACAACAAAAGTAGATGTCCAGCATACGGTGCAACCTGCTGGAAGTGTGGTAAGCAGAACCATTGGGAGAAAATGTGCTTATCGGACCAAACAAATCGAGAAAGACTGTTGAAAAATCGCCGACCAAGATCTACTTCAAGAGGACCAGGCTCTACTTCAAGAGGACCAAGACAACATGGCCAATATTCCAAAAATCCAGCACGCGACTCTTCTCACATATCAAGACAGCAAGAAAATGCAAAATCAACAAAAGTACATTCTGTGCGGTATGAATCAAATGATAGTGAAGATTAAAACTTTCTTTCCATTGACACAGTGCAAGTATCTGCCATTAGCAAACTCGGGAACGACACAAGAGACGAAGCTTTCACCTCCATTACCACCAAGATACCAGAAAAAAAAGTTAGGGCAGATATAAGAGTGAAAATAGACACTGGTGCCCAAGGTAACACGATACCTGTTCGTATGTATCGTCGCCTCTTTCCTGAACGTCTCAATACAGAGGGCAACCCACAAACAAACAAAGTACAGGGAAGGAGTGTGGTGCTTACAGCGTACAACGGGACAAATATTCCACATTATGGATCGATCAAGTTACCTTGTAAACACAACATAAGTGACTGGATTGAGACAGAATTCTACATAGTGGAGACTGAAGGACCAGCGATACTCGGACTTCCAAGCTCAAGAGCTCTAAAATTGGTAACCTTACATTGTGAAATCAACACCAAAGCAAAATCTGAAAAGAATGCAAGCTCTATCAGTTCTGTGGAGGATTTGAAGAACCTCTACCCGGACATTTTTGACCACATAGGCAAGTTTCCAGGCCAGTATCATATCACACTCAGAGATGACGCACATTCAGTCGTGCATGCACCTCGTAAATTTCCCATCCAGGTGAAAGACGAGCTGAAGAAGGAACTCGACGAAATGGAACAGAGTGGTGTTATTGTGAAGGTAACAGACCCGACTGACTGGGTGAGTAGTATTGTCTGCACAAGAAAAGCCAACGGAAAATTAAGGATATGCCTGGATCCAAAGGACCTGAACAAATGTATCAAGAGATGTCATCATAAAGTGCCAACGGTAGAAGAGATAACCTATAAGCTAGCAGGTGCCAAACACTTCAGCAAGCTTGATGCAAAAAATGGGTACTGGTCAGTCGAATTGGATGACCCTAGCACAAATCTTACAACTTTCAACACCCCATTTGGTCGCTCCAAGTATCTTCGTATGCCATTTGGTCTTCTGATGTCGCAAGATGTGTTCCAAAGAAAGATGGACCAGATTTTAGAGAACTGTGAAGGTGTCATCAGTATTGCAGATGATGTGGTGGTATTCGGCAGAACTAAAGAAGAGCACGAGGAGAATATGCACAACCTGTTTAAAGTAGCCAGACAGTATGGGTTAACATTCAACAGTGAGAAGTGTGCCATTGACGAGAAACAAATTAAGTTCTTTGGTACATTGTATGACAGTCACGGATCGCACCCCGACCCAGAGAAAGTGGAGGCTATCAAATCTCTCCCTGTGCCAAGTAGCCCAACTCAACTTCAGGAATTCTTGGGAGTTATAACATACATGGCTCCTTTCATCCCAAAACTGTCAACTGAAACGGCAAACCTCCGTGATCTTCTCAAGAAAGAAACTGATTTCAAATGGACTTCTTCCCACACCAAAGCATTTCAACGAGTCAAGGATATACTGTGTAAAGAAGTCACACTCTCATACTTCGACACCAATAAGTCAGTTACCATCCAAGTAGACGCATCACAGAGAGGACTAGGAGCAGCACTCGTCCAGGATGGCAAACCAGTCGCTTTTGCCTCAAAATCACTATCTGCTACAGAACAACGTTATGCCAACATCGAAAGGGAAATGTTGGCTGTTGTTTTTGGATGCGAGCGTTTTCACACGTATGTATATGGTCAACCATTCACAGTAGAGAGCGATCACAAACCCCTTGAAATGATACAACTAAAAAACCTGACTGCAGCTCCCCCTAGGCTCCAGAGGATGTTGTTAAGACTCCAAAACTACGACGTCAAGATAGTCTACAGGCCAGGCAAGGAAATGTTGTTGGCTGATGGATTATCCCGTCTACCTTCAACGATGGACAGCCACATCAACTTGGATGTTCAAATTAGTTTCGTACAGTTTAGTAGCCAGAAAATTTATCAGTTGCGTGATGAAACAGTGAAGGATCATAAACTATCAGAACTAAAGGGATATATATTTGCAGGATGGCCAGAGAAAGTCAAAGAATTGCCAGCAACACTCCGTAAATATCACTCATTCAGAGACGAGTTGTCAATCGAAAATGGTTTAGTTCTCAAAGGTGAACGTGTTGTTATCCCAAGTTCAATGACAAAAGAAATCCTAAATAAGATTCACGAAGGTCATCAAGGAATCGAAAAGTGTAAATTACAAGCAAAGGACTGTGTATTTTGGCTAAACATCAACAACGACATAGAACAAATGATAAAAAACTGTGCAATATGTCAACAGTACCAGAAATCTCAGAGCAAAGAAACCTTGTTACAACATGAAATACCTTCACGGTTGTGGCAATTTGTAGGTACTGATTTGTTTCATTTTGATTCAGCTGAGTACTTGATCATAAGTGACTATTATTCGAAATTCCCTGTGATCAGGAAAATGCCTTCGGCAGTTACCAGCCAAGCAGTAATAAACGCCACTAAACAAATTTTCTCTGAACAAGGTATACCAGAATATGTTATCACTGATAATGGTAAACAGTTTGACTCGGAGTGCTACAGGAATTTTGCGGAATCCTGTGGTTTTGGTCATGTCACCAGCTCTCCTCATTATCCGCAATCCAATGGTTACATCGAGAGAACAATCCAAACTGTAAAGAACATTCTCACAAAAGCCAAAGCCAGTAATCAAGACCCATACATGGCACTTCTCTCCCTACGTACAACACCGGTAGATAATACACTACCCAGCCCAGCGGAACTTCTGAACAACAGGAAGATGAAGGGGAACCTACCTGTTCGTATCTACAACCGGCAAGGACAGAAAGATCTAATTCACCAATATATGCGGCAGAAACAGAAATCGCAGAAGAAATATTATGACACACACACCAGAGATCTCCCATCACTTGTACCAGGCCAGCAAGTCCGTATTCAAGACCACAAAACAGGACACTGGAATCCAGCTACTGTCAAAGATACCTGTCAAGAACCGAGATCATATGTGGTAGAGACACCAAGTGGATCAATCTTGAGACGAAACCGGCAACACATTCGAGAACAAAATCCATCAAGCACAAAAGCGGTAAAATTCAACATCCAGCAAGAACCATCGGAACCTACCACATCCAAACCACCTACAAGCCCGTCTCCTGAACAATACAACCATCACCATCACCCGTCTAAGACAGCAGGGAAGGATAATACCATTGGTGATAATAAACCACAATGTACGAGATCCGGAAGAGTTGTAAAAAAGCCGCAGAAGTATGGTTATATGTAAATGAATAAAATGTCTGGTGTTTATTAATCCTACAAAAGATGGTAGGATGTAAACAATGTAAATATTGTAAATACAATAGTTATCTTCTTTATCAGTTATGTTAAACATAAATAAAGTTAATTTAGTTTCTATTCATGTTTGTTCAATGTTTTTTGGCGCAATGTTTATTGATTACAATACTCATTTAAAGTATCTGTAAGAGTCAGTAGATAATATCAAACTATTTGTCAATGCTAAAAAGTATAAAATAATGAATTGAGAGCTATTCAATATTTGTAAAATTAAATTACTTAAAGAAAGGGGGATGTCATGATATGTCATATAGTTTAGTCTCCCTGATCAAATTGTTTCAGTATTCCATTTTCCATAATGATTCACTCAACCTGCGCACTCGCACTGATTGACTCAGTATGCTCAGACAGCATTAGCTGCCAGTTATAGCTCAGCTCTCGACCTGCAAACATCTATTGTAATATATACCTAAGCTGATTAAACTACATTACAAGCCTGTGTGTATAATTATCTACAATCCTGCAACAACATAGAATTATTATAAACGGTAAGGCATCTAAATGGACCAATGTAAGTAGCGGGGTACCCCAGGGATCGGTACTAGGACCAATTATTTGTCTAGTGTACATCAACGACATAGATGAGGGTCTCACCTGTACAATCTCAAAGTTTGCTGACGGTACAAAAATTGCAAATAGCGTACTCTCAAAAGAACAAGTTGACAATATGCAACACAATCTAGATAAGTTGTCATGTTGGGCCCAAATTTGGCAAATGAGTTTCAATGCGGATAAATGTAAAGTACTACATATCGGAAACCGAAATGAGAAAGCAAACTTTCCGATGAAAGGCACCCAATTTAAGAGTGTAGACAGAGAAACTGATTTGGGAGTAACAATATCGACTAACTTAACACTCAAGCTGCGGTGACCGTCATATGACGGGCGACAGATAAATGGCCTATCCTCCGGTACCCGTCATACGACGGGCGGCATTCTGAGCACATTAGGGGCTCTGAGAGAGAGTCCGCGCGTTTGGAGGACAATAGGCGGGCTCTGACCGCTCGGCACCACCACTGGGTTGTCTGGGACCACCTCCGCCTCCCTACATACACCCGTCCTTGCGAGATAAGTTAAAACTCAGGAAATTACCTTATTTTGGGTATTTTCACCTCCGATTGCGCGGTCGCTACAGGATAACCCGTGGTCGTACAAGGATGATTCAGACGTCATTGGAAAGCTCTACTATCGCTCTTTCACGGATACATAATTGCATTACGCTTTGGCTCTTCTTTATGCATGAAAAAGAGCATGGAATGAAGCTCATTTTCGGTAAATATACCCGCGTGGCAGCTAGGTCATGTCAACAAAAGGCCCCTTCCTTAAGGGGTTAAAACCGAGTCAACAATGTTCAGAAGTTGTTAAGTAAGCAAACAAAATATTTGGCTTTATAGGCAGGACATTTGAGCATAAATCCAGAGAAGTTATCCTAACTCTTTACAAGTCCTTATTCCGCCCTCTTCTGGAATACTGCATTCAATCCTAGTGCCCTTATTACCAAAAATACATATACAAGCTAGAATGAGTTCAACGTAGAGTTACCAAAATGATACCTAGCCTAAAGAACAAACCATACGAGGAGGAGGAGCGTCTTAGAAAATTAAATCTATTTCCTTTAACCCCGCGCAGATTAAGAGGCAACTTAATTCAAGTGTTCAAAATCATCAAAGGTATCGACAATATGAACAGTAGTAAATACTTCACTATCGACCAATCTAATTACAAGCGGGGAAACGGTTGCAAAATTATTGATAATCATTTAACTCACATGAATCTAAGAATTTCTTCTTCAATCGAGTTGTCAACTTGTGGAATGGGTTTTCCCGAGATGCTATAGACTGCAGCACCGTTGATTATTTTAAACTTCGCCTAGACAAATATCTTGCCTCAAACCCGCGAATGACTGCGTTTGTAAATGAACAACTATTTGTTATTTCCCCCTCAGATTCATCAAGGATTATTGCATACTGTATACTGTATATATTACTAAGACATTACTATCTTTTACCCAGATGTACGAAAGATCACGTGTAATTGCTTATGTTACTAACCCATCTGTCCCCTACTAACATCCTAATCCTGCCAAGGACATTAGCTCCAGGGCGGTAGTTCCATTTCCAATTTGCCCATACCCACTCTAAACCACTGTTCGGACACGTGATCTTCACTGTTTTGGAGGACAAGCAGCCTAGAGGGGTCAGTAGTTCTGTTGTTGTTTGATTTTGTTTGTACTCCTTTGTTAATGGTGCACGGGTACTCTCTCTCTCTCTCTGTGCTTTTTAGGTCCTTATGGCATGGTACTGGTGGTGGTCTGCACAACCGTAATTCTTATTGTGGGCATAACAATAGGCATGTTATTGCTTGATCAAATTTGTTTTTGGGTAATTTCATAGTGGGTCATTGTGGAAAATTAGTGTAATTGTTTATTATAGAGTCGTCAACATATGAGTGGATAGGACTAGAGTTACTGTTGAGAAGATCATTAATGAATATTAGAATGAGACAGGGCATAACCCTGAGGAATACCAGAATTGGTACGTTAAGGAAGTGAACGATAACCATAAAAAGACAGCTATGGAACGGCCATAAAGGAAATTATAGATAAAGGCACAGATAGAGGGATAGAAACCAAAGGAGGATAGTTATAAATTAGAGATTTGTGCCGGACTCTATATAAAGCCTTCAATATGTCTAGCACAATAGAAAAGGTCTCACTGAAATCCCGAAAAGGAGGATGACCTAGATTACAGTAGATTATGAAAAGACAAATGCTTAAGGGAGCCCACCTCACATTTTTTCTCTTTCTCTCCCTCTCTCTTTGGCTTGTATCCATTTGGCCCAATTCAGCCAACTGTTTTAAGATGTTTACCCCCATCCAGGTGTCAATACTTTCCTGGCGAGCGGTAGTGAGCCAGCATATATATATTTTTGTTTTCACAGCAAGCTAAATTTGTAAATTTCTCGATGGAAAAATTTCTCCGGCGAAGCCGGATTTCTCCATAGAATGCTGGCTGGCTCGCTCGCTAGGAAGAAATTGACACCTGGATGGGGATAAACATCTTAAAACAGTTGGCTGAATGGGGACGAATGGATACAAGCCAGAGAAAGAGAGAAAAGGAGAGACAGAGAAAAAAAGCAGGTGACCCACCTTAAGAAAATCTGAAGTAAGAATAGATTTACCCTTTCGGTGTGGCTGTTTCTGTAGGGAAGAATATGTACAGGCGGCTATTTTACCGCTAATTTTGCTCAATATACGTCACCCTAGCACCATATCCATAGCCCTGAGTGAATTGGAACAAACTTCAATGAAAGGATTGGGTCAAATTCTCCCTATAGCAATCACCATCCATTCCCTAGCTCCTCACACCACCCAGGAAAATCGATCAACTTTTTGCTTGCTTTATCACTGAAAGCCGACCCACCCACTATATATTCAAGAGTGAAATATACAATTTTCTCCTTCAATTCCACTCACGATAATTTGATGATATTTACAGTTATTATATCATATTTTGTGTTTACAAGACAGTACTGTATAAGTTGTTGAAATGATTAAAGTATCCTTATATTCATACCTGGTACAAAGCTTGCACAATTACATGGAGAAGTAGCCCTGTTTCTGTTGATTTTCATTTGCTAAAACACCTCTTCATTGTATGCACCGTCCCTCAACCAATGCACTAAGCATGCTGAAATAAGTATGTGTGGCAAGCTTAGAACTTTCTGGAAGTGTCTGGTAACAAGTGGGGTAGGTTGGTGCAACTAACTCAGCCGGTACTACCAGAATGTTATGTATGTCGGCCGCAGTGTAGTCCTTTCTTACATAGGACATATTTGCATCAGCTGCAGTTAAAGAGTTAACAAAAAATAGAGATACAAGAAGTGTGAGCAATTGATTGGAGGTTGGAAGGGGGGGGAGTGTCTTGTATCAAAGTAATGAAGTGAAATATCTTAGAATCGCTAACAAAGGGGGTAAAGTAGGGGACAAAACGACTACCCCTAGATTATTAATTGAGCCATACCACAGAACCACCAGAATACCACACTCACGGTCACGAGGCGGAGCTGAGCAGAGAACTAATAAGCTGGTAATACACAAGAGCTTTTATCCGCAATTTTCGATGGTCAGCAATTTTCCAGCAACATTTCTTTGATCTTTTGCAATGGTATGGGGAACTAGACTGAAGGCGGATTAATTAAGGTGACATAATTAATTTTACAGACTTACCTCATATGCTGCAAGACCAGAGTTGACGATAAAAGTTGCAGGAAAAATTGGTCGTGTGATACCGGCGAAGACGTGCAAGAAAGCCACACTGTGGCATCAGGATTATCATTAATCAATGACCCCTTCAGCATACCATGACAATTGTTTTCATTGTTTTCTGGTTACTATTAGACGATAGTAAGGGGAGGCTGAACCTCTGCTGAGCCCAGAAATCAAAATTTCAATTTTTTTGGTTCTTGTTCTATAATGCTTCTTTCAACATAGGAGAATAGCATAGGAGGGAACAAAAAAACATATCGCATCCATAACCCCCCGGGCCGGGGGTTCGCCCACGACCCCAGAAAAACAGATTTTTTTGCTTTCAGCCACCAAAATAAAAACTTTGTGTCTTTTGTCTAAAGGGCTTCTGTAAGCAATAGAAATGATCATATGAGGGCATAAACACCCATATGACATCCCTAGCACCCCTCTGGGGGGGCCCCAATATCATGGATTTTGGTAAAAAATGGTGTGAAATTATTTTGTCAAGCTTGCTCCTGACAAAATTTTAGTTTAGTTGGTCATAAACCTCGATCTTCTATGAGCGCGCCATGATAGAAAACGTTCTCTAAGGAGGACTAACTATTATACAGTCGACCCTCGATTTAACGGACTAATAGGGGGGGAGACGTGTCACCCTCGATTTAACGGACTAATAGGGGGAGACGTGTCCGTAGCTGGAAAAAGTCCTTATCTGGAAAATTGCCTTCGGATTTCGCTTTTTTTTTTTTTTTTTTTTTTTTTTTATTGAGGGACACGTTGTGCTGTACTGTCCCTGAAAACACAATAAAGGTTGTATTTGTCATTGATATGATAAATTTCACATGGAAAAAAAAAAAAAAAAAAAAAAGGAAGGATATCCCCACCCTGTAGGCCTACTCCCTCCCCTCCCCGTCCCCGGCCTCAACCCGACCCCGTTACTGTGATAATGTTGATAAGCCTTGTGCTACACCCTATTGATAATGCAAAACTATTGAACACACTTAAAAGTGTATGTTATTTGGTCTCTATATAATCTGTGAATCATTTCCGATATGATAGAATAATATTAAAGAAATTGTTTTCCACCAACTCATAATCAGCAAAAACGACACAAATGTCAATTAAAAACATGTTATAGTATTTCCCCATCATTTTGTGTATACCGTGGGAAAAAAAAATAAAAAATCTATCAAACGTAAATCTCCCGTCTGGGAAGCTTGGTGCCTAGACGACAGAGGGGAGGGTTGAACTATTTTTTTGACTATCTTATTTATTATTTATCTATGTGCTGGAAGGATATTATATTTTTCAATTCCATCGCATTAGAAATGATTCAAAGATTACAAAAAGTCCAAATAAGACATAGTTATGTTAATGTATAAGGGATTTAGGTAGGTGCATTAGAGAGATAAATAGATAGAGAGAGAGAGTGGCTAGGGGCGAGCGACCGATAAAATACTAACATATATGAAACGACTTATGTTTCTGAAAGAAAAGGAGACATTTATATTAACTCTCCTTTTCATTTTATTATTTGTGTTGGAAGGGTAATATTGTTTTCAATTCCATCGTATTAGAAATGATTCATAGATTAAAAAAAGACCAAATAAGACATAGTTATCTTAATGTATAAGGGATTTAGATAGATGCATTAGAGAGATAGAGAGATAGAAAGAGAGCTGTACAGGGGTTTGCCGGGAAAATGGTGGCCGCGCCAGCCAATTACCGGACTTTTTTTTTGATAAATTATAAATCCGAAGTCCTTTGTATTGGGGTCCGATTTAACGAGGGTCTACTGTATCTCCCCCAAAATGGTATTTGTCTGCTGAAAATCTAAGAATTTAAGTGGCCAGCGATCATATATTGGCACTTACGAGTGCTTCTATATTTTTTTGTATTGCTCAAATTCATTCCCCTTCTAAACACTATACATAGGGGTATATAGGAACGCCTGTACGTTTAGATAATGGCCGTTTTGCCGAAAAAATACGAGTTTTGACAATTTTTGTGTCAAAATCAGCTGTACCCCAAAAATAATTATATAATATATTTTTTTCAGCACCTTCTATTATTCAATATGGGTAAACGAAAATGCTACGTTGTAGGGGATGCTTGTAGGATGTGCCATGCAAAAATTGCGGGAAATTTGAACAATTTTGAGTGACTAGGTGATTTTTACAAATAGTGCAATGAAATTCTGCGCTAGCGCGCGCACGAACATAGAGAGCTGATTTTTTCAGTGAGTCTTAGTATTTCCATTGGTAATAAGATGGTATAATGCCAGAAACGCAATCTCTTATACAGGCTGACTTGGGGGTCAAAGGTTCAGCCTCCTCTTTTAAGCTTAGAAAGGATATGTGGGAGTCAATAGGAAAAATTGAGAAATATAGCGCCCATGTGATTGTTTGTGGTGTGTCGTAAGTTTAATAAACTCATTAACTCGTCTAATGTTCACACAAATTAAAAAGAAGCCATGTTAATGAATAGGGTAATCATGATTATGCCATGCAATATATATTGTATAATATTGTAGATTAAATTATATATACTTTTGCTACAGAAACCAGTATTAAGACGTAAAGGTTAAGTTACTTGAAGCATATTTTTAAAAAACAAATTATGAGCGTAAGTGAGGTGTGTGCTTGTTCGCACGTAAATTGATTCCGATACGAGATAGCTCGTCTTATCAGCAGCCATCACAAGAGCTAGGAGATAACAGAGGGAGGCAAACTATTCATTATATACACAGAAGATAATACAAGACAAGCTGAGTATATCGCGTCTATGAACGTCTATGAAAAACAAATGGTCATGTGCTGAATAATATTGGCTATAGATAGGAAAAGGTGTAATTTTGAAAGTAAAGACTAACTGTAATGTTGTTATACAAGGCAGCTAAAGTCCATGTACTAGAAAATGTAAACAAATATTTATCCAGAACAAAATACTTGCTAAAAGCTATATGTTTGTCTACATATTGTGCATCTATTAAAGTTGTAATCATTTTATGCAAAAGAATAAAGGTTACACCATCTCTGTGCTGGCCATAAAGAAGACAGACTTTGAGAGGTTAGCTGCTGATCCCTGACCGGCACATGCTTCCAAATCAAAAAGGCATATGAACTTCCCACTCTCCCTAGGTACAGCCGCTGTTTTGCTCAAAGTGCTCAACACAAAAACTATGATCAAACTGCCCCGAGTAATACCTTAAAATAGCTAGATGTCAGTATTAGCCATGACAGTGTTAAACACACTATTTTAACTTAAGAACTCTGAATCAAACTCTGGATAAGTAGAGCTACCAGAAGTAAGTTCAACAACTGACAACCTCACTGTGTCACCAACCATCATCTTCATGTCACCAACTGACAACCGAAAGGTGTCACCAGTTAGCATTATTGTGTCACCAACAGACAACCCCCTAACTGATGTAATAATTAAGCTATGGAGTTGCAATACTGTTTTGTCACCAACCAACAACATTATCTGCTGTAACAAGCATTGAGTTGCAAAATGTGTCACCATCCAGCATTATATTAGACCCCACTCTCCCTTCTCTCCATAGATTTAGTTGCAACACTCAGCTGTCTAGTTGTCACACCCACCATCTGGTATAAGAGCTCCTAACATTATCATGTTGAGCGATCCAATCTACAGACAAAAAATACTTCCGTCTATGTTATATCAGGTTTTTGCTGGGGTTAACTGGACTAATTAGGTAGGTTCTTACTTGACTGGAGAAGGTAAATGCACATGAACACATGCTCAAAGGTAATAGAGGATAAATATAATACAGAGTACAAGCATAGGCTATATTATTCAGTGTAACTATAGCATAATGTACAGTTACTGTCAGACATGGATAGGTCAATTTATAAAAGTTGCAGAGCACGAACGAGGATCCACAATAAGTTCCAGGGGATGACACTGTACACTTTCGAGGTTACACTAAGCATTTCCAACGATAAGGCACTTCCGTGGCACTTCCAACGCGGTTCTTGGGCCGTGGTGGTGGTCCTGTCGTGTGTTGATGACAGCAAGATGGAAGATGTTGTAGAACTCTTGGGTTTGGGGTCTTGAATGAATATGTTCCGTTCTACCAGTGTTATACGTAACATATCATCGGATTAACGTGAGGAGAAGTTATACCAGTGTTGTACTGTTTCGCTCAACTATCCTGACCTCGCCTTCTCACCACAAGCAGTCCATAGCCGGAAACCAGTTTGTGGATGATAAAGACGAGTATAGCAGAGTGTACTGGCCAGCATAGAGGTGGTGGAAAAGGGAGAAGAAAAAGAGAGAGAAGTATTTTTATAACAGAGCCTCTAGGGCCCGAAAGGATTTACTAAAGCCTAGTTCAGACATTCAGGAGTGCGAGCCAGAGTGTCCACGAGTCCACAGATGTGGACACTCTGGCAAAATTTAGTCAGAGTGTGCAAAAATCCACTAGTGTACATGAGTATCCACGAGTCACAATGATAGCCAAGAGTGAACTCGTGGACACTCGCGGTCCTTAACGAGTCACTACGAGTGTGCTGCGAGTGTACTGAGAGTGTACTGAGAGGGAAAATTTGAATGTTAACGGTCATTTTCGGATCACGAGTAGCTGCTAGTACTTACGAGTTACCACGAATACGACACGAGTATTTACGAGTAGTTACGAGTTACGACAAGTTGTCACAGTATGCCCACGAGTGAGTTGAGAGTATGCTGGGAATGCTTCCCATTGTGTCTCTGGCATGCACTAAAAAACATTTTATGTGTAGTCATATAATTATGTAACTGTTAATTCTCATATATATATTCAGTATATATATAATTATATGAGTCCCCCTTTTGACCCTTTTTGTCTTCCTTCAGCAGACTTATACTACATTATACCACCAATATCATATATTATGACATAACATATAATACATTAAGTATCAATAAGAATTATTTAAGACCTGATACTGACTGTTTTGTGTGGATTGGTGTGTTGACGTCCATATATTTCCCCGCCGCTGCACTCCCTCCCCCTTCCCCCGCCCCGCCCCCAACCCCGACCCCGTCACTGTGATGAAGTTGATGGGCCTTGTGCTAAAGCTCGCACATCGACCCCTCCATGTCCCCTAGCATGTTCATCGCCCTCATCACAACCAGATAACACAAAAATAGTGTCCATCATAATTATCATCAGACTAGTTGTCACTGTCGGGGGCATGACAAAAACAAAAAAAAAGTTAAATAAAAGTCAAATCTTCCGATGTCGGAGTTTTACACCAATTAGCTCAGCGCCTTATCTGGAGAAGATGGAGGAATATATTTTGTTGACTGTTTCTTATTTTTTGTTTATCTATGTGCTGGAAGGATATTATATTTTTCAATTCCATCGCATTAGAAATTATTCATAGATTACAGAAAGTCCAAATAAGACATAGTTATGTTAATGTATAAGGGAGATAGATAGATGCATTAGATAGATAGATAGATAGAGAGTTGCTAGGTCCAAGCGATCGATAAAATATGAACATAAATGAGACAAACTTTTAATTTTCTAGTCAATTTTTTAGGTATTAATTTAGGTTATTGGTATTGCAAGAGTCATTACACGAGTTTCCGCGAATGGGGACTCATGGAAACTCGGGCTTGTACTCCTGAATGTGTGAACCATGCTTAAGAAAAACAAGATGTTTGACTGAGAGTACCCGGTCACACCATAAATAGATACTATCGCCTTCTCTCCTACCTATCTATATGCATATTAATATCTTAATCTCTTCTAAAGATGTACTTTCTACCCTCTCTGGGCTTAATACTAAGAAGGCGTACGGTCCGAACGGTGTTCCTCCTAAAAAACTGTGCTTCCATGCTGACTCCCTACCTAGGCAAACTCTTTTGTCTCTGTCTCTCCCCTAACGTCTTCCCTTCTTGCTGGAAGTTTGCTCTCATTCAACCTGTCCCAATGAAGGGTGACCGCTCTCAACCCTCTAACTATCGTTCACTTGCTCCCATCTCTTGTATCTCTAAAGTATTTGAAACTATTCTTGCTTCCAAATTGTTTAAGCATTTCTCTTCTCATAATCTACTCTCAGATCGCCAGTATGGCTTCTTTAAGGGTCGCTCTACTGGTGATCTTCTTTCATATCTTACTAACTCTTGGTTATCCTCCTTTTGGGATTTCGGTGAGATCTTTTCTATTGCGCTAGACATATCAAAGGGCTTCGATAAAGTTTGGCACAAATAATTAATTTCTAAACTACCCTCCTTCGGTATCGATCCCTCCATCAGTTCCTTTGTCTCTAATTTCCTTTCCGGCCATTCCATAGCTGCGGTTGTGGACGGCCATTGCTCACTTCCTCATCCTATCAACTCCGGTGTTCCTCAGGGATCGGTTCTGTCTCCCATTATCTTTCTAATTTTCATAATTGATCATCTCAACTGTACCTCCAGTTCCATCCATTCATATGCAGACGACTCTACCTTACACTACTCAATTAGTTTTACAGAACGCCCCAGTCAGTAATCCCTCAAAAACAAACATTATGAAGCCATACAACACTTATCTTCTGATCTAACTACTAGTTCTAATTGGGACAGAGAACAATGATTGCCTTTAATGCTTCCAAAACCCAATTTCTCCATCTATCTACCCATCTGGAACTCCCAGAGAACTATCCTTTATACTTCAACAATATAAAAATTAATTCTTCATCTTCTCTCAATATTCTTGGTGTCTCTTTTTCTTTTGCTCTCACTTAGAAGGACCATATTACCAGTCTTGCTAAGGCAGCCTCCCAGAAACTGGGTGTGCTCAACCGCCTCAAGGGGTTCTTTACCCCTGCACAGCTTCTTGCTCTGTACAGGGGCACAGTGCGTCCTTGTATTGAGTATTGTTCACATGTGTGGGGAGGATCCTCTCATACCACACTCCTAGACAAAGTAGAAAGGAAGGCCTTTCGCGTCATATCGCTACTACAATAATCAGTGTTCCTCAGAGCTCTCCCAGTGTATGCCACGTAGGGCACGTAGTACCCGTCTTGCAACACCATCCCAGCCCTACTCTGTGCAACTCTCCAACCCAAGAGTGAAATGATACTCTCAGCTCTCTTCTATTCAACAGCTGAGCTCTGGAACTCTCTCACAGAATTAGTCTTTCCCTCTATCTATGACTTAAATTGCTTCAAACTCCGTGTGTTCAAGCATTTTGGCTCGAACGTCCCTTGATTTTGGCCCTGTCACTCTTTCAACTCTGGTGGAGGCACTCACTACAGGTAGTTCTGCCTTTTGTCTCCCTCTCTTACATAATATTATACAAAAACAAAATATATATATATACATACCGGTATATACATATATATATATACGGTGTATATATGCACTATATATATATATATATATATATATATATATATATATAGGGTGTATTGAAAAAACGCTTACAGACTTCAACTGCTAAGTAACGAATAATAAAACAAGTTCATTCTATTCTATAACAAAATAAAACATAATTAATAATTATTGATTTAAAGGGTATAAAGTAAAATATTCAGTGCCGTCCAAGCATGTGTCATAATCGGAACACTGGCATTGATCTCCCCTTTCATGCTACCCCCCCCCCCCCCCTCCCGCATCTCCTAGTTTGTATCCAGGCATATTGAATTATAAACATAATTAGTTTTCAGGGTGAAGCAATGTAAGTAATATTCCCTTTATACACCGTTTACAACTCAAATTATTTTATGTTATTTTGTTTTTTCATCATAGGGACGACCAAAGGCATCTTGGATGAAGCAAATCACGATCCTCAAGTGGTCTGCAGATATTAATGTCATATGTTAGTAAATAAAAAAGCAATGATAAAAATACCCAAACAATGTGGGCATTACAAAGTTATTGCCTAATATTATTTAGTTAATTGTACAGTAGTGAACATTAATTCAAATACAAACTTATTCGAAGCGGTTTCGGGTTGAATTGAATCTCCTTACTAATTCTTACTGAGCATTTGTATTTCAGAGATTCGTTTAATAACTTTTAGACTTCAAAATCGATCAGAATTAATTACCACTACTGTACATGGTCATTACAGTGTAATAAGAGGAGATTAATTCAACTAACTTTAAATGACACCAACTGATGCAATACAGAAATCAGTCATACCGAATATTTTTAATCTTTAAATCTTTATTCTGAGTCATGTACATTTTCGGAATTTCATTCAAGATTGGAACGATCAGCCCCGAATGAATCTATGAATCAAGAACTATGCTCCATAAACGATTGAATTACCTTCAACGATGTTTGGATACTCGACCCAGACTTGGGCATCAGCATTATACCCTGTGACCAGAGTTGCATATGTTACAATTTTTTTTTACGCTAATCTGTTTCAAATAGTTAGTATTTTTCTGCTAACTACCTAATATCATCACCATATTCTAAGATACTTCGATTTCGTAATTTATAATGTGTGAATAGGTAAACCTATATTTTCCCTTTAGTTAAGTCACAACCAACCCTATGTAGTGTGCCACTACACACCTTTTGCGGCGGGCATGCCTAGTCCGGCGGAAAGGGTCGGTTTTGTTGACCGGTTTTTTACTCGCCCTGCGAACAGTCCAGTACCTCGCCGCCCGGTGGTACTAAGAGGGTACAAGCAGTTGGTCCGGCTAATAGAATAGCCATAGGCCCTGTGGACAGTCCACTTAACTCGCCCCGCTCAGCGACGCAAGTAAGAAAAAGTATCTTTCCGGGTAGTCAACTAGCCACAGGAAGACACAGGACCGGGTTCCGGTTAGGGCCAGTGACCCATGTCACAGGTAAGCAGTCACATGAAAACCCCGTTTGAAAGGGGGTGGGGTTTTTTCACGTTAGCTCTCAGGCGGCGGAATTATAGTTGACAGTGGTCAACTAATTTTCCGGCATCTAGGAGTCGGTAGGATGTTTTAACACCTCTCAGGTTATCCTTATGAGCATTGATTCCTGGAAATTTCTATTTCCAGATCTCATCACATCTTGAGCAACACTTCAGAGGATCTGTTCCCGGCGGGGAGGGGAGTTCAGTAACCATGCCTCAGTTTTCAATTTGTGCCACGCCTACCTGTCTTCTAGTCCCAGTCACAGCTCACAAGCTGTGTATTAGATGCGTGAAATGCCTAGACAAGTCAACATTTTTGTGGACTTCTCGGAGATGTCCAATTTGTTCAGACCTTTTTGAAGAATGGATCGCTAGCCAAGATATGTCATGCTTGCTAGCCTTAATACAAATAAAGAGTAAATTTGCTTCATACACCACCAGGGTGGCGAATGTAGACCATTTTTGTGATAATGCCGAACTGCTAAGGCTTATTTCCCTCTATTCTTTTGAAGATCTTCCATTTTTTTAGTCAAATCCCCTTGTTGCAACTAACTCCCCCCAGTCAGTTAGTCAGTCAGCACTCTCTGTAGAGCCTTTTGCGTGTGAGGTTCACTCCCCTCCCCACTCCAAGAGAAGAACTCGTTCTGAGTCGCCGGAGCTCCGGCCTCCTTCTCAACCGCAGTCACCCCTCCGACTTAACGAGAGGTCTTCGAGCATGGACCAGCGGTCCCCCAAGAGACGAAAATTGTCCAGTCCGTCACAGGACTCCTGATCGTCCACGGAGCCGGATAGCCCCCCACCCAAGTGTGTAAATCTAGTTCTCGACCCGTCCCATCGACGTCTGCCTCGGAGACGCCGGAGTTTTTCCCCGGTCTCCTCGGGGCAGACGCCGAGGGGCATCAGTCAGCTGCTAGGGTTAGATCCAAGGCGAGGGATTTACTGCAAGGAGCTAAATGAGTTCTCTCTAAAGGCTATTTCCCTTGTGTGGAGGTAGATTTGTCTGATTCTACGACGTCTGCCCCGGAGCGGCCCCGCAATGTAGCGGAGGGTGTCTCGACACCCTGTCCAGAGACGTGTGGTAAAAGTAGCATTCTTACACCTAGTAAGTTAGGCCCCTTTTGTAGTGCAGGACAAGGGCAACCAGAAATGGCGATCCATTCGGAGCCGGTACCACATAGTGTAGAATCGCCGGGGGAAATGCTCCATTCCTCGGCTAATCAAGAAGTAGATAAGGCACTCAACAGAGCAGATGCTAGTAGACAGGTTGAGGAGACCGGGACAGTGGAAAAGGTAAGATCCAAGTCTCTCAAGAGACCACGCCCTCATTGTGCTACGGCGAGACATTTGGATGAACTATTACAACAAGTGTTGAAACAGTGTGCTATCTCTAAACGGGCCCGTGATATTCCCCCACCTGCGGTGGGATTTCCCTCGGTTACATCGGTGCCCTCTCCCGCCATGGACGATGACATTCAACCACTCACCTCTGTCCCCTTCATTAGTACGGTAACACAGCAAAGCGTACCAGTTCACCCCTTATCACCACCTAAAGTATATCTATTGTCAGATTCATCTATGGCCACAGCTTCAACGCCGGCTACTAGTTTTTCACAGCCTAAGAGGCCTTGTTTAACGTTGCATCTAGTCCACTGGCGGAAATTAGTAAATCTCCGCCGGGAAACATGGTTTATCATTGCTCCAATCTGGCCTTTCACTCTCTTTCAGTGTCAAACCAAACAAAGGGTGCCATCCCTCACTGGCAAGAACCAGTAGGTATGTGGTATCCGGTTAACCCGCCCAAGTCGGGAGAGGGACACAAATCCACAAAGGGGGAAATTCCAGTGCCGTGGGAGTGGACCATAGTGGTGAACAAACATAGGGAGTTTAGAGGAAAAGATGCCCAGGGTAGGTTGGTGAAAGTACAGATAAAAGCGTTCCCAGGCAACACGAACTATCAATATTTTGTATATGTACCCAGGCAACTTGCCCCTCCTTCCCCAGAAGACCTTCTTTGCCCCAAATGCTCCCGACCTTACGGAGTTCACAGTTACGATTCGGTTAGACCAAATGAACCAAGGTTCATTACATCCCCAGTCACTATGTCGGCGGGACAAAGGGAAATAAACCTGGGGGAGGTGGGACACGGGCCATGGGTGGAATGGGATCAGGAACTCCAACAGTTTGCCATTGCTCTAACGTCTAACACTTCCCTGGCGGTTCCCCCACCTCGCCATATGGAGTTTGATTTGTTGAAGCCCTAACCTGGGGGAGTTCCCAGAGCCGTGATTGAGTTCCTTACAGCCACTCAATTAGCACTAACTGATTTTCCGGAAACATTCAATGCTCCTGAACCTATTGACCTCCAACGTGAGTTCCTCCTGCGGGATAGTACTCAACGTAAGTTCATGGGTTTCCTACTGTCTAGAGACACGGCTCAAGTCATTGCTAAACCGATTGCTAATCCCAAGAAAGGCCGAAATGAGGCAATCAAAGCTTTTCAAAATTATCTGCTACCCCATCCGGCGAGGTCGATCATGGACATACGGACGTCCCTATTTGAGGCAGTCCGGGCTAGACAGCTTCTCAGACTCCATATGGAAAAAGGTGTGCCTGAGAATGTGTATTACAGAGTAATTTTTTCCCCGGTGTTAACACCATCCATTATGAATGCACAAACTAAGAAGGATGTAGAGATAATGCTCAGCCCTGCTTTATCAAAATCAGTTTAAACAACAGTACCGGTAGGGCTAGGTTAGCTACCACTTGAATGAAGATCATGTCTGTGGCCAGCGGCAGGCGGACTTCAGATGGTTACCTATTCCTTGAGGATTCCCAGATTCTTCCTCCCTCCCAAAGCCTTGCACGGGCACGAGGATACGAGGAAGATCCCGTAGACAGCACCCAGGCATGCGCCAAGGGACTTTACGGTAGTCCCGGGCTGCGCCCCGGTGGACATAGATACAGGGGTTACACGGCGGCATCTAAGGCATTTGCCATCCCCTTATGATAGGCTGACTAAATTAGGAATGCAAGGTTCCCCCTGCTATTTCATACCGAACCAACAGCCTATGTGTCACGTCCAAGTACCTGTAAGCTCTGCCGGCACAACTTCCCCCTCGAAGACTTAGCCTTCATAAGTAGTTGATGCATTTTACAACATTTTAATCCAGCACTTTTTACTAACATGGTACATTAAGAGGAATCTACACACTTATAGTGTTTGAAAGGAATCAGAGAGGCGGACATCCGCCGGTCGCCGGCTACTCCGGTCAAATGGGACGATAAATGATCCTAGGTCTCCTGCTCTATACCACTTGCGGTTCACAATCTGGTCAGATAGGATAAGGTTGGTTAGATAGTTCCACAGGAGCAAAGGTTAAGCATTGCTATGGGAACGATTCTACAAGCAAGACTTAGACAGGTAGTCTTACGGGCACAGGTGAAAACAGAACATGTTTAAGGATAAGATGCTCACTTTCTGTACACCCATGAAAGGGTCATGACCAAAAT
The DNA here is from genome assembly GCA_032716605.1 of Paralithodes platypus. NCBI lineage: Eukaryota > Metazoa > Arthropoda > Malacostraca > Decapoda > Lithodidae > Paralithodes > Paralithodes platypus. The sequence goes on along the minus strand of CM064565.1, from coordinate 9,012,761 downwards.
TTCAGAAGGAGGAGGCAAATTTTCAGTTTAAATAACCTATATAACAAGCACTCTTGCGTAATACGCCCGGAATTGCTCTTCAAGGTAATCAGGCGTTCGAACCGCTCTGGAATTCACGGCTGCCTCTTGGTCATGCTTGGGGCGACTGGGATATTCGTCGTCGACATGTCCTGGTTGGCTCTACTGTAAGACAAGGGGTAAGAGGTGTGTTCCGGTGAGGTCCCGCCGGACCTCCCCTCCTTCCGGAGTAAGATCCTTTCATGGGATAGTGAGTGGAAATCTTTCGACATCTTAAGTTCTCAGACCACTATCCCTAGGTTGTGGTATTTCGGTAGGGACCAGTGTCTTCTTTCCTCCTTATGCCTACAGTATGAGTAAACTAGGAAAGGACCCCCGAGGACTTTGGTTGATGAATTCGTATTTCATGTATAGTCCAGCAGGTTTAAACAGACTACGGGTTGAGGACAAAAGGTTTTAAAGGAACAGGATAAAATCCTAGGGTCAAGGAAGGACGAGCCTCCCCTCTTGCGGTTTCTCATGACCGGTGCAGACAGGTACTTGGCGGACTCTTCCGGGAAATTACAGCTCTAGTAAATTATCAAGCCAAATTTGTAATGATCCACAATCAGAGGATGGTGGGTTTTCAACCACACCGTACCTTACCGACGTATCGAGGACGCCGGGACTAGACATTGTCCTAAACACAGGACATCTGCCTAGTATGTTTCCTTTTTACAAGGCATGGAGTAACCCTGAAAGGGATCTCATCAGGTCTGACGGCACTCATCCACCCATATACCTCACCGGGGATGCCCCCGGAAGAGTATTTAGAATGGGTATCCCAACGCTGACGGGAAAAGAGTAGTACCAACATGGCCTCCCCCCACGCTCTTTCAATCAGTTCGTTCATACCTCCTTGGTGAGAAATTTTAGAATCAAGGGTAATCCTCGGGAACAGCTAAGAACCTTAGACAACTCGCAGGTGAAGCGACGAGTGGAAGTCTATTAATCGCAGGGTCCCCATAGGACATGTTGCGACAGGTCGTCTGAATCCGCAAGACGGGAATCAGGGTATCTTAGTTATAACGGTCATTCCCTAGGAGGTTACACATTTTAAGTAAGCTCACAACAAGGTCTCTTACCTTTTGAAGGACCTTAGCAGTTTCCACCATCATAGCTGGCTACTAAGTTGACCCCCTCCCGATCGTCCTCATTCTACTTTACTCATACTGTATGCAAACAGAAGTTAGTATTAAGGTCATTACCTAGTATGTCGCGACGATCGTCCTCATACTAATCTCCTCCTACTGTATGCATACAGAAGTTAACATTCATGTCTATACACTGTATGCAAACAGAAAGTCATATTCATGTCTACAGCCGCCGCCAAGTCAGCTCAAGTCCAACTGAGCAAATCCATACGAATTCTTGAATAATCTATGCTAGGTTTTCCCAGGCCCTAGAATGTACGTTCAGCGGGCTACGTTTCCCAACGGTCATTAGGAAATACTTGAGCTGGCAGGGCACGGCTACGTACCTACGTATCTCAGGTCCACTAATTCGTTCTAGTTATATGTTTCCATAACCATTACTATTTTATTTTAATGAATGAAGACTGGTTTTACAGCCCAGGCTCCGACTAATGGGCATAGGCATATCCCTTGGTGCTAGGTACATGTTTTTCGTTTTAAAATGTAGGAGGTCAGCACAACCTCATTATTTCAACCCCTCAGCAGGGTCGTCCAAACAGTTCTTCGCGTCATGAAAAGAGAGTCATCTCCCTTACTCACAGGAAGTATCAAAGATTTTAATCGGAGTCATCTCCACGGCCACGCAGTGGCTAGTTACAGTTACTCTCCTGACGCAAGATCGAGCTATGACCCAGAACAGTCAGACACCTGTACTGGGTAATGTTGTGGCAGAAGGGTTCGTAATCTGTCCTATTTACTATTAAGGCCTACGGCGAGAAGAAAAGAGGGGAGAGTGTGCTAGTAGCCCAAGATCCCTAGAACCCCTCCGCCGGATAATACCTCCGCCGGATAATTCCTCCGCCGGAGAGTAAGATAAGTGTACATTGTGTAATACTTACTTAAGAGCTAAGTAGAAAGCTCAAATTTTTTCTTTTGTTACTTTAAGTTAAAAAAAATGTAAAAGATATCTATCATAGTTGCATCTAAATAGTATATGTTACAGTATACAACTAGTAAGTGGTATACAGTTTAATTTTTTAGCCAGAGAATGAACTATAAAAAGTTATAAGTCTGGATAGAATGAGAAGGTTTACAGTTAAACCTCCTTACAATTGTCAGACGCGATCTCAAGCAAGAGACCCGGTCACTTAACCCTTATTTAGCGGGGTCGGACTTAAGTCCGATACGAGAAAATTGGACTAAATGGCGGGGTCGGACTTAAGTCCGTGGGCGTATTCCCGCCCTAATTTAGGTGGAAAGCGAAACTTGGTGGTCAGGCGGTGTACTACAAGGGCCCACCCACACATCCCCACTGTGTGACCGTGACTAAGTGACCCTCAAGCAGCCATAATGGAAGGTCAAGATTTGCCCGTGTTCGATTCGGTGGCCGCCATCCCTAGTGCGTCGCGCCACCCTACTAACCACGCCCGGCTTACCACCCAGGAACTAGATATCATGCTGACCTCTTCAGAACTTTCTAATAAGCTGTTGGATGAAACCGTCGAAGGTCTGGGTGAGAGTTTTGGTAGTGTGGATGACTCGGAAGATGAAAATAACCCGATCATAGGCTTTCACCCCAAGCATAATTTGCGTGGGGTGGATGTTGTGGTTGATATTGGACAGACCCTTGAGCAAATTGGAGACGTTCCTGACGAAGAACATACTGGTGTGGGTGTTGGTAAGTACAATTTATATTTTATAATTGCTTGAAAATGTGATTGCAAGCATTTTATCACCTTACGAGCGGCTGGTGGAGTATATTTCACTGTGCCGCCCAGCGGGTTTTTTTTTTACCCTAAATGGGGTTGTTCCGTGCTCTTTTTCATGCATAAACAAGACCCAGAGCGTAATACAAGTATGTATCCTGAAAGTGCGTAAATTGAGCTTTCCAATGACACCCGAACCATCCTTTTACGATCACTGGTTGTCTTTCAACGTTCGTAAAACACGAGTGCAAAAACCCTAAAATACGGTAATTTCCTTATATAATTCCCTGTGTGGCGAGCGGTCTGAGGTAATTTATGCTCCTAATCACCGCTCCGCTCTCTCTCAGAGCACATTACGTCCTCAAAATTGCACTCTACAAGAAATTTCCTTTGCATTTTATAGCGTATTATTTGCAGGCGTTCGGTAAATTTCTTACGGTAATACAAACAACGAAAGATTGAATATTTGTGCTTGGCATTATATGATTGTGGAGAACAGATGTAGACCTACCGTATATATTATGTTTTCATATATATGATACATGTGTAACATTTTTATATTATCACGACTCTCTCTCTCTCTCTCTCTCTTTGTTTGTACTCCTTTGTACTCTCTTTGTCTGATGTAGGCCAGGGCACGCCCCTAACTAATCTCTTCCCTCCCAGGGGAAATCACACCTAGCAGATGTTTTTGACCTCCCCTCTCTCTCTGTCTGTCTCTTCCTCTCTGGGTCTACCTATACTGCATGTGACATTGAATTGCTTGAGAGTTTGATTGCAAGCATTTTATAGCGTATTATTTGCAGGTGTTCGGTAAATTTCTCACGATAACCAGGGTGTATGGTACATTTCTCACGATAATACAAGCAACAACGAAGCTTGGCGAAGATTGTGGTCTACAATATACCTTTTTATAATTGCATGTGACCTTGTAATTGCTTGAAAGTTTGATTGCAAGCATTTTATAGCGTATTATTTGCAGGCGTTCGGTAAATTTCTCACGATAATATACAATCAACGAAGCTTGGCGAAGATTGTGGTCTACAATATACCTTTTTATAATTGCATGTGACCTTGTAATTGCTTGAAAGTTTAATTGCAAGCATTTTATAGCGTATTATTTTCAGGCGTTCAATAAATTTGATAAATATATCAAAATAAGTCCTGTGGGACTATGAAATAGCTATTATTGGACAAGGAAAATATTTTGCTCATCCTTCCACTGGAACATCAACAACAATGTCAACACCGTATCGCCGTCGGCAATCGTAAGATTCAGAGTCGTAAAGATTCCAGGACGAGCTCAATAGAAAATGAATGAATGAAATGAATGAGTGTGCAGTACTGCCAATACGTATAGCGACTTCCGCTAGATCTAGAGACCTTTACTTCGATCTAGCAGCAATGACTTACACTAGCGGTTTTGTTTTGAAATTTCAGTACAATTTCGAAGTGATATTATATGGATTTTGCCAATTCATATTTCTAGTGGTATTTATCATGTCTTACATCTAACAATATATGCTAGCGGATTTAACTTCAATTGGTAACCCTCCCGCTCGAGTCGGCTCCAAGAAAATCGATAACGGTGGCACTTTAGTAAACAGGTGATAAACAAACCCGCATGCGGATCGGTTTGGTGTATCGGTATTATGGTAAGTTGGCTACCTACTATTGTTTATACGATATAGTAAGTAATGATAAGTAAATTATTATATATTATATATAAAACAAAAACTAAATTCCTGCAAAGCAAGCGAAACAGAGAGAGAGAGAGAGAATGCAGAAACTGAACTGAAGAAAGAGTGAAAAAGATATAATAATACAGAAATATTACAAGCAAATAAATGAAATAGAGGGATTAGTTAGAGAAAATAATAATGAGAAATACATAATACGGATGAGGAAGAGGGAAAGCGAGCGAGCCAGAGAGAGAGAGAGACACACAGGAAGAGTGAGAGAGATTAGAGAAAATAGAGAGATTGCAAGCATTTTATAGCGTATTATTTGCAGGCGTTCAGTAAATTTCTTACGGTAATACAAACAATGAAAGATTGAATATTTGTGCTTGGCATTATATGATTGTGGGGAACAGATGTAGGCCTACCGTATATATTATTTTTTCATATATATGATACATGTGTAACATTGTTATATTATCACGACACTCTCTCTCTCTCTCTTGTCTCTTCCTCTCTGGGTTTACCTATAGCCTACATTTATAATTGCATGTGACCTTGAAATTACTTGAGAGTTTGATTGCAAGCATTTTATAGCGTATTATTTGCAGGCGTTCAGTAAATTTCTTACGGTAATACAAACAACCAAACAACGAAAGATTGAATATTTGTGCTGCACATCCCTCATACGAAATACCATTCCCACCGTATAGAGAGAATACAGAAACTGAACTGAAGAAAGAGTGAAAAAGATATAATAATACAGAAATATTACAAGCAAATAAATGAAATAGAGGGATTAGTTAGAGAAAATAATAATGAGAAATACATATACGGATGAGGAAGAGAGAAAGGGAGCACAAGAGAGGGAAAGCGAGCGAGCCAGAGAGACAGACAGACAGGAGGAGTGAGAGAGATTAGAGAAAATAATAATGAGAATTACATATACGGATGAGGAAGAGAGAGAGAGAGACAGCGCGCGAGAGAGGGAAAGCGAGCGAGCCAGAGAGAGACAGACAGACAGGAGTGAGAGAGAGAAGAGAGAGAGAGAGAGAATACAGAAATAAGAAAAGAAAAATAAGACCGATTACCAAAGGAATAGTAGACGCGCGAGAGGCCGAAGTCAGGCCAAAGCGAACGCAACCGAACGCGCCCGGGAAATAGACCAAAAAGTACCTCCTCTTCCTCACCTCTTCCCACCCACACTCATCATTCACCATCCATTCATAGACTTATATGGGGAGACGAAGAGTTGCTCTTTCCAAAAATGATCGTTTCGTTCGCATTGGAGCCATAGTAACGGCACTAGGGCGAGTGAAATTGAGCGAATATTTCGGGACTATGCCCGCTGAGCGGAACAGTGTAAAATACCTTACCACCCGCTAAATAAGGGTTAAAGCAAATCTTCTTTAAAGCAACGCACTGCTTATCTCTTTTTATATTTTTATAAGTATTGTATGTAAACAATAAAGACTTAAATTGTTATACGGCTTCTAGTTGTTTGCTTTTGGATTGGTTGCCTGGTAGGTTTGTTGATATTGTCACGAATGTCCCCCTCCAGTCTTAACACCTTAAGAGCGGCCTATGCGGTTTATTTATATGTACCGCCCAGCGGGGTGTTTTTAGCCAAAATAGGGCTGTTTACGTGATCATTTTCATGCCTAAATAAGACCCAGAACGTAAAACAAGTATCTATCCCTGAAAGGGCATAAACAGAGCTTTCGAATGACACCATAACGATCCTTTTATGATGGCTAGTTTTCTTGCAATAACCGTGCAACGCGAGTGCAAAAAGCATGTAATTAGGCACTTTCCCCATACAATTCCGTATATAGCGAGTGAGAGAGGGAGGAGGGAGGTGGGATTCGTGTCAGTAGGTTCGCCGCGGTGGTCTGGAGCAGTCATACGCTCGCTACTCTCCTGCCACCACTTGTCTCTCTCTCTCAGCAACATTACGTGCTGAAATTGCCACTCGACCTATGTCGAGCACCGCCACATAGTCCAGCTTTATTTAACTTGACTTATGTTGCTCGCCGCTAATTAAGGGTTAAGAGATCAGGCATATCGTCAATGATGGAGGGGCCACTATTAAATTATAGGTTTGATTCCCGGAGGGAAGTAAAGAAAACCTAATATTTAGTAGGGGCCCCGTAATCATTGACGATGCAGTGCCCTCCCGTCCATCCCCTTCCCATTCGCTTGATGTCTTAAAGTTTTATCTTGATATGTCAGTGAAGGACATATGGACGCTTGGTTAGTAGCGTCAGGGATCCACACATAAGAAATCCACCGAGATGGAAATCTTAGTATAACACATTTTAAGCATATTTCTCTTTTTTATTTTTTACAGAGTTTTTTTCGTAGTGGGTACCAAATCATAAGACGATTCCATAAGAGAATTAGCGTTGCACTTATAACGAGTACTCTGTTTTTCCCCGCGCGGCAGATTAAAAACTGGCTACCGCGGCGCTTGAATAGAGACTATTATGTTAATAGGCATATCGTCAATGATTACGGGGTCCCTACTAAATATTAGGGTTTCTTTACTTCCCTCTGGGAATCAAACCTATAATATATATATATATATATATATATATATATATATATATATATATATATATATATAAAAATTATATATATATATATATATATATATAGAGAGCTTTACCCAAATTCGTAGTTTTTGACAGATTAGCATTTAACCCACTGAGCCCCAGCTAGTTATAAATATATGTACCACCAGGGACCAGCAGAATTTGATTTTTTTTTTCTCCAGAAACAATAGCAAAAGGGTTAGGAATGAAGGAAAAACCACAAAAAAACGATAAAAAAGGTCAAAAAGGGGTCCTACGGAGCCCCCGAATGTTGATTTTAGAGGAGTAAAAAATTGAAGGCAAAAACACCCAAAAACCATGTTTTTGCGTTGGACTTTGAGAGTTTTAAACCATTGGCATGGTTGTGTGGGATACTTACACAGTTGCCATACAAATATGAGCCCTCTATGTGCCATAGGACCGGCGTAATTGGGACCGGAGTACCAGTGATGACACGTTGTCATCGCTGGGGTTTAGCGTTACATACTTTGCCGATGACACGTTGTCGTCGCTGGGGTTCAGTGGGTTAAGTCCTTTGATGGTCGCCATCCTCGCTGTCTTTGGTCCTCCTTCCTGGTTGTCCTGTGTTGTTGATATATATATATATACCGTATATATATACTGTACATATATATATACAGTATACATTTATATATATATATATATATATATATATATATATATATATATATATATGTACATATATATACTGTATATATATATATATATATATATATATATATATATATATATATATATATATATATATATATATTTAATAGTGGCCCCTTCATCATTGACGATATTGCCAATTAATATAATAGTCTCCCTTCAACACCCGCGGAAACAGTTTTGAATCTCCCGCGCGGAAGGGTCAGGGAGTACTCTCATAAGTGCACGCTTAATTCTCTTATGGAATCGTCCTTATGATTGGGTACACTACAGAAAAAAAATCGTAGATTTTTTTTTTTTTTAACTTAATATCTATTATATTATGGCTTTCCATGCGTGGATTTCTTGTGCGCAGCACCCAGGCGCAGGCTCCCTTGCAGCCATACTTCCTTCTCCCTTCCGCGGTCGTACCAGGTGGGCGGGTGTCCCCCAGTGCTCCAGCTTCATTCGTCATTCCTGCGCTTCTCGTGAGTCCTTACTCATTTGTATACATCTGCGTTGTATTGAACAAGGTTTAGAATAGCTAGCACGGGCTGCCCCATTGGTACGACCGCAGGAAGTGTGTAAATTAGGGTATTTTTGTAACAAGGCACCTCCGTATCCCGGGATCCGCGCGCCACGTGTGTTATTGTTGTGTTGTTTTACGCCTTTAGCTTTTTGTTATTATAGCTAGGAGGCTACCATTCTGCAAGAGTATGCTTCAGACCGTCACTTTGATGCAGTTGCATATACATTTTGTTTTTGTTAGCAGATGCTCTAGTTCAAGGGTAGCTGTACGTAGTGCTGAGCCTTCTAGAGTCCGGTTTTGCTTCTGGGCCCCTCTCGTGTGGCTCCCCCTCTGCTTGCTGCTGCTGCTGGTTCGTCGTAGCGTCTGTTAATCCTGTGATGTTTCGTCGGGCCTCGTGGCCAGCCTCTTTAGGGGTCTCCAATGTAGGCTACAGGTAATTTAGGATTGTAAATTCTATGTATTTGTGATTATGCCAATGTGTGCCCCGGTATTGTTTTACATGTGTGCTCTACATGTTATTGGGAGGCCCTTGGGAAACGTCCCTATTTATATATATGTGGGGTTTTGGAAGGGGGACATTTTTACATATAATTCCCCCCCTCTAGAATTTGTGGTTGTTCTTTCTCCGGCGGCTTTCTGGACAGGGCCTCCGTTTTCTCGTCTCGCAGACGAGTAAGGGAGCAACCAACTGTCCCGGCATGGTACGCTGAACCACAATCTTCTGGCGGAAAATGCAAATTCCTACGGGAGCAACCTCGGCCCGCCGAGGGGACTCGCCCTGACCGATTTGTCATACGACAAGACTTCCTTCGCCCGGCGTTCCAGTCTAGTGTGCAGGTGTTGTGATATGTCGTGCAAGCACGTTACCTACATTTCTATTTCAATAGTCACGGATAGTTAAACACTTAAGGTCACTAGGGCCAGTGACACTTTGTCACAGGTAAGCAGTCCAATCAGCTTAATTTTCCGGCGAACTTGAGGTAGGATGTCTTAACACCTCGCAGGTTATCCTTATGAGCATTGATTCCTGGAAATTTTATTTTCCAGATAAGACCCAGTGCCTCAGTGACAACAAACCCGGTGGCTGGTGGGTGGCTGATTCCGGCGGGGGGCGGGGGGGGGGGAACCCTTTTTTCCATCATGCCTCTGTTTGAGCTGTGCGCTACTCCTACTTGCTCATTATTGCCTGTATTTGCTCACAAACTTTGCATTAGATGCGTGAAATGCCTCGATCGTTCTCGAGGCTTGTAGGTGTCTAAGCGTTGTTCTGTCTGTTCTGAGTTAAAGGCGGCGCTTTTCACTAAGAAAGACCTGTCGTGCTTAGCGGCATTGCAAGAGGTAAAGTACATTTTCAACTCTTATGCTAAAGATATTGCCCATAAGGCCCTGCATTGCGATGATGATACCCTGTGGGAACAATTAATCATAAAGTCACCTCTGGTTAAGTCGACTCCTATTAAATCTACTAAACCTAAAGCTAAACCTAAAACCCTTTCAAAAGTGGTAGTGAGTAGCTCTAGTGGCAATGAGAGTGACATTACCGAGGCTACCCCCACCCAGCCCCCGACCGTACCAAGCGGAGGCGGTCACCTTCCCCACGGCAAAGGTCAAGGTCACGGTCGAGATCTCCCAGAAAGCAGTCTAGGCACTCATCGGCGGAGTCGTCCAGATCAACCAAACGCCGTAGGGAGGACAAGATGACACCGGCCAGTACGAAACATAGTAGTAGCCGGAAGGTTACTGGGCCACCTCCACCCTCTACCCCTACCTCCGGCATGCCAACCGTCCAATCCGGCGACTCAGAGGTGGGGGTGGAGGACATAGAACCTAGTTCTCATCATGAACAGTCATTAAGTGTACCACAGGACTTTATTTTTGCTATTCCAAAGTTGACTCAGGTACCACGCAAAGCCCCTACGGCTGGACCAAGTAGGGTATTAGCAGATCAGTATAGAGGTTTACCGTCAGGTTCTCATTCTTTTGACAACTCTCAGGTGATTCAGGACTCCCAGCCACCCGTGGCGAGTGAAAGGGGTTGCTGGAGAGTTAGCCAGGGAACAGATAGGGAGAGTATTAACAGTGAAGTTTTACCCTCATCAGTCCCTGATTTGGTTTGGCCGCCGGAGAAACAACCTCCGGACGCAGAGCAGGATCTTCCGGAAGTGCTTGAGTTTAATGAAGAGCCGGAGGAAGTTAATGTACCCTCGGCTCAAAGTTCAATGGTTGACGGATCAGAAGCTAGTTCCCAATCTTCCATGGGTTCCCATAGTAAGTGCGTGACCACGGAGGAGATGAGTGATATAATGCATAAGGTCATGAAGCAGTACCATGTCTCTTCCTCTCCTGATCCTCACTCTAGTCAACCGGTAGCTCCCCCAAGTAGTTCCACAATAAGACCGTTAGAGCCTTCGTGTTTTCCCACCCCTAAGTCCTCTTTGCCTGCTTTGGTTTTACCCCCGACAACGTCCACGGTGGCCGGCACTACAGTGCCAGCTAATATGACTTGCACTAATGTGCGAGTAATTTCTGACATCACTCCTTCCCCCTTAGATAAGGCACCACAGAGGATAGGCCCTATGCCTCTCCTCTACAGGCCGGATTGCTCTTGGATTCAGGTACACCTGTTGAAACCATTCCTAGCACAACCCACTATTTCAGGAGATCTACCGGTTCCTAGTCACTATTGAAATCAACAAGAATAAGAAACTCAGAGCCAGGGATGAGGTAGGGAGATTACTGGACGTTTCTATTAGGGCCATACCTAGTACATATAATGCTGATTTCTTTGTGTTCTCAGCTGCCCCGGCAGTACCGCCGGCCTCAACTGCACGATTCTTTGCAGAATGGTCCAAAGCAGATGGCGTTAATGACATTAATGCTTTGAATGCACTCACGCAGGAACTGGCTACAGTTCCGGTACTTGATCAGTCACATACACCAGTCTTGCAGATGGGGCAGGTAGGTTTGGGTCCGTGGGTAGACTGGGAAGTGGAGGCGCAGGTATTTGCTTCTACCATTACATCTAAAACCTCCCATCTGATCTCTCAGGAGTTGCATGTTTTTTTTGGTTTTTTTTTCTATGTGATTGAGGGAGGCAAAAGGCGGAACTGCCTATAGCGAGTGCCTCCCCATAATTGAAAGAGTGACAGGGCCAAAATCAAGGGACGTTCGAGCCAAAATGCCTGGACACACGGAGTTTGAAGCAATTTAAGTCATAGGAAGAGGGAAAGACTGATTCTGGGAGAGAGTTCCAGAGCTCAGCTGTTGAGTACAAGAAAGACTGAGAGTAACCTTTCACTCTCGGGTTGGAGAGTTGCACAGAGTAGGGGTGGGATTGAGTTGCAAGTCGGGTACACGTGCCCTACGTAAAGGAGGTGGTATACACTGGGAAAGCTCTGAGGAACACTGATTATTATAGTAGCGATAGAATAGCGAGAGAGATGCAGCATTGCGGCGGAGAGAGAGAGATTGCAGAGAGTTGGTGAGTGGACGGGAGTTAATGATACGAAAGGCCTTCCTTTCAACTTTGTCTAGGAGAGCGGTGTGAGAGGAACCTCCCCACACATGTGAACAATACTCAATACAAGGACGCACTATGCCCCTGTACAGAGCAAGAAGCTGTGCAGGGGAAAAGAACCCCCTAAGGCGGTTGAGCACACCCAGCTTCTGGGAGGCTGCCTTAGCAAGACTGGTAATATGGTCCTTCCAACTGAGAGCAGAAGAAAAAGAGACACCAAGAATATTGAGAGAAGATGGAGGATTGATTTTTGTATTGTTGAAGAATAAGGGATAGTCCACTGGGAGTTCCTTACGGGTAGATAGATGGAGAAATTGGGTTTTGGAAGCATTAAAGGTAACAAGGTGTTCTCTGCCCCAATTGGAGATAGTATTTAGATCAGAATTTAAGAGTTCTATGGCTTCACTACGTTTGTCGTTGAGGGATTGCTGGCTGGGGCGTTCTGAAAAACTAATGGAGTAGTGTAAGGTTGAGTCGTCTGCGTATGAATGGATGGGAATTGAGGTACATTTGAGGAGATCATTTATAAAAATTAGACAGAGAATAGGAGCCCTGAGGAACACCGGAGTTTATAGGGTGAGGAAGTGAACAATGGCCGTCCACAACCGCGGCTATGGAACGGCCGGAAAGGAAATTAGAGACAAAGGCACAGATGAAGGGATAGAAACCGAAGGAGGGTAGTTTAGAAATTAAAGATTTGTGCCAGACTCTATCGAAGGCCTTCGATATGTCTAGTGCAATAGAAAAAGTCTCACCGAAGTCCCGAAAGGAGGATGACCAAGAGTTAGTAAGATATGAAAGAAGATCACCAGTAGAGCGACCCTTAAGGAAGCCATACTGGCGATCTGAGAGCAGATTATGAGAAGAGAAATGCTTAAGAAATTTGGAAGCAAGAATAGTTTCAAAAACTTTAGAAAGACATGGGATGAGAGCAATTGGACGATAATTGGAGGGTTGAGAGCGGTCACCCTTCTTTGGGACAGGTTGAATGTGAGCAAACTTCCAGCATGAATGGAAGACGTTAGAGGATAGACAGAGACGAAAGAGTTTGCCTAGGCAGGGAGTCAGCACGGAAGCACAGTTTTTGAGAACAACAGGAGGAACACCGTCCGGACCATACGCCTTATTAGTATTAAGCCCAGAGAGGGTAGAAAGTACATCTTTAGAAGAGATTAGGATATTAGGCATAAGTAAGAGAGGAGGGTGGAGAGGGAGGAATAGCACCGGAATCATCCAAGGTGGAGTTTCTAGCAAAATTTTGAGCGAAGAGTTTAGCTTTGTCAGAGGAAGAAGTGATGGTTGTGCCATCAGAATGGGAAAGGGGAGGGAAAGACGAGGAACAGAAATTGTTGGAGAGGTTTTTGGCTAGATGCCAGAAAGCTTGGGAAGAGCTAGAGTTGGATAGTTCAGTGCATTTATTATTGATGAAAGAGTGTTTGGCAAGTCGAAGAACAGATTTGGCTTGATTCCGGGCAGAAACATAGGAAGAATGAGAGTCTTGAGTTTTAAGGCGTCGGTACCATTTGAATGCTTCCTCCTTATTGCGGACAGCAGTAGAACAGGCGTGAGTAAACCAAGATTTTTTAGCATTAGTCTGAGAGAATGGAATGTATGCTTCCATGCCCGATAGGATTACCTCGGTAATACGTTCAGCACTCTCCGAGGGTCCCAGGCCACGGAAGCAGAAATAATTCCATGGGAAATCAAAGAAGTACTGCCGGAGAGCCTCCCAGTCGGCAGCGCCAAAGTGCCACAAGCGCCGCCGGCTAGGAGGATCGGGTGGCTTGGTTCTCATTACCTGTTCATAAGGCAGAGGGGGTGCTACCAGCCTTGTTTGCTTTCGTGGCGGCCCCCAAACTGGCTCTTTACCAATTGGATGACCCTTTTTGTACCCCTCCCCCCCACCACCCCCAGCCCATCTGGATAGGGACTTTAAGTTAAGAAGAAAAACCTTCAGATTGTTCTCAAAATACCTTGTCACTTGCCAGGTTACAGTATCCCTAGCTAGGACTATTTCGGCCATGCAGACCAAAATGTGAAAAAAGCCACAGACCTGTCATGTAGGATTTTATTACAGAATTCAATGCAATCCCTGGGTGACATTAGGGTAGCAATCATGGAAGCAGTGAAGTCCCGCCAGGACCTCAGAGTGTTTTTAGTAAAGAAGTTACCGGAAGATATTGGTCACCGGGTGACTCTTTCCCCAGTCTTAACTGCCTCCCTCCTCAGTTCAGAAACGTGGAGTGTAATTTTCAATCTGGTAGATTGGTGGAAGCCGACTACCTCCCAGGCTAAGAGGGAACAGTTTAAGAAACATTTCAATAAGCCCAAAAGCGGCGGTAAGTCACAACCCTCTCATGCTAAACAGTCCTTTCGGGATCCCAGGCCTCCTCCACAGCAGGGAGGTAGTCAGCACAAGCCCAAACAAGGTAAATACTCAGGTTATAGAGATAAGTCACACCCCAAACCAAATCAGGGACAGACGCCAGCCAAGACTAGCCAACCGTCTGATACCAACCCACCACCCCCTCCAAAAAACTAGCCAACCAAACTCTCTGTCTCCCGGGACCGTGCTTAGGTGTGTCGGATTCGAGAGTTGCTCCACCAAACGGACCCAGTTTGCAGACGGGGTCGTTCCAAGTATGCCACAGAGCCTGGCCCAAGCGAACCTGGGCCAGAACTGTAGTAAGCAAAGGTATCACCTGGCGGTGGATCCGGCGACCTCGACTGCGTCAGGCGCTCGAACACAACCATGTTTCGCCGGAGGTGGAGGCCCTGGTCCAAGAAATGATCTCAAAGAAGGTCATTGTCCTGGTAGAACCAACTTGCCGAGTATTCACCTCCAAACTTTTCTTAGTGCCAAAGAGGGACAGTGTGCAGATGCGACCAGTAGTGAATCTCTCGCTTCTCAACACTTACATCTTAAATCTATCCTTCAGGATGCTTACAGTCAATCAAATCAGGCTGACACTTCCGCCGCAGGGGTGGATGTGCTCATTAGACCTCAAAGACGCCTATTGGCATGTCCCTATCAACAAACGGTTCCAAAAGTTCCTCGCCATGAGGGTCAGGCAAGAGACTTATGTCTTTCAAAGACTGCCCTTCGGTTTAAACCTGGCACCGAGAATTTTCACAAAATTAGTCCGGCAAGCCCTTCTGCCATTGTTGGTCCAGGGCATAATGGTGTTGTGGTATCTAGACGACTGGCTAGTGGTGGCGGAGTCAAGGGAGTTATGTCAGAATCATGTCAACCAAGTAATCAATCATGTACAAACCCTAGGGTTCAAGGTGAACTTGGCAAAGTCTCTCCTTGTTCCTACACGGGAAATTCAGTTGATAGGGCTGGTCTGGGATACCACCAATCTGACTCTTACTCAGAGTGTGGACAATCACAACAGATTTCGCAGGAAACTGTTTCTTTTTCTCCACAGTCTGAATACGACAAGGAAGATGTGGGAGTCCCTGGTCGGCTTACTCAACTGGATCCAATTAACTGTGAAGTTGGACCGGTTGAAAGTAAAGAGATTAATCATGGAAGGCAACAAATTTTTCCCACTACTGCCGGCGGGAAAACTATGGCCGATTCCTCGAATAATCTACAACTTACTGTCGGTCTGGGCGAAGACCGAAACACTGTACTCTATGACAACATGGTTTCTCCTCCTCCTTTGGTATTGGTAGACACAGACGCTTCTGGAACACTAGGGTGGGGGTATCAGTCCAATCTAGGCCATCAAGGGCAGGGCACTTGGGCCCAGAACAAGTCATGGCACATCAACAAACAAGAGCTCCTAGTTCCTCTATTTTTTCTACAAGCCCACGGCTCGGCATTGCAAGGGAAATCAATAGCGTTTCGGATGGACAACTTAATTGCGGTCCATTGCATTCAGAAACAAGGTTCAGTGAGGTCTCGAGAGTTGCTAGTAGTTTCAGAACAGATTTTTGCTCTAGCCGAATCGCTGAGCATTCATCTGTATGCTTCATACCTCCCAGGAGTGTCGAACGTCTGGGCGGATGCTCTGTCCCGGCGGCGGAGCACTTTATTAGCAAGGGCTCTCAAACAAACCGTCTTCGACAAGATGATTGCCAAGCCTTACCGTCTACAAGTGGATCTGTTCGCATCCGAGGAGACTCACAAGCTACCTTTCTTCCTGACCTGCGGGGGGATCAGATGCGTTACTGGAGGACTGGAACAAGTGGAATTCAATCTATTTATTTCCTCCACCAGACTCTGCTCTAATGTGCAGGGTAATTCACAAACTAAGAGGTTACCGGGGCTTAGTCTCGATGATCGCGCCATTATGGCCGGCTCAGGTGTGGTACCACCAGTTGAACGAATGGTGCAATGACCCGGTGTCACTCCCGGTTTCCGCATTCTACTTAGAAATTATTGGCAACCTTCAGACCTCGCTCAATTTTGCCTTCTGGACATTTACAATGCCAAATGGCTAGCTCAGTATGGGAAAAGTGTCACTAGTAAACTTATGAACCAATATACTTTATCTACCAGGAGGCAATATCAATCACATTGGAAAGCTTTTAAGAACTGGATTGTAGAGTCAGGGCAAACCGATGCCTCAGGTGCCCTGATCTTCTAATACTTAGACTATATATTTGAGCAGAAGCGTTTGTCCGTTGTTACGTTAAACAAAAAATAACTTATCTGCTATCAGAACCCCCTTCTTTGATCTCACTGGTCTCTTGATACTGCAGGCGGAGGAGAAAGGGTTTATGAGGGCGTGTTTCAGGCTCCGCCCACCACCACGTCAGCTCATGCCCACCTGGTCGCTTGATAAGGCCTTATCTTTGCTTCAATCACGCAAATATAATAATGCGCCGGATTTTGATTCATTATTTAAAAAGGCTGTGTTCCTGATGGCTCTAGCTACAGGAAATAGGGTCTCTGAGCTGGCGGCGATGAGCAACGAACCTAATTGCCTTAGGTTTGGGAGACTGCACGACAAGGTACAGATCGCACCGTCCCCCAATTTTATGGCTAAGAATGAGCACTCTGATCATGTATTCTCAGAATTTTCTGTTCCGGCGCTAAAGCGCGGACACACTCATCATATTTTATGTCCAGTGGAGGCCTTAGCTAAGTTTATGAAGGCAGCTCACCCTCGACAACCAGGCTTTCTGTGGCTGAACCAGGCAGGCAATCGTGTTACTAGGAGAAAATTGGCTTCTCTGTTAGTAGACGTTATTAAAGAAAGTAATACCGGCGTACTGGGCAGGGCCCACGACATCAGGAAGTGGGCCGTCTCTCTTAGATTTGCACAAAATTTCTCTATAGACGACATTGCCAACACTCAATTGTGGGCATCAAACCATACTTTCCTAACACGATACCTGTCGGTCGCTCTGGACAAGCCAAAACGTACCTGTGTAGCTTTACAACAGAAGGTCTCGTAGGCTCTGTGCTATTATTATTAAGGTTGAGGTGTGAAAAAGGGGGGGGGGGGCGTGCTGAATACCCCAAAGCCTCACGGATTCCTTCCGCCAGAGATTGTGATAAATCACGAGCTGTGATCGAACTGATATGACGGTTCAAATTATTAATTTTTTGTTTTAAGAAATCTATCATAGTTGCAACTATATAGGATTACTAGAATGTACAAACATATATACACTGTTAAGGTTAAAACAATATTCCAAAGAGTTTATAGTTCTAGTTAGGGACACAAGGATGTTCCCAGTTTATCATGTATAGATCTTAAGGTAAAGATCTGGTCTTCCGCAAGCAGACTTTCTTTGAAGTCACGCCCTGCTTGCAATCTTTCATATTTTTATACTATTTATTGTCTGTATACAATAAAAAACTTAAAAATTGTATACGGCTTATTTTTGTCCTGAGGTTAGGGTATTGTCACGAATGTTTCCCTCCAGTCTTGGTACTCAGGCAATATCGTCAATGATGAAGGGGCCACTATTAAATTATAGGTTTGATTCCTGGAGGGAAGTAATGAAAACCTAATATTTAGTAGGGCTCCGTAATCATTGACGATGCATGGCCCTCCCATCCATCCCTTTCCCATTCGTTGATCTCTATTAAGTCTTGATATATCAGTGAAGGAAGTATGGCCGCAAGGGTGCCTGCACCTGGGTGCTGCGCACAAGAAATCCAC